>CP141128.1:21201617-21731617 GCA_035236585.1 Warburgia ugandensis | reverse complement strand
CTTCTTTTCTCTCTTTTTTTTCTTTTTCCTTTTTTGACTATAGAGGGGAGGCACCTACCCTTTTTTGACGCAAACATGACGGTGACTTGGCTCTATCGCTGTGTTCAAGGGGGTGTCGTTATCAAAACAACTCCCTGCATCTGGAATCTCTTCTTCACTCTCTCTTTCTTTTTGTTGTTCGGAGAAGGGAGCCACCTACCCTTTTCTAGCACAAACAAGGTGGTGACACGACACTAACCCAGTGTCTAAGGGAGGGGTTAATCGTTATCAAAATGACCCTCGGCATTTTGAATCTCTTCTTCTTCTTCTTCTTCTTCTTCTTCTTCTTCTTCTCTCTCTCTCTCTCTCTCTCTCTCTCTCTCTCTCTCTCTTTGATCGGGGAGGGGCAATGCCTACCCATTTTCTCCATAGACGCAATGGTGATGCAGCACTTATTCAGTGTCATAGGGAGGGGTTGTTGTTATCAAAATGACCCCCTACATTTTGAATCTCTTCCCGTCTCTCTCTCTCTCTCTCCTCTCTCTTTTTACTTGAGAGGGGTGACACCGACACTTTTTCGATGTAGACACGGTGGTAATGTGGCGCTGACGCATTGTTAGAGGGAGGGAGTGTCATTATCAAAGAGACTCCCCACATTTTTAATCTCTTCTACTCTCTCTTCTTTTTTTTTTTGGACGGAGAGGAGCAACGCCTACACTTTTTTTATGCAGACACAATGGTGACGCAGTGCTAATGCAGTCTTGGAGGGAGGGGTTTCGTTATCGAAACGACCCCTTGCATTTTGGATCTCTTCTTCTTCTTCTTATTCTTCTCTCTCTCTCTCTTTTTCTCACTAGAGAGGGGCGATGCCTACCCTTTTCTAGTGCAAATACGGTGGTAACGTGGCATTGGCAGTGTCGAAGGAAGGGATGTCGTTATCAAAATGACACTCTGTGTTTGCAATCACTTCTCTCTGTCTTTCTTTTCTTTTTTTTTTTTACAAGAGAGGGAAGCCGCCTAGCCTTTTTCAGTGCAAACACGGTGGTGACATAGCATGATGCAGTATCAGAGGGAGGGGGTGTCATTGTCAAAATGAACCCCTGCATTTTGAATATCTTCTTCTCTCTCTTTGTTATTTTGATAGGAGAGCGGCAGTTCCTACCCTTTTCCTGCGCAGACATGGTGGTGACGTAGCACTGACTCAATGTCCAAGGGAGGGGTGTTGTTATCAAAATGACCCCCTGCGATTTGAATCTCTTCTTCTCTCTCTTTTTTTATGATCGAAGAGGGGTGCACCTACCCCTTTTCGGCATAGACACGGTGGTTATGCAATGCTGATGCAGTGTCAGAGTGAAGCGGTTTTGTTATCAAAATGACCCCTTTCCTTTTGAATCTCTTCTTCTCTCTCTATTTTTATTTTTAACAAGACAGGGGTGGAGCCGACCCTTTTCCAGTGCAAATATGGTGGTGATGCAGTACTGATGAAGTGTCAAAGGGAGGGGGTGTTATTATCAAAAGTCCCCCTGCATTTTGCATCTCTTCTTCTCTCACTCTTTTTTTTTACTGGAGAGGGGCGGCACCTACCCTTTTCTGGAGCTAATGCAATGGTGATGCAGTGCTAACGCAGTGCCAGAGGGAGGAGTGTCATTATCAAAATGACCCCCTATGTTTTGAATCTCTCTCTCTCTCTCTCATTTTTTTTTATTTTTTTTTTACCTGAGAGGGGTGACGCTACACTTTTCCAGAGTAGATACAATGGTGATGCTGCTCTGATGCATTGTCAAAGGGAGGGGGTGTCATTATCAAAGAGAACCCCTCCATTTTTAATATCATCTACTCTCTCTCTCTCTCTCTCTCTCTCTTTATTTTTACCAGAGAGGGGTGGCACCTACCCTTTTGGTGCAGACACGGTGGTGACACGGCACTAATGCAGTGCCGGACTGAGCAGTGTCCTTATCAAAATAACCCCCTACATTTTGAAACTCTTCTTCTCTCTCTCTTTTTTTTTTTACCAGAGAGGGGCCGTGCCTACCCTTTTCCAAAGTAGATACAGTGGTGATGCATGCTAACGGAGTGTCGAAGGAAGGGATGTCATTATCAAAATGACCCCTGTGTTTTCAATCACTTCTTCTCTCTGTCTTTTTTTTTTTTTTTTTTTTATAGAAGAGGAGCACCGCCTAAGCTTTTCTGGTGCAGACGCCGAGGTGATGTAGTGGTGATGCAATACTAATGCAGTGTCAGAGGGTAGGAGTTGTCATTATCAAAATGACCCCCTGCGTTTTGAATCTCTACTTCTCCCTCTTTCTTTTTTTTAATAGGAGAGGGGCATCGCCTTCCCTTTTCCGGCACAAACATAGTGGTGACACGGCACTGACGCATTGTTGGTGGGTGGGGATGCCATTGTCAAAATGACGGCCTATGTTTTGAATCTATTCTTCTCTCTCTCTCTCTTTTCTTTTTGACTAGAGAGGGGCAGCGCCTACACTTTTCTGGCACAGACACAATGGTGATGCAACGCTAATGTAGTGTCGGATGGAGGGAGTGTCGTTATCAAAACGACCATGTGCATTTTGAATCTCTTCTCCTCTCTCTCTTTTCAATCGGAGAGGGTGCGGCACCTACCCTTTTCCTGTGCAGACACGGTGGTGATGCAGTGCTAATGTAGTGTCAGATTGAGGGGGTGTTGTTATCAAATTGACCTCCAGCATTTTGAATCTCTTCTTCTCTCTGTCTTATTTTTTATAGGAGAGGGGTGGTGCCGACCCTCTTCTGACACAAACACGATGGTGACACAGTGCTAACGCATTCTCAAAGGGAGGGGGTGTCGTTATCCAAATGGCCCCCTGCATTTTGGATCGCTTCTTCTCTCTCTCTCTCTTTTCTTTTTCTTTTTTAACAGAGAGGAGCGGCACCTAACCTTTTCCAGTGTAGACATGATGGTGATGTGACTAACATAGTGTTGGAGGGAGCGATGTCATTATCAAAATGACCCCCTACTCTTGGAATCTCTTCTTCTCTCTCTCTCTCACTTTTCTTATGACTAGAGAGGGGTGACACCTACGCTTTTTTAGCACAAACAAGGTGGTGATGCAGCCCTGACCCAGTGTCTGAGGGAGGAGTTATCGTTATGAAAATGACCCCATGCATTTTTGGTCTCTTCTTCTCTCTATTTCTCTTTTCTTTTATACAGGAGGGGCGTCACCTTCCCTTTTCCGACACGAGCATAGCGGTGACGCAGCACTAACACACTGTCTAAGGGAGTGGGTTCCATTATCAAAATGCCCCTCTACATTTTGAATTTCTTATTCTCCCTCTTTTATTTTCTTGATAGGAGAGGGGCATTGCCCTCGCTTGTTTGACATAAACACAGTAGTGATGAGGCACTGACAATGGTCGGAGGGAGGGAGTGTCATTATCAAAATGACCACCTGCATTCTGAATCTATTCTTCTCTCACTCTTTTTTCTTATTGATAGGAGAGGGGTGGGGCCTACCCTTTTATGGTGGTGACGTAGCCCTGACGCAGTGTCTGAGGGACAGGTGTCATTATCAAAACTACCGCTTGTGATTTGAATCACTTCTTCTCTCTCTCTCTCTCTTATTGACAACAGAGGGATGGTGCTGACCCTTTTTCAGTGCAAACATGGTTGTGATGCGACGTTGATGCATTGTCAAAGGGAGGGAGGGGGTGTCATTATCAAAATGCCCCCTACATTTTGAATCTCTTCATCTCTCTCTATTTTATTTTATTTTTACCGAAGAGGGACGACACCTACCCTTTTCTGTCATAGACACGGTGCTGACACTACACTGATGCAGTATTGGAGGGAGCAATGTCGTTATAAAATGACCCCCTACATCTCTCTCTCTCTCTCTCTCTCTCTCTCTCTCTCTCTCTCTCTCTCTCTCTCTCTCTCTCTCTCTCTACTAGAGATGGGTGGCACCTACCCTTTTCTGACACAAACAAGGTGGTGATGCGCCCTAACCTAGTGTCTGAAGTAGTGGTTATCGTTATCAAAACGACAAACTACATTTTGAATCTCTTCTTCTCTCTCTCTCTCTTTTTTTTTTTACAAGAGAGGGGAGTTGCCTTCCCTTTTTCAACACAAAAAAGGTGGTAACGCGACACTGATGCAATGCCAGAGGGAGGGGTGCCATTATCAAAATAACCCCTAACATTTTAAATTTATTCTTCTCTTTCTTTCTTTTTCTTCTTGACTAGAGAGGGGTAGCGCCTACACTTTTCAAGTGCAGACACAGTGGTGATGCAGCGCTGACATAGTGTGGAGGGAAGGGGTGTCGTTATCAAAATGACCCCCTGCATTTTGAATCTCTTCTTCTCTCTCTCTCTCTTTATTTTTGACCGAAGTGGGGCAACACTTACCCTTTTCTGCCACAGCCACAAACATAGTGGTGATACAATGCTGATGCAATGTTAGAGGGGTGTCGTTGTCAAAACGTTCCCCTACATTTTGAATCTCTTTTTCTCTCTCTCTCTCTCTCTGTCTCTCTAGTGCAATGTCAGAGGGAGTGGATGTCATTATCAGCATGACCCCCCATATTTTGAAACTAGTCTTCTCTCTCTCTCTCTTTCTTTTTTTTCTTGACCGGAGAGGGGCAGCGCCTACCCTTTTCCGGCACAGACACAATGGTGATGCGGCACTGATGTAATGTCGGGAGGAGGGGGTGTTGTTATCGAAAGGACCCCTGCCTCTTGAATCTCTTCCTCTCTCTCTATTTTTTTATTTTTTTTACCAGAGCGGGGGGTGCCTACCCATTTTCGGTGTAGACACGGTGGTGATGCAGCGCTGACATAATGTTGGAAGGGGGTCTTGTTATCAAAATGACCCCCTGCATTTTGAATCACTTCTTCCCTCACTTTTGTTTTTTTACTTTGGAGGGGTGGCGCCAACCCTTTTTTGGCGTAGACACGGTGGTGACATAGTGTTGATGTAGCGTTGATGCAGTGTCGGAGTGAGGGGGCTCGTTATTAAAATAACCACCTGCATTTTGAATCTCTTCTCTCTCTCTCTCTCTCTCTAACCAAAGAGGGCAGCACTTACCCTTTTCTTCCATAGAGACAATGGTGATGTGGCACTAACGCAATGTTGGAGGGAGGGGGTGTCATTATCAAAATGACCCTACATTTTGAATCTCCTCTTCTCACTCTCTGTGACGACCCGGGTTTTTATATGATGCAAATTTGGTAAAAAGGCGAGATCTCTTGTTTTATAAATATGAAATGCATGAAAATCTGTTTTGTTTTGGAAAACAATCTTTCCTAAAAACCCCAAGTGTCAAAACACATTTTCAAATTATCTAGCCATGGCAAAGTTTTAAATCAATATTATTCCCAAGAAAGTGTCAGTCACAGCCTCAACTAGTAGAGAGTAACTTCAATCAAGTAACATTGAAAACTAAGGTACGGGTTTACTTACTTGCACTTAGTCTGGGTCTCTTCTGTCACAAGCATTTCTTGCTCTTAAGTGTTTACTTTGTGTCTGAAAAATGTTGAGGATTGGGTGAGTATATACTATACTCAGTAGGAGTCCATCACTACTAGTTTTAGAATGCATGAGATGTTTAAAGTCATATGCTCTTTCAAAACATGTGCATGTCTGAACACTCAAGTTCAATATCAATATCAACCCTGTCGAACCAGTGCGGCCCAGGGATCGTCCCTGGGTCCTTTGTGACTCTCTAGGGCTCTATTTTGCATGATTTTTCATGCAAAAACTTAGGGAAACTGAGCCTAGGACTAATGTGAAGACAGGTTTTGAAGGATCTTAGGCATACCTAGCTTGTTGCTAGGTTTTTCTCCATGTTTCTTCTCTTGGTTGCTTCTCCAAAATGGGTTTTTTTTCTAAGCTTTTGGGCTGCTATTAGAGGCACCCAAGAGCTCTATTTATAGAGCTATAAGATGGTTCTGGAGGGGGCTCTCACTGCCCTTGAATGGCAGTGGAGAAACCTCCAAAATGGTGGTGATTTCTCCTCCAATCACCGCCATTCTAGAACCCTCTAGGAGGTTGAATATGAGGGGTGCCTGTATCAAAATGGGCCCCTGTGTTTTGCAGGCTAAATCCTTTTTAGTAAAAATTACATTTTTGCCCCTGAACTTCAAAGGGCCATAACTTGGTCATTTTATCTCCGTTTTGGGTGATTTTGGTCTTGTTGGATTCATTTTTCTGAGACGCACCTAATGGTACCATTTTCAAGACCAATTTTATGGGTTCAGTCAGGTTGAATAGTGAAATGACCAAAATACCCTTAACTTCAAAAACTGAACTTTTCATTGCTAACTTGGGATTTTAATGTTACAAAATTGGAGTCATTACATTCTCTCTCTCTCTCTAACAAAGAGGGGCCGCACCTACCCTTTTTGGATGCAGACACAGTGGTGATGCAGCACTGACATTGTTTCTAAGGGAGGGGTGTCGTTATCAAAATAACCCTTGTGCTTTGAATCTCTTCTTCTCTATTTTCTTTTGTTTTACAAGAGAGGACCAGCGCCTACCCTTTTCTGCCATAGACACGATGGTGATGCGATGCTGACATAATGTTGGAGGGAGTGGTTGTCGTTATCAAAACATCCCCTACATTTTGAATCTCTTCTTCTCCCTCTCATTTTTTTTACTAAAGAGGGGCACCGCCATCCCTTTGCCAGAAAAAACACTATGGTGATGCGTGCTAATGCAAAGTTGACATAGAGTTGAAGGGAGCGGGTTTCATTATCAAAACAACTCCCTGTGTTTTGAATCTCTTCTTCTTTCTCCAACATATACATGGTGATGCAACACTAATGCAGTGTCGGATGGAGGGGTGTTGTTATCAAAATGGCCCCCTATGCTTTGAATCTCTTCTTCTCTCTATTTTTTTTTATTGGAAAGGTGTGGCACCTACCCTTTTCCATTGCGAACACATTGGTGATGTAGGGCTGAATCTCTTATTCTCCCTCTCTTTTTTTTTTACCGGAGAGGGGTGCCACCATCCCTTTTCTAGCACAAACACAGTGGTGGTGCGATGGTGACGCGACACTAATGCAGTGTCGGAGGGAGTGGGTTTCGTTATCAAAATGACCCCTTGCATTTTAAATCTCCTCTCTCTCTCTTTATTTTTTCTACTAGAGAGGGGCAATACCTACCCTTTTCCAGCTCAAACACGGTGGGGATGCGATGCTGATGCAGTGTTTGATGGAGGGTGTCATTATCAAAACAACCCCCTACATTTTGAATCTCTTCCTCTCTCTCTCTCTCTCTTTATTAACAGAAGAGGGACAGGGCCTATCCTTTTCTATTGTAAACACAGGGGTGAAGTGGCATTGATTCAGTGTCAGGCGAAGGGGGTATCGTAATCAAAATGACCCCCTACATTTTGAATCTCTTCTTATCTATCTTTTTCTTTCTTTTTTTGAATTGAAGAGGGGCAGCGCCTACCCTTTTTTGGAACAGACATTGTGATGACGCAATCCTGACGTTGTGTTGGAGGGAGGGGTATTGTTGTCAAAACAACCCCCATACTTTGCATCTCTTCTTCTCAACTTTTTTTTTTTTTTTTTACCCAGAGAGGTGCGGCGCCTACCCTTTCCTACCACAGACATGGTTGTGATGCAGAGCTGATATAGTGTCAGAGGGAGGGGTTGTCGTTATCAAAATGACCCCATGCATTTTGATTCTCTTCTCCTCCCTCTTTCTTTCTTTTTTTTTTTGACTCAAGAAGGATGCCCCCATCCCTTTTTCGGCACAATAATGATGGTGACACAACTTTGATGTAATGTTGGAGGGAGTGGGATTCGTTATCAAAATGACCCCTAGCATTTTGAATCTTCTTATCTCTCTCTTCTTTTCTTTTCTTTTTTTAATAGAGAGGGCAGTACCTACCCTTTCTTGGTGTAGACATAGTGGTGATGTGGTGCTAACCCAGTTTCAAATGGAGGCATGTCGTTGACAAAACAACCTCCTATATTTTGAGTCTCTGCTTCTCTCTCTATCTTTACTTTTGACCAGATTGGGACAGTGCCTACCCTTTTTTGGATATGATGGTGATGTAGCGCTGACAAAGTGTTAGAGGGAGGGGGTGTCATTATCCATACAACCCCATGCATTTTGATTCACCTCTTCTCCTTCTCTCTCTCTCTCTCTCTCTCTCTCTCTCTCTCTCTCTCTCTCTCTCTCTCTCTCTCTCTCTCTCTCTCTTTATTGGAGAAGTGCTGCTCCTACCCTTTTCTAGTGCAGACACGGTGGTCATGTGGCGCTAACGTTGTGTTGAAGGGAGGGGTGTCGTTATCAAAATAACCTCGTGAGTTTTCAATCTATTCTTCTCTCTCTCTCTCTTTCTATCGGAGAGCGGCTGCGCCTACCCATTTTTGTTGCAACACGGTGGTGATGCATTGCTAATGTAATGTCAAAAGGAGCTAGTGTCATCATCAAAAATGACCCCTTACATTTTGAATCTCTTCTTCTCTCTCTTTGTTTGTTTTCTTTTTTTTTATTGGAGAGGGCCAACACCTACCCTCTTCAAACGAAGACATGGCAGTGATTCGTAGCAAATGCGATGTTGGGGGAAAGGATGTCATTATCAAAACGACCTCCTGTGCTTTGAATCTATTCTTCTCTCTCTCTCTCTTCTTTTTTACTTATTAGAGAGGGCCAACACCTACACTTTTTTGGCACAGATAAGGTGGGATGCGGAACTAACACAGTGTCGAAGGGAGGGGTGTCATTATCAAAATAACCCTTGCATTTTGAATCACCACTTCTCCTTCTCTCTCTGTTTTTTTTTTTTTCTTTTTATCGGAGAAGTGCAGCGCCTACCCTTTTCTGGTGCAGACACGGTGGTGACACAGCGTTAACACTGTGTCGAAGGGAGGGTGTCATTATCAAAACAACCCTATGAGTTTTAAATCTGTTCTTCTCTCTCTCTCTCTTATTAGAAAGCGGCTGCGCCTACCCCTTTTCGTTGTAGCACGGTGGTGATGCATTGCTAATGCAATTTCAGAGGGATTTGGTATCATTATCAAAATGACCCCTTCCATTTTGAATCTCTTCTTCTCAAACATAGACATGGTGGTGATGCATAGCAAATGCGCTGTTGGGGGAAGGGGTGTTGTTATCAAAATGACACCCTGTGCTTTAAATCTATTCTTATCTCTCTCCCTCTCTTCTTTTTTATTTATTGGAGAGGGCCGACACCGACACTTTTTTGGCACAGACAAGGTGGGATGAGGCATTGACACAGTGTCGGAGGGAGAGGTGTCGTTATCAAAACAACCCCTTGCATTTTGAATCTCTCCTTCTCTCTCTCCTTTTTATTTTTACTAGAGAGAGGCAATGCCTACCCTTTTCTGGCACAGACACAATGGCGACATGGTGCTAATGCAATGTTGGAGGGAGGGGTTGTCGTTATCAAAATGACCCCCTGCATTTTGAATCTCTTCTTCTATGTCTTTTTTTTTTAATTGGAGAGGGGCTCCACTTTCCCTTTTACAATGCAAATATCGTGATGATGTAGTATCGGAGGCAGGAGTGCCGTTATTAAAACGACCTCCTACATTTTAAATCTCTTCTTCTCTATCCTTTTTTTTTTATCAAAGAAGTGCAACACATACCCTTTTCCTACACAGGCACAGTGGTGAAGTGGCATTATTGCTATGTCGGAGGGAGGGGTGTCATTATCAAAATGATCCCCTGCTTTTTGAATCTACTCTCTCTCTCTCTCTCTCTCTCTCTCTCTCTCTTGACCGGAGAGGGGCGACGCTTGCCCTTTTGTGATGTAGACTTGGTGGTGATGCAATATTAACACACTGTCAGAGAGAGGGTGTGTCATTATCAAAATGACCCTATGTGCTTTGAATCACTTCCTCTTTCTCTCTCTCTCTCTCCTTTTTTTTTTTACCAGAGTGGGGTGGTGCCTATCCTTTCCTAGAGCAGACAAGGTGGTGATGTGGCATTGACACAGTGTCAGAGGGAGGGGTTGTCGTTATCAAAGTGACCCCTTGCATTTTGAATCTCTTCTTCTCTCTATCTTTCTTTTTTGTTGACGAGAGAGGGGTGGTGCCTACCCTTTTTCAGCGTAGACACAATCATCACATGATGGTGATGCGGCACTGATGCAATGTCAGAGAGAGGGGTTGTTGTTATCAAAAAGGCCACCTACTTTTTGAATCTCTTCTTCTATCTCTTTTTTTTTTTTATCGGAGAGGGACGGCGCCTACCCTTTTCAAGCACGGACATGTTGGTGACGCAGCACTGACGAAGTGTCAAATGGAAGGGTGTCATTATTAATATGACCCCTGGTGTTTCGATTCTCTTCTTCTCTCTCTTTTTTCTTTTACCGCTACGGAGTGATGCCTACCCTTTTTCGGTGCAGACACGGTGGTGACGCGGCGCTAATGCAATGTCGAAGGATGGCGTTGTCATAATCAAAATGACCCCTTGCATTTTCAATTTATTCTTCTCTCTCTCTCTCTCTCTCTCTCTCTCTCTCTCTTGATGAAGAGGGTGGCACTTACCCTTTTCAAGCGCAGACACGTTGGTGATACAATATTAGCGGGAGGGTGTGTCATTATCAAAATGACCCATATGTTTCTAATCCCATCTTATCTCTCTCTCTCTCTCTATTGGAGAGGGATGGTTCCTAACCTTTTCCAGCGTAGACATAGTAGTGACATGGCAGTTATAGAGAGTGGGAGGGAGTGGGTGTCGTTATCAAAATGACCCCCACCTTTTTGGCATCGACAAGGTGGTGAAGCGCGCTTACACAATGTCAACATGAGGGGTTGTCGTTATCAAGATGACCCCTTACATTTTGAATCTCTTCTTCTCTCACTTCTTTTTTTTTACCAGAGTGGGTTGACGCCTACCCTTTTCTAACACGGACATGGTGGTGATGCATCGCTGATGCAGTGTCAAAGGGAGGGGTGTCGTTATCAAAAGGGCCTCCTGCACTATGAATCTATTCTTCTCTCTCTCCTTTTTTTTCATCAGAGAGGGGCGACGCCTACCCTTTTCTGGCACAAAGAAGGTGGTGATGCGGCACTGACATAATGTCAAAAAGAGGAGTGTCGTTATCAAAAAGACCCCCTGCATTTTGAATTTCTTCTTCTTCTTCTTCTTCTTCTTCTCTCTCTCTCTCTCTCTCTCTCTCTCTCTCTCTCTCTCTCTCTCTCTCTCTCTGTGTGTCTCTCTCTTGATCGGAGAGTGTGGCACTTACCCTTTTCAAGTGTAGACATGGTGGTGACATGTTGCTAATGCAATATTGGTTGGAGGGCCCCTGTGTTTCGAATCCCTTCTTCTCTCTCTCTCTCTCTCTCTCTCTCTCTCTCTCTTGATTGGAGAGGGATGATGCCTACCCTTTTCTAGTGTAGACACAGGGGTGACGTGGCTGTTACAAAGTGTGGGAGGGAGGGGGTGTCATTATCAAAATGACCCCCTACATTTTGAATCCCTTCGTTGCTTTCTTTTCTTTTCTTTTTTTTTCCAGAGAGGGCCACCTTTTCTGGCATAGACAAGGTGGTGAAGCGGCGCGACAGTGTTGGCAGGAGGGATTGTTGTTATCAAGAGAGGGGCGACACTTACCCTTTTCTGACGCAGATATGGTGGTGATGCATCACTTACACAGTGTCGGACGGAGGGGGTGTTGTTATCAAAAGGACCCCCCGTGTGTTGAATGTCTTCTTCTCCCCCTCCATTTTTTTCATTAGAGAGGGGCGACGCCTACCCTTTTCTTGCACAAAGAAGGTGGTGATGCGGTGCTAACATAGTGTTGAAGGGAGGAGTGTCGTTATCAAAATGACCCCCTGTGTTTTGAATCTCTTCTCTCTCTCCTTTTTTTTTATTTGACTAATGAGGGGTAGAGCCTCCCCTTTTATGGCACAGACACGGTGGTCACACGGAGGTGATGCCGCACTGACACAATGTCCAAGGGAAGGGTTGTCATTATCAAATCAACTCCCTACTTTGAATATCTTCTTCTATCTCTTATTTTTTACTGGAGCGGGGCACCGTCGCCTTCCCTTTTTCAGCACAAACACAGTGCTGTTGTGGTGATGATGTAGTCTAGGAGGGAGCGGGTGCTGTTATCAAAACAACCACCAGTGTTTTGACTCTCTTCTTCTCTCCCTCTCTCTCTCTCTCTCTCTCTCTCTCTCTCTCTCTACCCTAGAGGGCCAGGGCCTACCCTTTTCCAACGTAGTCACAATGGTGATGCAGCACTAAAGCAGCATCGGAGGGGTTGGGTTATCAAAATGACCCCATGTGTTTTGAATCTCTTCTTCTCCCTCTCTTTCTTTTCTTTTTTTTTGTTGATCGGGGAGGGGCAGTGCCTAACCTTTCTCGACATCAACATGGTGGTAAGGTGGCACTAATGTAGTGTTAGAGGGAGAGGGTGTCATTACCAAAATGAGCCCTTGCATTTTGAATCTCTTCTTCTCACTCTCTGTTTTTTTTTACCCAAAAGGGTGGTGCTTGCCCTTTTCCAATGCAGACACACTGGTGATGCAACGCTGACGTAGTGTTGGAGGTAGGGGATGTCATTATCAAAATGACCCTCGATGTTTTGAATCTCTTCTTCTCTCTCTCTCTCTCTCTCACACACACACACACACACAGTAGAGGTGTGGCAACTTCTAACTTTGCCCATGCCAATCCCAAGCACGAATGAAAAGGGAGGGTCTTGCATTAGGTGCCAGCCAGCAAGGGAGAAGTTGAAGATGATTTTGTTATTTCTTTCTGGCAAATGAATATGCATTTGTATATTTGTTTGTAAGGAAGAAATGAAAATCATCTCCAGCTTCTTAAAATATGGCAACCCTTGCGTCAGGTGCCAGCTGGCAAGGGTAAAGCTAAAGATGATTTTATTATTTCTTTTTTACATGCAAATGAATATGCATTTGTATATTAATTTGTAAGGAAGAAATGAAAATCATCTCTAACTTCTTAAAACTCTAGCAACCCTAACATGACATGAATCAAAAACTAGCATTCCCTCAAGCTAGGGCATTCCCCATAAGAAATCGATGCATCGAATCCCGAATGTAGTGAAAAATAAGCAAGGGATGCGGGAGCATTCTCCTAGAAGCAACACACTACATCGGATCCTGAGTGTAGTGAAAAATGGGCAAGGGCTGCTACTAGAGCATCCCCTCAAAAGTGATGCCCTACATCAAAACCCAAGTGTAGCAAAAAGTGAACATGGGTTAAAGCCATGCAGGTCGAGAAGGATGATAGTAAATAGGATACCTCCACAGCATAAGATTTGTATCGCCACATGGAATATAGGGACATTGACAAGTAAGAGTTTGGAGTTAATAGACACGATGAAATGTAAGAGAGTCAACATCACTTGTATTTAAGAAACCAAGTGGAAAGGGGTGTTATCACTTAGATTAGCTTATTTTTTAGATTTAAGAACACCAAGTGATCACATGACTTATGATGTGACAAGTACGTCAGAGTATGCAATTTAATATTGTTACCCACCTGATTGGAGTATAGTATTTTCAAGGTAGGTGATTACATTTGGAATTTTTACATGATTTAATTGATCATGACATGTTATTTGAGATTCTTGAGGCATGTATTTTATGCCCTATCATGTTTTATTGAAATGTGTTCATTATTTCATGTTCGATATCATGACATTTGATTATATGATTATTCATGTTTTGACACGTGACAAATTATACTTTATCAAGGATTTTGATTGAGCCTATTGAGGTTTATTTCACATGGGAGTTTTTCATGATTTATAACATGTTTTACTATTTTATGACTGGTGTTGTTGCCTGGTGGGTACTATGCTAGGAGGGTTGTAGGGTTGGCCACCCACCCTTTGACTGTATGATGATATGATTAGACACCCACCCAAAAGGGGGGCAATGTTCAAAGGGGTGGGGTCATGGGTAGTCCACACTACAAGTCCGTCTTCTCCCATGTGAGATGGAGATAGTCTCCCATTTCAGTGTTGACGGGGAGCGGTAGTGGTTGAGACCCTGGTGTGTTTGGCACTACAGCATAGTAGCCCATACTCTTATTCTGCATGTGCATGCAATGCATATATGATCTTATACCCATAGTGTGATGCCTAGGTGAGCAGCAAGATGTGGGTGGGCCCATGGGCTGTGAGAGCTACCTAGTGTATGAGCTATAGGCTAGAGACCCTAGATATTGGGATGAGTACTCATTGCTAGTGATTTGAGTGTTGTGGGACACTCTTATGGCTTATTGTATGCAGTGCCCAATTTATCATGACATGCTTCATATTATTTTGTGGAGACGGGTTTTTATCTATTTTGACAAATGCTTATTCATGTTTTGATCATGCTTAGCATGCCATGATGTTTTGCTTTGATATTGCTTTACCTCAAACGAAAAGCATGTTTTGATCCTGATTGTTTCGTTCAGATTTATGAGTTTCATGTATTATCAGTATGGATGCTTGATAGTTTAAATTGCCTTATAAATGATTTATTCTATTGATACTCAACATGATATCAGTACTCTTTGTAAAGTATTTATCGCATGTTTTAATTATTTGTAATCACCTACACAAGCAATAGCTTGCTGAGGCATTGCTTTGTTTTGTAATGCCTTAGATTTGGAGCACTATAGTGCTAAGGAAAAGCAAGTGGAGTAGCACTGATTGAGTGAGGACCTCGAGGAGCATCTGCCAATTTGTTCTTGATATGGACTTAATGTATGTCTCATGACTTGTGATTAGACTCTTTTGGGCTATACATGGATGTTCTTGTTTTGAATAATTTGGACCCACACTTTTGTACATTATACATTTACTTACACACGGGTGTATGATGTGGTGATCATGGATGAAACCATGGGGATTTTGGACATGTTATCATTATTATCTTTTTTACGACTGGTGTTTGATTTGTCATGGCTTTAGATTGAGCATGCTCAACGTATCAATGATTTGATTTTGTTTATTGTCGTGGTTTTGGTGTTGGATGACCCTCGTGGTTTTCTTTTTGGACATTTCTCTTGAACGATTGTGTTATTTATGTTATTGTAAGTTTTCTCTTTTAGGGATCCTGCCTATTTTATAAAACATACTATTATTATTATATGTATTGGAAGAAGGTTTAGAAAACTTGGGGTGTCACAAATTGCTCTTTCTTCCATAAAATTAGATATTTTCTGCATTTTTTACATTTGTATGCTCAACCTTCAAAATAGTAGAATTAATCTTAATTAGAGATAATTAAGTTATTTCTATGACTAAAATATTCAAAATATAGGGATATGTATATAATTGTGCATTTTTAACATTTATATCCTAGACCTTTAAAATAGTAGAATTAAGCCTAACTAGTGATAATTAAGTAATTTTTAAGATTGAAATATTCAAAACATTAGGATACGAGTACAACTTATCTTTTAATATAGTTGGAATGTGAAATATTCCTCTTTCTTGTGGAAAATTATATATTTGTGCATGTTTTTACATTTGCACCCTGGACCTTCAAATAGTATAATTAAGCCTAATTAGTTATAAATATGTAATTTTTAAAACTAAAATATTCAAAATATAGGGATATGTATTCAATTTATCATTTAAAATAGTTGAAATGTGAAAAAGTTCATTCTTGTGTAAAATTAGTTATATTGTGTTTTTTTGCATATGTAACCTGGACCTTTGAAACATTAAAATTAAGCCAAATTAGTTATAATTAAATAATTTCTAAGACTAAAATATTCATAATATAGGGACATGTTTATAATTTATCTTTTAATAAAATTGAAATGTGAAATTGCTCTTTCTTATGTAAAATTAGTTATTTTGTGCACTGTTTACAATTGTCCTATTGACCATCAAAATAATAGAATCAAGCCTAATTTATGATAATTAAGTGATTTCTAAGACCAAAATATTCAAAATATAGGAATATGTATACAATTTATCTTTTAAAATAGTTGGAATGTGAAATTGCTCTTTCTTGTGTAAAATTAGATATTTTTCCCATTTTTTACATTTGTACCTATGGCCTTCAAAATAGTAGAATTAAACCTAATTAATGATAATTAAGTGATTTTGAAGACTAAATTACTCAAAATAGTGGGATACGTATACAGTTTAACTTTTAAAGTAATTGGAATGTGAAAATGCTGTTTCTTATGTAAAATTAGTTATTTTGTGCATTTTTTGCATTTGTACCCTAGACATTCAAAACAATAGAATTAAGCACAATTAGTGATAATAAAGTGATCTCTATCACTAAAATATTCAAAGTATAGGTTTATTTATACAATTTATGTTCTAATACACTTGAAATGAGAAATTGCTTTTTCTTTTGCAAAATTAGATATTTTGTGCAGTTTTACAATTGTACTCAAGACCTTCAAAACAGTATAATTAAGCCTAATTAGTGATAATTAAGTGATTTTTAAGACTAAGATATTCAAAATATTTATATATATTGAATTTATCTTTTAAAATAGTTGGAATGTGAGATTGCCCTTTGTTGTGTAAAATTAGATATTATGTTCATTTTTAACATTTATATCCCAAACCTTCAAAATAGTAGAATGAAGCCTAATTAGTGATAATTAAGTGATTTCTATGACTAAAATATTTAAAATATAGGGATATGTGTACAATTTATCTTTTAATATAGTTGCAATATGAAATTTCTCTTTTTTGTGTAAACTTAGATATCTTGTGCATATTTTACATTTGTACCCATGACCTTCAAAACAGTAAAATTAAGCCTAATTAGTGATAATTAAGTGATTTCTAAGCCTAAAATATTCAAAATATAGGGATATGTATACAACTTATATTTTAATATAGTTGGAATGTTAAATTGCTCTTTCTTGTGTTAAATTAGATATTTTGTGCCTTTTTTTACATTTGTACCATGGACCTTCAAAGAAGGAGAATTAAGACTAACTAACAATAATTAGGTGATTTCTAAGACTAAAATATTCAAAATATAGGGATATGTGTACAATTTATCTTTTAATATTATTGGAATGTGAAATTGGTCTTTCTTGTGTAAAATTAGATATTTTGTGCATTTTATACAGTTGTAACCTCAACCTTCAACATAGTAGAATTAAGCATAATTACTAATAATTAAATATAAAATATTCAAAATGGAGAGATATGTATACAACATATCTTTTCATAAAGTTGGAATCTGAAATTGCTCCTCCTTTTGTTAAATTAGATATTTTGTGTATTCTTTACATTTGTACCTTATGCCTTCATTAAAGTATATTAAGCCTAATTAGTGATAATTAGGGGATTTCTAAGACAAAAATATTAAACATTTTGGCATATGTATACAATTTATATTTTAATATAGTTGGAAATTAAAATTTCTCTTTCTTGTGTCTAATTAGTTATTTAGTGCATTTTTTGCGTTTGTACCCTAAACCTTCAAAAAAGTAGAATTAAATCTAATTAGTGATAATTAAGTGATTTTTAAATATAAAATATTCAAAATATACGGATATGCATACAATTTATCTTTTAAAATAGTTGGAATGTGAAATTGCTCTTTCTTGTGTAAAATTAGATATTTTGTGCCATTTTGCATTTGTACCCTAGACATTCAAAATAGTAGAATTAAAGCAAATTAATGATAATTAAGTGATTTCTATGACTAAAATATTAAAAATATAGGGATATGTATAGAATTTATCTTTTAATATAGTTGGAATGTGAAATTGGTCTTTCTTTTGCAAAATTAGATATTTTGTGCCTTTTTTACATTTGTTCCCTTGACCTTCAAAATTTTGAATTAAGCCTAATTAGTGATAATTAAGTCATTTTTAAAACTAAAATACTCAAACTATAGGAACATGTATACAATTTATCTTTTAAAATAGTTGGAATGTGAAATTTCTCATTCTTGTGTAAAATTAGATATTTTGTGCTATTTTGGATTTGTGCCCTAAACCTTCAAAATAGTAGAATTAAGCCAAATTAGTTATAATTAAGTGATTTCTAAGCATAAAATATACAAAATATAGGAATATGTGTACCACTTATCTTTTAATATAGTTGGAATTTGAAATTGCCCTTTTTTGTGTAAATTTAGATATTTTGTGTATTTTTACATTTGCATCCTGGACCTTAAAAATAGTAGAATTAAGACTAATTTGTGATAATTAAGTAATTTTTATGACTAAAATATTTAAAATATAGGGATATGTATACAATTTATCTTTAAAAATAGTTGGAATATGAAATTCCCCTTCCTTATGTAAAATTTGATATTTTGTACCTTTTTTATATTTGCACCCTTGACCTTTAAAATAGTTTGATTAAGCCTAATTAGTGATAATTAAGTCATTTCTAAGACTAAAATACACAAAATATAGGGATATGTATATAATTTATCTTTTAAAATAGATAGAATGTGAAATTGCTCATTCTTGTGTAAAATTAGATATTTTTTGCTTTTTTGCATTTGTATCTTGAACCTTCAAATAGTAGAATTAAGCCAAATTAGTTGTAATTAAGTGATTTCTAACACTAAAATATTCAAAATATAGAAATATGTATACAACTTATCTTTTATATAGTTGGAATGTGAAATTGTTCATTCTTGTGTAAAATTAGGCATTTTGTGTATTTTTTACATTTGTACCTATGGCCTTAAAAATGATAGAATTAAGCCTAATTTGTGATGATTAAATTATTTCCAAGACTCAAATATTTAAAATATAGGGATATTTATACAATTTATCTTTAAAAATAGTTGGAATGTGAAATTCCCCTTTCTTGTGTAAAATTTGATATTTTGTACCTTTTTTACATTAAATTGCTCTAAAATTGGATATTAGTGTATTTTTTATATTTCTACCTTAGACATTAAAAATGTAGAATTAAGCCTAATTTATGATAATTAAGTGATTTATAAGACTAAATGATTCAAAATGTAAAGATATTTATACAACTTATCCTTTAATATAGTTGTAAAGTGAAATTGCTCTTTCTTGTATAAAATTATATATTTTGTGTCTTTTTTACTTTTGTGTAATATTCTTAATTTTTGGTATAAATTAAGAATTTATGTAATAAATCAGATAAAAATTTATAGATGGAAATTGATAGTAAAAACTTAAAAATTAGAAATTGCTCATCGATAGGATTCCAACGCCATAAAGACTACGGAAAACGGAGTTCAAACGAAGGAGTTATGAGCCGTTGAAGTTATAAGGGTATTTTGGTAAACTGGCAGAGACGTAAAACACAGGAGCCTGGATTGATAACGGCACCCCCTTCTTCTACACGTCTCTACCAGCTCCGGCAAATTCGTCGGAGAAATCGTCAGAAGGAGACGTGAAAGGGAAGTTTTCCTTTCCCTTTACCACTACAACCTATATCTCCCTCCTCATGGCCTTAATCACCATCACCTTTCCCGTTTTCACTGAGTTTTTCCCCGAAACCCTAGCTCTGAAAAATTTCCAATTTTTTTGCAAGTAGGGCTTCAACGACATCTGTGACCACCACTGAATCAAGGTAAGCCGTATTCCCTAAAATTTTATATTTATGTAGATATATATAATAGAAAATATAGGAAAAATAGGAAAAACGTAGTTTTTCCTAGGAACCTCGTTTACGCTACTGTTGGAGCCAAATCCATTGATGAAATCATGTTTGATTTCAAATCAGATAGTCCATCTAGCGTACAAGAGACCCAAGATCAAACCCTTTAAATTTGGGAGAGATCCAACGGCTGGTATTGACCGAAAATGTGAGAAACAGTACCTAGGGAAGTTTTAGGAACATGAAAAAAAATTGCATAAAAAACATAGTTTTCAGGAAAATCAATGCAAAAGGAGGGTAGAAATGAAATCTAAATGAAATTCTGAGAAAAATGGTGCAAAAATTACAAGGTTTGGATGCCTGTAGGCTTGCCGGAGAGGACCAAAATTCGGTCGTCTTCTCTGTCAGCGGCGACCGCATCGGCGCCAGGCACTGACGCCAGGATGCCTAGTAGGATGCTCCAACAAAGATGCCACACGGGCACCCATTGTCATGCGCTGTCTCAGGAGGTCAGGACGCGTGGCGTCTTGGGGACTGTGATGCACGCGGCGGTGCATCACGGTAACAGGGACGCACGCGGTGAGTCCCCACTGCGCATCTCAGTGGCGGGTGTCTTTGTGACGCCAATTTATGCAAGTATAAACTGGCAAAAACCTGCGCCGCCAATGCAAATGGGCTGTAGTGGTCAGTCAACCCTATTTTTTGAGTATTTTCACTTAAAATTTGATTTCTGAGAGCTATAGGAGTCCAAATGATGATCCGAAAGAGGTGTTGTGACCGTATTAATGATGCAGACCTATATTTAACTTAAAAATTTATAAATAACCACTTTTACTTTAGAAAAATTTTAAAATAGTGATGTGACATTGACAGGTGCATCCGAACATATAAGTTAAAGGGATTTTACTAGCGAACAGAGTGATCTCACATCGAGGTAGGTGATAAAAATTAATGTTTTATCTTGATTTTTAAGACCATGCATCTATCACAGCATTATGGTTGAGTGTGATTTACACGACACTTATTATTAGTCGCTGATTTTGTGAGATATCGAGCCTTTTACTACGATTGTTACTTGATTTCAATCATGTGGCAAATGGTTTTATGATCCGATGATTTTATGAGATGATATTATCTATTATATATAATTAAAAATTCCTTTTCTTTATTACATCATTGAAATTGATGGATTTGCATGAGAAAAAAAAAGTGGAGACTTGGTGGCTGGTCCTTTTATAGGCTAACCCCGGGATGAGGGACGTGCCCTGGGGATTGCGTGCTACGAGTACTCTTGAGTTTTAGCATATATATGATTTCTGTGTTTTGTGTTTCATGACGGGTGCTCTCACCCGGTGGGCGTCATGCTAGGAGGGATAGGGTCGGCCACCCCCCCTCCGAGATTTGTGATGTGATGAGATTTTGATATGATAGACACCTGCCCGTAGATGGCATTTGGTAGGGGTTGGTAACATGGATAGTCCACACTACCGGTCCAGGCCTTTCCATGGGGACGGACGCTAAGTCTCCCATTATGGTGTCGAAGGGGAGCGGTGGTGGTTGAGACCCATGGAGGGTTGCCACTGTGGCATGATGGTCCATACACTTATTTTGTGTGTTTGCATGATGAGCATGGTGATGAGGTAATATGCCTGGGTGTGACGACACTCAGAGGTTGGATATGAGTACTCATGATCAGTGATATTTATTTATATGACGCTTGTGGGACCCATTACCTTAGGGTGCCATTATTATTATTGTATGCCCATTTACATTGATTCATTTCATGTTTTAAATCCTTGGAATGCAAGGTTAGGCATACTCGATAAATGGATATTATGTTGGCATGAGTTATAATGATTTTATCGTCATAAATGATAGATATTTTATTTTGTCATTACCGTTATTTCATCTTTATTGCATTAATTGTCTATGTACCTACACAAGCAATAGCTTGCTGAGGCATTGCTTTGTTTTGCAATGCCTCAGATCTCGAGCTCGACATAAGGAAGGGCAAGACCGTTGAGGAACCGTGATAGCAGTGGGGGATTCCTTTACTTGATTAATAGACAGTGATGTGAGTTAATAAATAGGATTATCATTTGATTTTCTTTATGGACTGTATACTTTATTATATGGATTTGATTAAGACAGTTAAACATATGGTGGACATTTAATGGGATGTTATGATGGATAGACCCTGGGCCATATTATTATTGCGTTTTGGATATTTATTGGTTAGAAAATAAAGGCACCAATGGATTTTGACGTTGATTGACATGTTTATTATTTCAATTCTATTATCACATAAGTATACTTATGTTGTGAATTAAATTGCGATGTTTTAGAAAAAGAAAATAACACTCAAAGGTTTTCAAGAAATGTTTTAGTAAACACATTAATAAAAACTTTTTCTCATGGGATCCCAAATGCTATTATTAATATTATTACTATAAAAAAAATGTTAGAAAATCTCGGGGTGTTACAAGTTGGTATCATAGCCAACCCCTGACCCGGTGTGGGTGGCTAACCGCACGTGGGCGCTCGCGTGTGACACGTGGGGACACATATCCCCTAAGAGGGAGAGGTGAAGCCTTGGCCGATGAGGGCGAGCTAATGAGGGTGGGCCAAGAGGGCTGGCAGGCTTCTAGGCAATGTGAGGGACTAAGAGTTAGTCCCACATCGCTAAGGGGAAAGTTATTGGGCTGTTGATAAGAGTGGTGAGGACTTCCCTTGCAACGAGGCCTTTTTCCCTACAGGGGAAGAACAAAACAGTGCGAGGTGTATGGGCACACCGGCACGGACAATATCATTGCAGTGGGTGGGCCCTCGGGCTGTTACAGTGGTATCAGAGCCAGTTCCCCTCGTGGTGTGGTGGTTAGCCGCATGTGGGCACCTGGTAGTGGCTATCACACTAGGACACGTGTTCCCTAAGAGGGGAAGATGTGAAGCCCTAGGCCGATGAGGGCGAGCTAAGAGAAGGCTGGCAAGCTTTTAGGCTGGGGTGAGGGACAGAGAGTTAGTCCCACATTACTTGGGGAGAGGAAACCGGGCTGTTTATAAGAGTTTGGGGAACTCTAATGGTCACAACGTGTTTTCCCTAGGAAACTTGGGAAGAACAAAATTGTGAGGGGTGTATGGGCTCCCCAAAGCGGACGATATTGTGATTGTTAGAACCCTAGGGTGTTACAAATATGTGAAGCCCTGGGCCGATGAGGGCGGTCCAAGAGAAGGCTGGAAGGCTTCTAGGCTGGGGTGAAGGACAGAGAGTTAGTCCCATATTGCCTGGGGAGAGGAAACTGGGTTGTTTATAAGAGTTTGGGGAACTCTAATGGTCACAACGCGTTTTCCCTAGGAAAATTGGGAAGAACAAAACCTTGAGGGGTGTATGGATGCCTCAAAGCGGACAATATTATAATTATTAGAACCCCAGCATGTTACAAATGGTATCAGAGCCCAGTCTAATCCATCATAATCTTTACAAATGTCCATTTATATGTGAGTAATAGTCCATAAATTGTAGTAGAGAGAGAGACTAGGAGAGAGGAACTTACACTTAGTGATATTTAAAACTTTTGACAGATGGCTCCTCGAAGAAGGACAGGGTCTACCCCTGCTACACCAGTTGCCCCACCTGCTGAGTCCTCTGATCAAGGGGATCAAGATGCTGAGTTATTGAATCGATTAATGTCAAGGCTAGTACCACTCATACAGCAGCAGGTTAGGACTGCTGTTCACGGTGCTAACCCTAGCCCTATTCCACCACCTCAAGTGGCACCTATGGTCTCGTCAGTTCATTCCTCCCAACCAATATAGGAACCACCAGCACCTAAGACCATTGAGAGCGATGCTACTAGTGACTCTAAGAAGATAGATAAGCTATTAGAGAGATTTCAAAAGATGGTGAAATCCTTTTATGGCGATGGTGACACTGAGGAGGTCGAGTGATGGCTATTTGAGGCTAAAAGGACATTTGATGCTATGAAGATTGCACCAGAGGATCAAGTTGGAGTAGCTGCCTACCTACTGAAGGGTGAGGTAGGCTTTTGGTGGCAAACCTTTACACTTACCAGACCAAATCCTACCGAGACGATGACATGGGCAGCCTTTAAACAAGCTTTCAACACTCAGTACTTCCCACCCCATGCATTACAGTCATTGAAGAAAGTGTTTGCCACCTTAGAGCAGAGAGACATGACAGTTCAGCAGTATCTGAACCGATTTACACGACTGAGGAGATTTGCACCTTACGCACTTGCCTCAGACGAGGAGGCAACAGACAGATTTGTGGATGGGTTGACACCTTGGTTGAGAGATCGGATGAATACATCACAACCCACTTCTGTACGAGATGTAGCTGACATGGATTTCGTGAATGAGAAGAACTCTCTCAGGACTAGAGGGGTACGTACTAGCCCTTTAAGGGCAAGAGACTGTTTGGTGATATGCAGACACATGGTGCATCAGGTCATCCACCGTAGGCCAAGTTTAAGAGAGATACAGAGAGGAAGAGATGTGATAGGTGCAAGGGTTGGCATCCTGGGCGAGGGTGCAATAGATTCAACAGGCCACAGCATCAAAGGCAACCTTAACCACAGCGACAGCACCATGCACCTTTCCAGAGACAGCCATACAGGTGCTTCAATTGTGGAGAGGTAGGCCATTTCATTAAAGACGGTCTTAAGGGGCAGAGAGAGAGACAGACCGAGATGGGTACAAAGACAGCTACCGCGCCACGTAGTCAGGGACGAGTATTCACTATCACATCAGGACAGGCGCAGGCATCACACCAGGTCATTGAAGGTACTCTTCTAGTCTTAGATCGACATGCTAAGGACCTTTTTGACACAGGGTCTATACATTCTTTTATATCATGCATTTTTGCATCTTGCCTTGATGTATGTATGCACAAATTAGCATTTGGATTAGATATTATGACACCTGTGGGAGAGACAGTAAAGACTACCGAATATCTTTGAGAGATACCCGTAGAGATATCAGGCGTGAGTATGGACACTGACTTCATCTTACTAGACATGGTAGACTATGATATTTTTCTTGGAATGGATTGGTTAGCCAACTATTGGGCTATGGTAGACTACAGAAAGAAGCAGATCACTTTTCTTATACCCGGGCAACCAAAAATAGTGTTCCAGGGTATGAAAGATCAACCAGGTACATGCATCATTTCTACTATGAAGGCGGCACGATTTTATGCACGAGGGTGTAGCGCATTCCTCGCATATGTGATGGTTGAGGACAAGGAGCAACCACAACTTGATGAGATTGATGTTGTCCGTGAATTTGCTGATTTCTTTCCTGAGGAGTTACCAGGATTACCACCAAGCAGGGAGGTTGACTTTACCATTGACTTAGTGCCGGGTACATCACCTATCTCCAAGGCACCATACAGAATGGCTCCAGTAGAGTTGAGAGAGCTTAAAGTGCAGTTGCAAGAGTTATTGGATAAGGGGTTCATCAGGCCAAGTGGATCACCATGGGGAGCACCAGTCCTTTTCGTGAAGAAAAAGGACAGATCATTGAGACTATGCATTGACTATCGGTTGTTGAACAGTGTTACTATAAAGAACTAATACCCTTTGTCATGCATAGATGACTTGTTTGATCAGCTCCAATCAGCACAAGTGTTCTCCAAGATAGATTTGAGGTCAGGATATCATCAGTTGAGGGTAAGAGAAGAGGATATCTCGAAGACTGCTTTTAGGAGTCGTTATAGTCATTATGACATCTTGGATCTAATAAACAGTGTTTTTCAAGCTTATTTGGATAAGTTCGTGATTGTATTCATAGATGACATCTTGATTTATTCGCCTAGTCATGAGGCACATAGAGAGCATCTCCACACGGTATTGGACACACTTCGTCGACATCAGTTGTATGCCAAGTTCAGTAAGTGTGATTTTTGGTTAGATCAGGTGCAGTTCTTAGGCCACATTGTACCTAAAGATGGAGTGGCTGTGGATCTAGTGAAAGTTGAGGCAGTACTACATTGGGAAAGGCTTAAGACAGTGACTGAGATACTCAGTTTTCTCAGTTTGGCAGGATACTATCATCATTTCATAGAGGGATTCTCTAAGATTGCGTTACCATTGACCACCCTGACTAGGAAAGACACTCAATTTGTATGGACCGAGGCTTGCGAGGAGAGCTTTCAAGAGCTCAAGAGGAGACTTACTACTGCTCTGGTATTGACTTTACCATCAGGTGCAGGCGGTAATGTGGTTTATTGCGACACCTCTGGCAAGGGATTAGGAGCAGTGTTGATGCAACATGGAAAGGTAATTGCCTATGCGTCAAGACAATTGAAGACACATGAGGTAAATTACCCAACACATGATTTGGAGTTAGCAGCGGTGGTATTTGCATTGAAGTCCAGGAGACATTATCTTTATGGTGAGAGATTTGAGGTATTCACTGATCATAAGAGCCTCAAGTACTTCTTTACTCAAAGTGATTTGAACATGTGGCAGCGTAGATGGATGGAGTATCTCATGGACTTCGACTTCACCATACAGTACCATCCAGGGAAGGTCTAAGTTCTTCGACAAGATCTTAGAGGCACAGGAAGATAAAGAGACACATGATCTGACAGATAAGGAAGATTTTTCGAGGGGACCAGATGGAGGAGTCAGATTTAAGGGAAGGTTGGTAGTACCACTTGATGACGAATTGAGGCATGAGTTACTTCAAGAAGCACACCAGTCCCCGTATACAATCCATCCTGGAGGTACAAAGATGTATCAGGATCTTAGGAGACATTTCTGGTGGAATGGTATGAAGAAGGATGTTGGAGAGTGCGTTGCAAGATGTTTGACCTGTCAACAGGTTAAGGCTGAGCATCAACGTCCATCAGGGCTACTTCAGACACTAGACCTTCCTGAATGGAAGTGGGATCATATTACCATGGACTTTGTTCTGGGTCTTCTGAGGACTGCTAGCGGCCACGACATGATATGGGTTGTTGTGGACAGGTTGACCAAGTCCACTCATTTCCTTCCTATCAGACAGAATCAGACCGTGGATAGTTTAGCAAAATTATATGTTAAGGAGATCTTAAGTCTACATGGAGTTCCCTTGACAATTATATCAGATCGAGATACTCGGTTGACCTCAAAATACTGGAAGAGTGTGCAAGAGGTGTTAGAATCGAGACTAAAATTTAGCACAGCATTCCATCCTCAGATAGATAGACAGAGCGAGAGGACCATCCAGACTATTGAGGATATGCTACGAGCTTGTGTTATGGATTGGAAAGGTAGCTAGGAAGATCATTTACCATTGGTGGAATTTGCCTATAATAATAGTCATCACCCTAGTATTGGCATGGCTCCATACGAGTCACTTTATGGCAGGCCTTGTCGATCACCCTTATGTTGGAGTGATGTAGGAGAAAGAAGCGTGGTGAAGTCTGAGTCAGTGAAAGAGTGTGCAGAGAAAGTCTGACTCATCCAAAAGAGATTATTGACAGCTCACAGTAGACAGAAAAGTTATGCAGATAAGAGGCGAAAAGACTTATAGTTCTTTGAAGGTGAGCATGTATTCTTGAAGATCTCTCCCATGAAAGGAGTGTTGAGGTTTGGAAATAAAGGGAAGCTTAGCCCCAAGTATATTGGACCTTTTGAGATCTTATGCAGAGTTGGATCAGTGGCATACCAACTAGCCTTACCACCACAATTGGCAAATGTACATGATGTCTTCCATGTGTCCACGCTGAGAAAATACGTGCCAGATCCCTCACACGTGTTGGAGCAGATCCCAGGAGAGCTACAGCCTGATATGACATTTGAGGAGAGACCGGTGCACATACTAAATACGAAAGTCAAGGAGTTAAGGAATAAGACCATTACATTAGTCAAAGTCCTTTGGCAGCATCATTCATTACAGGAGGCTACCTAGAAAACAGAAGAGGTGATGCGAAGGATCCATCCAGAGTTATTTACATAGAGGTATGTAGCTAAATTTAAAGGACGAAATTTTTATGAGGGAAGGATGTAATATCCTTAATTTTTTGTATAAATTAAGAATTTATTTAATAAATTAGACAAAAATTTATAGATGGAAATTGATCCTCAAAACTTAAAAATTAGAAAGTGCTCATCGATAGGATTCCAACGCCATAAAGAATGTGGAAAACGGAGCTCAAACGAAGGAGTTATGAGCTGTTAAAGTTATAGGGGTGTTTTGGTAAACTGGCAGAGACGTAAAACACAGGGGCCTGAATTGATATCGGCAACCCTATTGATTGTTTTACTGCAAGTGCATGGGCTATTGTAGTGTAGCTTATGCAAGTACGGGTCGATCCCACGAGGACTTGATTTAAAATGATGGAGTTTGAATAAAATTTAATTATGTAAAATTAAAAAGAAATCACTCAAAATTACTAGAATTATTAAAATGAGAATCAATGTTCAGATCTAATCAACTTCTCAAAAATACAGAATTTCCAATTCTGAAATAAATCAAATAAAATCAAATAATAATAAAAACTACTTCCCTAGATCAATCTTTATCAAAATCTTCACTTTTGGTCTTCTAAAAGCTGATCCACCTTTACAGATATCTTCAACCCATTCTTGATTAGTGATCCACTGGTCGGATTTGACAGATTCTTTAAAATGGTCAAGATATAGGCTAAATTGTGATTTCAAGATTTGGACGGCTCAGATTGATTTTTGAATTTCAGATCTAAGATCAAAAGCATTGGTTATGTCTAGGGATGTCCTAAGAATGACTCTATAAAATTAATTTGAATTCCGTTAAGAAACGAAGGAGAAATTGAAGAGTTGGTTTTGGCCTTAATTGATCTGTCTGGAATTTGTCTATTCCTAGATAAGAAAAAGATGGATAAAACAGAATCGGGATAAACTGGGACACATATGGAATTAAACTGGGGACATAGATGGAATTATCAAAAAAGGACAGATTTGTAATTTCGTTTAAATAGAGAGGGCAAACTTGGAATTTTGTGAAAATCTAGTTTTTAAGCAAAAACCAGGAAACCCAACGAAGAAGGGAGATGGGGAAGAAGGAGGAGAAATGGGAAGAGGAGGAAGGAGGAAAGAAGAAAAAGAGGGAAACCAGACTTGGGTTTCTAGTCTCCTTGCCATCCGACAACGCAGACACGCCGGAGAGGATGGCAGGAGAAGAGGGTAGATGAAGAACGTGGGTAGAGCTTGACCGGAGGAGATAGGGAAGAAGGAAGAGGAGAAAAGAGAGGGACTAGGAGGTTGGAAGATAGGTGGAAGAAGACACTACCTGGGTCTTGCAACGCCGGAGTGAAGAACACGGGCTTCAGGTGTGCTTTGTGTGTGAAGATGGGAAGCCCGCAGGAGGAGTTGGGCTGGGTTCGTGATCCAGTCGGCAAGACTACGTCTAAGGTGAAACTCGATGGAGAGGTGAGCAGGCAACGTAGAAACAACGGTGCTGTATAGTTGCCTGGGTGGATCTGATCGGTGACGAGCTGGAGATTACACCAGTTGAAAGCTAGACTAGGCTGGAGTGATGTAGATGATGGGTAGAGGTAGAGAGCAAACAATGCAAAGAGGACTGGATAGACTGGATGAAGATCACAACAGGGGAACTTGGGTGTCGGTTGGGAAACCAGTGGGCTTATTGGGTGGAACGGTGATGGGAGGTGCGGTGAACAAAAACCTTAGAAACTAGAGGGAGAAGGGTGGAGAGAAGAGGGATTGGGAAAGAGAAGGGGTTGTGTGAGAGATTGAGGAGGAGGGGAGATAAGAGAGACGTTAGGAGAGAAGGGTGGTGGAAGAGAGGAGAAAAAGAGGTTGGGTACGGTTTGGGAAAGAAGGCAATAAGGAAAGTGGGTACGTGAGAATGAGGAAGGGAAAAAAAAAAAAAAAAAGGAAAGAAAGAAGGAAAAGAAAAAGAAAGAAAGAAAAGAGAAAAGGAAGGAAAGAGGAAAAAGGAAAAGGAGGAAAAAGAAAAGAAAGGAAAGAAAGAAAAAGAAGAAGAAGAAAAAGAAAAAGAAAAGGAAAGAAAGAAGTGGGGCAAAGGATTGCCTTTTTCTCCATGATTCCAAATTTAGCTCCATTGTCTTCTAGGAAACTATCACATCCATCTTCATGGGTGATCTGGTCCATCCATTGCCCTTTAGGATGATCTGCACTGTTATCTTTTAATCATAGCTATCCGCGCGTCCTTTGGTTGATCTGCAAAAGAAAATACTAAATTAGAATCATCTAAACAGTACATTAGTCATCTAATGATCTCTAATGATCATCTGACCATTGATTTTGAAAATTTAAGATTTGGATGGTCAATTGGATTTAAATTCAAAATCAAGCTAACTTTTGTAAAATTGAACCGTTAGATGATCTAATTGAATGCTAAATTAGGGGTATTTTGACCAAAATTGAACACTTAACAACCCCCTTCTTCTACACGTCTCTACCAGCTCCAGCAAATTCGCCGAGAAATCGTCGGAAGGAGACGTGAAAGGGAAGAGTTTCCCTTTCCCTTTACCACTACAACATATATCTCCCTCCTCATGGCCTTAATCACCATCACCTTTCCCGTTTTCACTGAGTTTTTCCACAAAACCCTAGCTCTAAAAAATTTCCAATTTTTCGGCGAGTAGGGCTTCGACGACATCGACAACCACCAGTGAATCAAGGTAAGCCGTATTCCCTTAAATTTTATATTATATATGTAGATATATATAATAGAAAATACAAGAAAAATAGGAAAAACATAGTTTTTCCTGAGAACCTTGTTTACGCAACTGTTGGAGCGCAAATCCATTGATGAAACCATAATTGATTTCAAATCGGACCATCCATCTAGCATACAAGAGACCCAAGATCAAACCCTTTAAATTTGGGAGAGATCCAACGGCTGGTATTGCCGAAAAACATGGAAAATAGTACCTAGGGAGGTTTTAGGAACATGGAAAAAAATCGCATAAAAAACATAGTTTTCAGAAAAATCAATGTAAAAGGAGGGTAGAAATGAAATGTAGATAAAATTCTGAGAAAAACGGTGCAAAAATTGCAAGGTTAGGATGCCTGTAGGCTTGTCGGAGAGGACCAGAATCTGGTCATCTTCTCCGACGGTGTTGACTGCGTCGGCGCCCTGGCGCTTACGCCGGGACGCCCATCAGGACACCCCAATAGAGATGCCACATGGGCGCCTGTCGTTATACGCGCACGTGGTGTCCACGCTCGTGGGAGAACCTGCGTGCGCTGTCTTGGGAGGTCGGGACGTGCAGCGTCCTGGCAAACGTGATGCACACGACGGTGCGTCACTGTAAGGAGGACGCACGCGGCACATACCCCCTGCGCGTCTCGGTGGAAGGCGTCTTCGTGATGCCAATTTATGCCGGTATAAACCGGCATAAACCTGCGTTGCCGCTGCAAATGGGCTGTAGTGGTCGATCAGCCCTATTTTTTGAGTATTTTCACTTAAATTTTGATTTTTGAGAGCTATACGAGTCCAAATAGCGATCTGAAAGAGGCGTTGTGACCATATTGACGACGCAGACCTAGATTTAACTTAAAAACTTATAAATAACAACTTTTACTCTAGAAAAAATTTTAAAATAGTGATGTGACATTGACAGGTGCATCCGAACATATAAGTTAAAGGGATTTTACTAGTGAACAAAGTGATCTCACGTCGAGCTAGGTGGCGACAATTAATGTTTTATCTTGACTTTTAAGACCATGCATCTATCACAGCATTATGGTTGAGTGTGATTTACATGACACTTATTATTAGTCGCTGATTTTGTGAGATATCGAGCTTTTTACTATGATTGTTACTTGATTTCAATCATGTGGCGAATGGTTTTATGATCCAATGATTTTATGAGATGATATTATATATTATATATAATTAGAAATTCCTTTTCTTTATTACATCATTGAAATTGATGGATTTGCATGAGAAAGAAAAGTAGAGACTTGGTGGCTGGTCCTTTTATAGGCTAACCCCGTGATGAGGGGCGTGCCTTGGGGATTGCGAGCTACGAGTACTTTTGAGTTTTGGCATATATATGATTTCTGTGTTTTGTGTTTTATAACGGGTGCTCTCACCCGATGGGCATCATGCTAGGAGGGATAGGGCTGGCCACCCCCCTCCGAGATTTGTGATGTGATGAGATTTTGATATGATAGACACCTGCCCGTAGATGGCATTTGGTAGGGGTTAGTAATATGGATAGTCCACACTACTGGTCCAGGCCTTTCCATGGGGACGGACACTAAGTCTCCCGTTATGGTGTCGACGGGGAGCGGCAGTGGTTGAGGCCCATGGAGGGTTGCCACTGCGGCATGACGGTTCATACACTTATTTTGTGTGCTTGCATGATGAGCATGGTGATGAGATGATGTGCTTGGGTGTGACGACACTCAGAGGTTGGATATGAGTACTCATGATCAGTGATATTTATTTATTTGACGCTTGTGGGACCCATTACCTTAGGGTGCCATTATTATTATTGTGTGCGCATTTACATTGATTCATTTCATGTTTTAAATCCTTGGAATGAATGGTTAGGCATACTCGATAAATGGATATTATGTCGGCATGAGTTATAATGATTTTATCATCATAAATGATAGATATTTTATTTTGTCATTACCATTATTTCATCTTTATTGCATTAATTGTCTATGTACCTACACAAGCAATAGCTTGCTGAGGCATTGCTTTGTTTTGCAATGCCTCTGATCTCGAGCGCGACATCAGGAAGGGGAAGACTGTTGAGGAACCGTGATAGCAGTGGGGGATTCCTTTACTTGATTGATAGATAGTGATGTGAGTTAATAAACATGATTATCATTCGATTTTCTTTATGGACTGTATACTTTATTCTATGGATTTGATTAAGACAATTAAACATATGGTGGACATTTAATGGGATGTTATGATGGATAGACCCTGGGGCATACTATTATTGTGTTTTGGATATTTATTGGTTTGAAAATAGAGGCGCTGATGCATTTTGACGTTGATTGACATGTTTATTATTTCAATTCTATTATCACAAAATTATACTTATGTTGTGAATTAAATTGCGATGTTTTGGAAAAGGAAAATAACACCCGGAGTTTTTCAAGAAACGTTTACGTAAACACATTAATAAAAAAAAATTCTCATGGGATCCCAAATGCTATTATTATTATTATTACTATAAAAAAAATGTCAGAAAATCCTGGGGTGTTACAATTTGTACCCTAGATCTTCAAAAAAGTAGAATTAAGCCTAATTAGTTATAATTAAGTGTTTTCTAAAACTAAAATAAACAAAATATAGGGATATGTATAGAATTTTGTTTAAAAATAGTTGGAATGTGAAATATTGCTTTCTTGTGTAAAATTAGATATTTTGTGTTTTTTTGCGTTTTGTGCCCTAGAACTTCAAAAGAGTTGAATTTGGCAAAGTTATGATAATAAATTTATTTTTATAACTAAAATATTCAAAATATAGGTATATGTATACAATTTATCTTTTAAAATAGTTGGAATGTGAAATTGCACTTTCTTGTATAAATTTAGATATTTTGTGCTCTTTTGCATTTGTACCCAAGACTTCAAAATAGCATAATTGAGCGAAATGAGTTATAATTTAGCGATTTTTGAGACTAAAATATTCAAAATATAGGGACATGTATAGAATTTATCTTTGAATCTTGTTGAACTATGAAATTGCGCTTTCTTGTGTAAATTTTGATATTTTTTACATTGACACCCTTGACCTTTGAAATAGTAGAATTAAGCCTAATTACTGATAATTAAGTCATTTCTAAGATAAAATACTCAAAATATAGGGATATGTGTACAATTTATCTTTAAAATAGCCAGAATGTGAAATTGCTCTTTCTTTTGTAAAATAAGATATATTGTGTATTTTTTATAATTGTACCCTTAACCTTCAAAATAGTAGAATTAAGCCTAATTACTAATAATTAAGTGATTTTTATGTTAAAATGTTAAAAAAAATAGGGATATTTACACAACTTATCTTTTAATATAGTTGGAATGTGAAATTGGTCTTTTTTTGTAAAATTCAATATTTTGTACCTTTAAAATAGTAGAATTAAGGCAAATTTGTGATAATTAAGTGATTTTTATGTTTAAAATATTCAAAATATAGGTATATGTATACAATTTACCATTTGAAATAGTTGGAATATGAAATTGTCTTTCTTATCTAAATTTAGATATTTTATGCATCTTTTACATTTTTATCCTAAAGTTTCAATATAGTAGAATAAATTCTAATTAGTGAAAATTAAGTGATTTTCAAGACTAAAATATTCAAAATATAGGGATATGTATGCAATTTATTTTTTAATATAGCTAGAATGTGAAATATCACTTTCTTGCGCAAAATTAGATATTTTGTGGTTTTTTGCATTTGTGCCTTGGACCTTCAAAATAGTATAAATAAGCAAAATTAGTGATAATAAAGTCATTTCAAAGTCTAAAATATTCAAAATATAGGTATATGTATTCAATTTATTTTTTAATAAATTTGGAATGTGAAATACCTCTTTCATGTGGAAAAATAGATATTTTGTGCTTTTTTGCATTTGTACCCTAAACCTTCAAAATAGTAGAATAAAGCCAAATTAGTTATAATTAAGTGATTTCTAAGGCTAAAATATTCAAAATATAGGGATATGTATTGAATTTATCTTTTAGTATAGATGAAATGTGAAATTTGTCTTTCCTTTATAAAATTAGATATTCTATGCATTTTTTACATTTGCACCATTAACTTCAAAATAGTGGAATTAATTCTAATTAGAGATAATTAAGTGATTTATAAGGTTAAAATATTCAAAATATTGGGATATGTATATAATTTATCTTTTAATATAGTTGGAATGTGAAATCTCTCTTTCCCATGTAAAATTAGATAGTTTGTGTATTTTTTACATTTGTAGTCTTGACTAGCAGAATAATAGAATTAAGCCTAATTAGTAATAGTAAAATAATTTTTTAGACTAAAATATTCAAAATATAGGGATATGTATGCAATTTATCTTTTAATATAGTTGTAATATGAAATTTCTCTTTCTTTGGTAAAATCAGATATTTTGTGTATTTTTTACATTTGCACCTTGGACCTCCAAAAAAGTATAATTAAAGCCTAATTTGTGATAATTAAGTAATTTCTATGACTAAAATATTTAAAATATAGGGATATGTGCAAAATTTATCTTTTAAAATAGTAAGAATGTGAAATTTCTCTTTCTTGTGTAAAATTATATATTTTGTGTATTTTTTACATTTGTACCATTGACCATCAAAAGATTAGAATTAGGCCAAATTAGTGATAATTAAGAGATTTCTAAGATTAAAATATTCAAAATATAGGGATATGGATACAATTTATCATTTGAAATAATTGCCATATGAAATTTCTCTTTCTTGTCTAAAATTAAATATTTTATGCATTTTTTACATTTGTACCATGGACTTTCAAAACAGTAGAATTAAGTCTAATTAGTGATAATTAAGTGATTTTCAAGACCAATATATTCAAAATATAGGGATATGTATACAATTTATCTTTTAATATAGTTAGAATGTGAAATTGCTCTTTCTTGTACCAAATTAGATATTTTGTGTATTTTTTACATTAGCATCATTGACCTTTAAAACTGCAAAATTAAGCATAATTAGTGATAATTAAGTAATTTGTAAGACTAAAATACTCAAAATATAAGGATATGTCTACAATTTATCTTTTAAAATAGTTGGAATGTGAAATTGCTCATTCTTCTATAAAATTAGATATATTGTGCTTTTTTTACATTTGTACCCTAAACCTTCAAAACAATAGAATTAAACCAAATTAGTTATAAATAAGTGATTTCAAAGACTAAAATATTAAAAATATAGGAATATATATACAACATATCTTTTAATGTAGTTGGAATATGAAATTAGTCTTTCTAGTGCAAAATCAAATATTTTGAGTATTTTTACAATTGTACCCTAGACCTTCAAAATTGTAAAATTAAGCCAAATTAGTGATAATTAAGTGATTTTTAAGAGAAAAATATTCAAAATATAGGGATATATTTTATTTTATTTTTCTTTTAAAATAATTGGAATGTGAATTGCTCTTGCTTGTGTAAAATTTGATATTTTGTACTTTTTTGCATTTATACCCTGGACATTCAAAACAGTGCAATTAAGCTGAATTAGAGATAATTAAGTAAATTTTATGTCTAAAATATTCAAAATATAGGGATATGTATATAATTAATCTTCTAATATAATATTTGAAATGTGAAATTAGTCCTTTTGCAAAATTAGATATTTTTTGTATTTTGTAGATTCATACCATGGACCTTCAAAACATTAGAATTAAGCATCATTAGTGATAATTATGTAATTTCTAAGACTAAAAAATTTAATATATAGGGATATGTATACAATTTATCTTTTAATATAGTTGGAATGTGAAAAAACTCTTTCTTGTATAGAATTAAATATTTTGCGTATTTATTACATTTATACCTTGAATCATCAAAAAAGTAGAATCAAGCCTAATTTTGATAATTAAGTGATTTCCTAAACTAAAATATTCAAAATATAAAGATACGTATACAATTTAGCTTAAAAAATAGTTAGAATGTAAATTCCCCTTTCTTGTGAAAATTTGATATTTTATGCCTTTTTTACATTTGCACCCTTGACCCTCAAAATAGTTGAATTAAGACTGATTAGTGATAATTAAGTAATCTCTAAGACTAAAATACTTAAAATATACTGTTATGTATACAATTCATCATTTAAAATAGTTGGAATGTGAAATTGCTCATTCTTGTGTAAAATGAGATATTTTGTACCAATTTGTAATTGTACCCTGAACCTTCAAAACAGTAGAATTATGCAAAATTAGTTATAATTAAGTGATTTCTAAGACTAAAACATCCAAAATATTGGAATATGTATACAACTTATCTTTTAATATAGTTGGAATGTGAAATTGCTATTTCTTTTGTAAAATTAGATATTTTGTATATTTTTTACATTTGTATCCTAAAACTTAAAGAAAGTAGAATTAACCCTAATTTGTGATAATTAAGTGATTTCTAAGACTAAAATATTCAAAATATAGGGATATGTATACAATTTATCTTTTAATAAAGTTGGAATATGAAATTCCCCTTTCTTGTGTAAAATTTCATATTTTGTGCCTCTTTTACATGACCCATGCGACTTTCCAGCACCTAATGTGCTTAGACATTGTGTCAAGGATCATTCAACAGGCTAAAAGCATTAGACTTTGAGTTGAGAAACTTCCCAGCATTGGAAGCGATTTGAGTTTATGTCTAGGACTTGAAGGACATGTATTGTTTTGACATTGTGCCTTGTGACTTCCCAACATTTAAGGTGCCCAAATATTGTGGCAAGTACCATCCAACAGCTTAAAAAGTTTAGACATTGTGTTTGGGAATATCGCAAGACTTAAAGTGATTTGACTTTGTGCTTCAACAATTGCAAGGACACGTATTGTTTCAACATTATGCCATGGGACTTCTGAGAATTCAACATGCTCAGCCATTGCACAAAAGGTCATCCAATGGCTTGAAAAGTCAAGACGTTTTGTTTGGTAACATTCTAGTGCTCGAAATGATTTACCTTTGGGCTTAGGGACTTGCAAGGACATATATTGTTTTGAAATTGTGACCTTGGACTTCATAGCATTTAAAGTCTGCACATTGTGCCAAGGATCATCCAAAGGCTCAAAAATTTTAAATGTTGTGTTTGGAAACTTCCCAGTACTCGGAATGATTCAACTTGTTTCTTAGGGAGTTCAAAGAACATGTATGTTTTGACATTGCAGCATGGGACTTGTCAGGGCTTAACATGCTTAAACATAGTGCTAAGGATCATCCAATGGCTTGAAAAGTTTAGAGATTGTGCTTGGCACACATCCCAGCATTCAAAGGGATTTGACTCTGTTCCTAAGGACTTCCAAGGACATGTAAACCTTGGGACTTATCACCACTTATACATATAAAATATTGTGGCAAGAGTCATACAACAACATTTAACATTTCGACGTTGTGTTTGGAAGCTTCCCAGGACTCAAAGCAATTTGCATTTGAGCCTAGGGACTTCTAAGGACATGAATTATTTTGACATTGTGCCTTCAAATTTCCTAGCATTTAAGGTGCTAAGCCATTGTGGAAAGGATCATCCAATAGGTGGAAAAGTTTAGACATTGTATTTGGGAATATCCCAGGACTTGAAGTGATTTGACTTATTACCTAGGGACTTCCAAGGACTTGTAATGTCTTGACATTGTACCACAGGACTTCCTAGCAATTCAAGTACTTAGACTTTGTGCCAAAAGGATCATCTAACAGCCTGAAAAGTTAAGACTTTGTGTTTAGGAACATCCCATGTCTCAAAGTGATTTGAACTTGTTCATAGTGTTTCCAAGCACAAGGTCCAAAATTTTCAAGCCCAATGATCCTCAGCACAATGTCCGAGAGCTTTAGAAGTTCCAAGCTACAAAGTCTAATCACTTTGAGTCCTTCAAAATTCCCAAACACAAGCTCTAAACTTTTCAATATGTAGGATGATCCATCATACAATGACCAACCATGTTATGCACTAGGAAGCCCTATTGTACAATTTAAAACCATTACATGTTCAGGAAGTCCTAGGCACAATGCCAAATCACTTCTAATCCTAGGAATTTCAAGGCACAATGTCTAAACCATGCATGCCCTTGGATGATCCTTTGGCTCCATGTCAGTGCACTTTAAGCGGTGCCAAGTCAAAAGGCACAATGCTAAAACCCTGTCCTTGGAAGTTAGGTGCAATCTCAAATCACTTCATGTCCCGAAAGCTTTTAGGCATAACATCGGATCTTTTCAAGCCATTGGATGATTCTTTGCAAAATGTCCAAGCACATTAAGCATTGGGAAATCTCAAGTCACTTTGTATATACATTACATGTCAATAGAAGTCCTAAACCAATGTCTAAACTTTTCAACCCATTGGATGATCCTTAAAAAATATGACCATGTAATTTATATGTTGGAAAGTCCCAATGCACCCCATCATTTGAAGTGCTCAGACACTGTGCAAAGGATCATCCAACTGCTAAAAATATTTAGACATTGTGTTTGGGAACATCTTAGGACTTGACATGATTTGACTTATTGCCTAGGGACTTCCAAGGACTTGAATGTCTTCACATTATGCCATGGGACTTCCTAGCACTTCAGGTGCTAAGACAGTGTGCCAAAGGATCATCTAATGGCTTGAAAAGTTTAGACTTTGTGTTTGGTAATGTCCCATGACTGACGTGATTTGACTTTGTGCATAGGAACTTTCAAGGGCATGTAATGCTTTGACATTGTCCCATGGGAGTTCCCATTGCTCATACATTGTGCCAAGGATCATCCAACAACTCCAAAACTTTAGACATTGTGATTGAAAAGTTCCCTCTACTCAAAACAATTTGTCCATGTGCCTAGGTACTTCAAAGGACATGTATTGTATTGACATTGTGTCATAGGACTTCCCGGCATTCAATGTGGAAAAGTTTAGATATTGTGTTTGGGAACATCCCAAGACTTGACGTGATTTGACTTTGTTTATAGGGACTTCCAAGCACTTGGAGTGTTTTGACATTGTATCAAGGGATATCATAGTGCTTATAGTGCTCAGACATTGTGTCCAAAGGATCATCCAATGGCTTGAAAAGTTAGACCTTGTGTTTGGGAAAATCCCGGGACTCGAAGTGATTTGACTTTGTGCATGGGGTCTTTCAAGGACATGTAATGCTTTGTCAATATCCCATAGGCTTCTCCCATCACTTAAATTGCACAGCCACTTTGCCAAAGATCATCCAATAGCTAGAGAACATTAGACTTAGTGTTCGAATACTTCCCCGCATTGGAAGCGATTTGACTTTATGTCTAGGGACTTCCAAGGGCATGTGTTGTATTGCCTGCCTTGGGACTTTTTAGAATTTAAGGTGCCCAAACATAGTGCCAAGGATTATCCAATGGCTTAAAATTTTAGACATTGTCTTAGGGAAAACCCTAGGATTCAAAGTGATTTGACTTTATGCCTAAGTAATTCCAAGGACATGTAATGCTTTGATAGTGTGCAATGGAATTTCTAGCCCTTGACATGCTCAGACATTCCACCAAAGATTGTCCAATGGTTTGAAAAGTCTAAACATTATGTTTGGAAACTTCCCAGGACTCGAAGTGATTTAATTTTGAGCCTAGGGACTCGTAGGGACATGTTTAGTTTTGAAATTGGGCCCTCGAACTTCCACTTTTAAAGTGCTCAGAAATTGTGCCAAGTATCATTGATAGGCTAAAACGTCTTACACATTGTGCTTGAAAACTTATCAGGACTCGAAGTGATTTGACATGTTGTTTAGGGACTTTCAAAGGAACATAAGTTCTGATGTTCTACCATGGGACTTGTCAGGGCTTAACATGCAAAGACATTGTGCCAAGGATCATCCAATAGCTTGAAAAGTCTAAACGTTGTGTTTGACAACATCCCAATACTCGAAGAGATTTGACTTTGTGCCTTGGGACATCCAAGGACATGTAATGTTTTGGCATTATGCCTTGTGATTCTAACCACTTAAAGTGATCAGACATTGTGCCAAGAGTCATACAAAGGCATTTAAAATTTAGAATGATGTGTTTGGAAGCTTTTAGGACTCGAAATGATTTGGGTTTGAGCCTAAGGACTTCTAAGGACATGTATTGTTTTGAAATTGTGCCTTGAGATTTCTCAGCATTTAAGGTGCCGGACCATAGTGTAAAGAATCTTCCAACAGCTGGAAAAATTTAGACATTGTGTTTGGTAATATCTCAGGGGTCGAAGTGATTTGATTTATTGCAAGGGGACTTCCTAGGACTCTTAACATCTTGAAATTGTACCATGTCCTTCCTCACATTAGAAATGTTCCGACATTATGCCAAAAGGATCATCCAGTGGCTTGAAAAGTTTAGACTTTGTACTTGGGAACATCCCATGACTAAAGTGATTTGATTTTGTGCATAGGGACCTTTAAGAAACATATAATGCTTTGACATTGTCCCATGAGACTTCCATGTGCTTAAAGTGCTCAAACATTGTGCCAAGGATCATCCAACAATTTGAAAACTTTAGACATTGTGATTGGGAACTTTCCTTGACTCAAAACAACTTGACCATGCACCTAGGTACTTTGAAGGACATGCATTGTTTTGACATTGTTTCTTTTAACTTTCGAGCATTTGAAGTGCCTGAGTATTGTGAAAAGGATCATCCAAATAGCTGGGAACATCCCAAGACTCGATGTGATTTGAATTATTGCCCTGGACTTCCAAGGACTTATAATATCTTGACATTGTAGCATGGGAAACTCCGACATTGTACCAAAAGATCATCCAATGGCTTGAATAGTTTAGACTGTGTGTTGGAACATCCCATGTATGAAAGTGATTTGACTTTGTGCATAGGGAATTTTCAAGGACATGTAATGCTTTGACATTATCCTATGGAACCTTGCAACACTTAACATGCTCAAACTTTGTACCAAGGATCATCCTGCAGCTAGAAAACTTTAGATATGATGATTAGGAACTTCTCCTAACTCAAAACAATTTGACCATGTGCCTATGTATTTCGATGCACATGTATTGCTTTTACATTTTGCCTTGGGACTTTCTAGCATTTAAGGTGCCCGGACATTGTGCAAAGGATCATCCAACAGCAAGAAAAGTTTAGACATTGTGCTCTAGAACATCCTATGACTCAATGTGATTTTACTTTGTGTCAAGGGACTTTCAAGGATTTTAATTTTTTGACTTTGTGTCATGGGACATCCCACTGTTTCAAGTGCTCAAACATTGTGCCAAAAGGATCATCCAGTCGCTTGAAAAGTTAGACTTTGGGATTAGGAACATCCCAGGACTCAAAGTGATTTGATTTTGTCTATAGGAACTTCAAGGACATGTAATGCTTTGACATTGTGCCTTGGGACTTCCTAATATAGAAGGTGCCTAGACCTTGTGCCAAGGATCATCCAATGGCTTGAAAAGTTTGGACATTGGGTTTGGGAACATCCCAGGACTCGAAGTTATTGGACTTTGTGCATTGGGACTTTCAAGGATATGTAATGCTTTGGCATTGACCCATGTGACTTTCTAGTACCTAATGTGCTCATACATTGTGTTAAGGATCATTCAACAGGCTAAAAGCATTAGACTTTGTGTTGGGAAACTTCCTAGCATTGGAAGCGATTTGACTTTATGTCTAGGACTTGAAGGACATGTATTGTTTTGAAATTGTGCCTTGTGACTTCCCAACATTTAAGGTGCCCAATCATTGTGCCAAGTACCATCCAATGACTGAAAAGTTTAAACATTGTGTTTGGGAACATCGCAAGACTTGAAGTGATTTGACTTTGTGCTTAGGCAATTGCAAGGACACGTATTGTTTCAACATTATACCAAGGGACTTCCGAGAATTCAACGTGCTCATCCATTGCACAAAAGGTCATCCAATGGCTTGAAAAGTCACGACATTGTGTTTGGTAACATACTAGAACTCAAAGTGATTTACCTTTATGCCTAGGGACTTGCAAGGACATATATTGTTTTGTAATTGTGACCTTGGACTTCATAGCATTTAAAGTGCTGAACATTGTGCCAGGGATCATCCAAAGGCTCAAAAAATTTAAATGTTGTGTTTGGAAACTTCCTAATACTCAAAGTGATTCGACTTGTTTCTTAGGGACTTCGAAGAACATGAATGCTTTGACATTGCAGCATTAGACTTGTCAGGGCTTAACAAGATTAGACATAGTTCCAAGGATCATCCAATGGCTTGAAAAGTTTAGACATTGTACTTGGCACATATCCCAGTATTCAAAGGGATTTAACTCTATTCCTCAAGACTTCTAAGGGCATGTAAACCTTGGGACTTCTCACCTCTTATACATATCAAATATTGTGGCAAGAGTCATACAACAACATTTAAAATTTCGACGTTGTGTTTGGAAGCTTCCCAGGACTCAAAGTGATTTACGTTTGAGCCTAGGGACTTCCAAGGACATGAATTGTTTTGACATTGTGCCTTCAAATTTCCTAACATTTAAGGTGTCGGGCCATTGTGGAAAGGATCATCCAGTAGCTAGAAAAGTTTAGACAATGTATTTAGGAGCATCCCAGGACTTGAAGTGATTTGACTTATTGCCTAGGGACTTCCAACGACTTGTAACGTCTTGACATTGTACCATGGGACTTCCTAGCAATTCATGTACTTAGACATTGTGACAAAAAGATCATCTAACAGCCTGAAAAGTTAAGACTTTGTGTTTGGGAACATCCCATGTCTCAAAGTGATTTGAACTTGTGCATAGTGTTTCCAAACACAAGGTCCAAAATTTTCAAGCCATTGAATGATCCTCAACACAATGTCCGAGAGTTTTAGAAGTTCCAAGCTACAAAGTCCTATCACTTCGAGTCCTTCGAAATTCCCAAACACAAGGTCTAAACTTTTCAATATGTCAGATGATCCATCACGCAATGACCAAGCATGTTATGCACTAGGAAGCCCTATTGTCCAATTTCAAACCATTACATGTTCAAGAAGTCCTAGGCACAATGCCAAATCACTTCTAGTCCTAGTAATTTCAAGGCACAATGTCTAAACCATGCATGCCCTTGGATGATCCTTTGGCACCATGTCAGTGCACTTTAAGCGCTGCCAAGTCAAAAGGCACAATGCTAAAACCCTGTCCTTGGAAGTTAGGTGCAATCTTAAATCACTTCGTGTCCCAGAAGTTTTCAGGCACAACATCAAATCTTTTCAAGCCATTGGATGATTCTTTGCTAAATGTCCAAGCATTTTAAGCATTGGAAAATCTCGAGTCACATTGTATAAACATTACATGTCAATAGAAATCCTAAACACAATGTCTAAACTTTTCAACCCATTGGATGATCCTTAAAAAATATGACCGGGCAATTTAAACACTAGAAAGTCCCAATGCACCCCATCATTTGAAGTGCCTAAACATTGTGCAAAGGATCATCCAACTCCTGAAAATATTTAGACATTGCGTTTGGGAACATCCGAGGACTCAACATGATTTAACTTATTGCCTAAGGACTTCTAAGGACTTGTAATGTCTTAACATTATGCCATGGGACTTCCTAGCACTTCAAGTGTTAAGAAAGTGTGCCAAAAGGATCATTTAATGGCTTGAAAAGTTTAATGTTTGTGTTTGGTAACATCCCATGACTGGAAGTGATTTGACTTTGTGCATAGGGACTTTCAAGGACATGTAATGCTTTGACATTGTCCCATGGGACTTCCCATTACTTAGACATTGTGCAAAGGATCATCCTATTGGTCGAAAGCTTAAGACATTGTGATCGACAACTTCCCTCGACTCAAAACAATTTGTCCATGTGCCTAGGTACTTTGAAGGACATGTATTGTATTGACATTGTGTCGTAGGACTTCCCATCATTTAATGTGGAAAAGTTTAGATATTGTGTTTGGGAACATCCCAAGACTCGACATGATTTGACTTATTGCCTAGGGACTTCCAAGGACTTGTAATGTCTTGACATTATACCATGGGACTTCTTAGCACTTCAAGTGCTAAGATAATGTGCCAAAAAGATCATCTAATGCCTTGAAAACTTTAGACTTTGTGTTTGGTAACATCCCATGACTGGAAGTGATTTGACTTTGTGCATAGGGACTTTCAAGGACATGTAATGCTTTGACATTGTCCCATGGGACTTCCCATTGCTCAGACATTGTGCCAAGGATCATCCAACAGGTCAAAAATGTTAGACATAGTGATCGACAACTTTTGATAGTGTACCATGAAATTTTTAGCCCTTGACATGCTCAGACATTCCACAAAAGATCATCCAATGACTTCAAAAGTCTAACCATTGTGTTTGGAAACCTCCCAGGACTCAGAGTAATTTAACTTTGGGCCTAAGGACTTGCTGGGACATGTTTGGTTTTGAAATTTGGCCCTGGGACTTCCACTTTTAAAGCACTCAGAAATTGTGCCAGGTATCATTGAAAGGCTAAAAAGTCTTAAACATTGTTCTTGAAAACTTCTCAAGACTCGAAGTGATTTGACATGTTACTTAGGGACTTCCAAGGAATGTAGGTTTTGATGATTTACCACGGGACTTGTCAGGGCTTAATGTGCAAAGACATTGTGCCAAGGATCATCCAATGGCTTGAAAAGTCTAAACATTGTGTTTGACAACATCCCAGTACTTGAAGAGATTTGACTTTGTGCCTTGGGACATCCAAGGACATGTAATGTTGTGGCATTATACCTTGCGATTCTAACCACTTAAAGTGATCAGACATTGTGCCAAAAGTCTTATAAAGGCATTTAAAATTTAGAATGATGTGTTTGGATGCTTCCAGGACTCGAAGTGATTTGGGTTTGAGCCTAAGAACTTCTAAGGGCAAGTATTATTTTGACATTGTGTGACAACCCCAACTTTTGTAAATTGATTTGAGAAAATCAATGAAAGTTTGAAATTTCAGAAGATCGGGCTAGAATATTAATTTAAAAGAAAATATATTTTCATAGAGATTAAATCATGAGTGGAAACCTAGAAATTAGGAATGTACACAAAAAATCAAACCAAATGACACTAATTTCATTAAATTCTGAGTTAGAACAAAAAATCTTAATTTTCTACATAAAAGGGTAAAATGGTTATTTTCACCCATAACCAAGATTTACAATTTGAATATTTGGAATTTACTCAAAAAATTGAAAGGTATGCAAAAAATTGATTCCGGCACCATTGAGTACACTAAAATCTGAGTTTGGATAAATAATATCCATTTTCTCCATTTTAATGAATAAAAGGGTAAAATGGTCTTTTCACCTGAATGTGGGGCCCACAAAGTAGGCCAACATTCTGGAAACAACAATAATTGAGCAATGCACCAGTAGATATTAGTGGAGGTGGAAACACCACCCATAAATAAAATAATAAAAAGAAAGAAGGAGATTTTTATGAAAAATTGATTTAAATTTCAAAAAAATGTCTATAAATAATTCTAAACATTTTAAAAAACTTTGACCACTTCAACACCAAATCCCCTAGACTCCCCTAGAAAATTAGAGCAAAACTCCTCCCCTAATCTCTCTCTTTTTCGCTCTTTCTCTCTCCTCTCTCTAGAATAATACCAAGAGCCCTAAGTTTATTAGCCACTCTGTTCCAGAACAAATTTCACAAAACCCACCGTACATATTATTGCAAATTCCCTTATCTAAAGAATCCAAAGTAATTTCTCGATGCAACGGTAACCTAAAAAAGACAAATCAAGATTTATTGTGTGTTATAGCATACGGCAAGGATTTATTTATTTTGGCATCAATTCTTAAATTCTAAGCAAATCGGTAGGAGAATATCATCCAAGATTCAGTTTATGTCATTTTTTATATTTTTAATTTTACTACATTTTATTTTCTGTTAATGTTTTGGAAAATCAAGCTCTAGTGACAAACCCTCCATAATTGCATCGTGGAGGGTTTAGATGAAAAATCTAAACCATCAAATAGATTTAGAGGGTTTCAAAACCCCTAGATATGAAATAACAGGCAATTTCGTGGAGATATTATTGCCCAATTTAAAAGAGAAAAGGGGGATGGTGATTTGATGGTCCGATCTGGATTGTCTCACCATTTACAAGTCACCTCCCTGTTTCCACTGGGGGTCACTAGTAAAATAGGGGAGGACGACTGGTTTCGCTGATTTTATCTTGTTCTAAAGGCCAAATCAAACCTGAACCGTTAAAATGAGTGTAAACTTCAAACTTGAATTCCAGAGTCATCTGAGCTCGAAATCACGACTAGAAAAAAGTTATGGAAGGCTTATGATGTCTAATTTCATATGGAATAATAAAATTTATGAAATATTGCAGGAAACTGTTGTTTAAAGAAAATAAGATTCTTACTTCCATGATCTTCAAGATCTAAGATGATCAGACCTTAAGTATCTAATCTATTTATGTTATAATAATAAGGATATGTAAAATTGAGGATTTAATATGACAAATCTATGATAAATTAAGAAATCTACCCTTTGTGGTAGAAGTAACCTAAAATTTGTAAAGGAACTTTCTTGATCAGTAAGATCAAGCATGATTAAATCCTATGGATGGGTTGGAAGGAGTTAATAATGATGAGATCTAGTAAGATCTCATCATTCCACAAAAGATCATCCAATGGCTTGAAAAGTCTAAACATTGTGTTTGGAAACCTCTCAGGACTCGAAGTGATTTAACTTTGGGCCTAGGGACTCATTGGGACATGTTTGGTTTTGAAATTTGGCTCCGGGACTTCCACTTTTAAAGCGCTCAGAAATTGTGTCAGGGATCATTGAAAGGCTAAAAAGTCTTAGACATTGTGCTTGAAAACTTCTCAGGACTAGAAGTGATTTGACTTGTTGCTTAGGAACTTCCAAGGAACATATGTTTTGATGTTTTACCATGGGACTTATCAGGGCTTAATGTAAGACATTGTGCCAATGATCATCCAATGGCTTGAAAAGTCTAGACGTTGTGTTTGACAACATCCCAGTACTCTAAGAGATTTGACTTTGCACCTTGGAACATCCAAGGACATGTAATGCTTTTTCATTATACCTTGCGATTCTAACCACTTAAAGTGATCAAACATTGCACCAAGAGTCATACAAAGGCATTTAAAATTCAGAATGATGTTTTTCGAAGCTTTCAGGACTCAAAGTGATTTGGGTTTGAACTGAGGGACTTTTAAGGGCATGTATTATTTTGACATTGTGTAACAACACCAATTTTTGTAAATTGACTTGAAAAATCAATGAAAGTTTAAAATTACAGAAGATCGGGCTAGATTATTAGTTTAAAAGCAAATATCTTTTCATAGAGATTAAATCATGAGTGGAAACTTAGAAATTAACAATGTATATGAAAAATTGAATCAAATGACACTAATTTCATTAAATTCTAAGCTAGAACGAAAAATCTCAATTTTCTACATAAAAGGGTAAAACGGCCATTTTTACCCATAACCAAGATTTAAAATTTGAATATTTGGAATTTACTCAAAAAATCCAAAGGTACATGAAAAATTGATTCTGACGCCATTGAGTACACTAAAATCTAAGTTTGGACAAATAAAATCAATTTTTCTCCATTTTTATGAATATAAGGACAAAATAGTCTTTTCACATGAAAGTGGGGCCCACAAAGTAGGCCTATGTTCTGGAAGCAACAATAATTGAGTAATGCACTACTAGATTTTAGTGGAGGTGGAAACTCCAGCCATAAATAAAATAAAATAAACAGAAAGAAGGAGATATTTATGAAAAATTAATTCAAAATTCAAAAACTTGCCAATAAATAATTCTGAAAATTTTACAAAAACATTCACAACTTCAACACCAATCCCCTAGACACCCCTGGAAAATCAACACAAAACACCTCCCCATCTCCCCTAATCTCTCTCTTTTTCCCTCTTTCTCTCTCCTCTCTCTAGAATAGTACCAAGTGCCTTAAGTTCAATTAGCCACTCTATTCTAGATCAAATTTCTCAAAACCCACTCTCCATATTGTTCTAAATTCTCTGATTTAGAAAACCCGAAAGTAATTTCAAGATCCAACAGTTCAATAAATGGAAAAAGACAAATCAAGATTTATGTGGTGTGTTATGGCATACGGTGAGGATTTATTTATTTTGGCATCAATTCTTCAATTATGAACAAATTAAGTAGGAGGATATCATCCAATATTCAATTTATGTCATTTTTTTATATTTTTAATTTCACTGGAATTGATTTTCTGTTAATGTTTTGGAAAATCAAGTTTTGGTGAAAAATGCTCCATATCTACATCATGGAGGGCTCAGATGAAAATTTTGAACTATCCAATAGATTCAGAAGGGTTCAAAACCCTAGATATGAAATAATAACCAATTTCGTGGAGATATGATGGCCCAATTTGAAGGAGAAAAGGGAGATGGTGATTTGAAGGTTCAATCTAGATCGTCTCACCATTTAAAGGTCACTACCCCGTTTCCATTGGTGGTCACTGTTAAAATAGGACAGGGCAACCGGTTCTGCCAGTTTTGTCTTATTCTAATGGCTAGATCAAATCTGGACCGTTAAAACAGATATGAACTTCAAACTTGAATTTCGGAGTCATCTAAGCTCCAAATAATGAGTGAAAAGAAGCTATGAAAAGCTTATGATGTCTAATTTCATATGAAATAATAAATTTTAGGAAATATTAGAGGAAACTTTTGTTTAAAGAAAATAAGATTCTTACTTACATGATCTTGAAGATCTGAGATGATCAGACCTTAAGGATCTGATCTATTTACGTTATAATGATAAGGATATGTAAAATTGAGGGTTTAATATAACAGATCTATGATAAATTAAGAAATCTACCCTTTATGGTAGAAGTAACCTATAATTTGTAAAGGAACTTTCTTGATCAGTAAGATCAAGCATGATCAAATCCAATGGATGGGTTGGATGGAGTTAATAATGATGAGATCTAGTAAGATCTTATCATTTCACAAAAGATCATCCAATGGTTTGAAAAGTCTAAACTTTGTGTTTGGAAACCTCCCAAGACTCGAAGTGATTTAACATTGGGCCCGAAGACTCACTGGGACATGTCTGGTTTTGAAATTTGGCTTTGGGACTTCCACTTTTAAAGCACTCAAAAATTGTGCTAGGGATCATTGAAAGGCTAAAAAGTCTTAGACATTGTGCTTGAAAACTTCTCAAGACTCAAATTGGTTTGACATGTTGCTTAAGGACTTCCATGAAACGTATGTTTTGATGTTTTACCATGGGACTTGTCAGGGCTTAACATGCAAAGACATTGTGCCAAGGATCATCCAACGGTTTAAAAGTCTAAACTTTGTGTTTGACAACATCCCCAATACTCGAAAAGATTTGACTTTGTGCCTTGGGACATCCAAGGACATGTAATGTTTTGGCATTATACCTTGCGATTCTAACTTAAAGTGATCAAACATTGTGCCAAGAGTCATACAAAGGCATTTAAAATTTAGAATGATGTGTTTGGAAGCTTCCAGGACTCGAAGTGATTTGGGTTTGAGCCTAGGGACATTTAAGGGCATGTATTATTTTGACATTGTGTAACAACCCCAATTTTTGTGAATTGGTTTGAGAAAATCAATGAAAGTTTGAAATTTCAGAAGATTGGGCTAGAATATTAGTTTGAAAGCAAATATCCTTTTATGGAGATTAAATCATGAGTTGAAACCTAAAAATTAAGAATGTATACGAAAAATGAATCAAATGACACTAATTTCGTTAAACTCCAAGTTAGAACGAAAAATCTCAATTTTCTACATAAAAGGGTAAAATGGTCATTTTTACCTATAACTAAGATTTAAAATTCAATATTTGGAATTTACTCAAAAAATCGAAGGGTACTCGAAAAATCGATTCCAGCGCCAGTGAGTACACTAAAATCCGAGTTTGGATAAATAATATCCAATTTTCTCCATTTTTATGAATAAAGGGCAAAATGGACTTTTCACATGAAAGTGGGGCCCACAAAGTAAGCCAATACTCTGGAAGCAACAATAATTAAGCAATGCACTACTAGCTTGTAGTGGAGGTGGAAACTCCACTTATAATTAAAATAATGAAAAGAAGGAGATTTTTATGAAAAATTAATTTAAAATTCAAAAAATTGCCTATAAATAATTCTAAAAATTTTACAAAAACTTTTCCAACTTCACCAACAAATCCCCTAGGCTCTACTGGAAAATCATAGCAAAACTCCTCCCCCATCTCCCCTAATCTCTCTCTTTTTTCTTCTTTCTCTCTCCTATCTCTAGAACAACCCACCTTCCATATTGTTGTAAATTTCCTAGTCTACAAAACCCCAAAGTAATTTCAAGATGCAACGGTTCAATAAACAAAAAAAGAGAAATCAAGATTTATTTCATGTTTTATGGAAAACGGAGAGGATTTATTTATTTGGCCATAAATTCTTCAATTCTGAGCAAATCAGGTAGGAGGATATCATCCAAGATTCAATTTATGTCATTTTTTATATTTTTAATTTCACTATATTTGATTTTCTATTAATGTTTTGAAAATTCAAGTTTTGGTGAAAAACCTCCATATCTGCCTCGTGGAGGGCTATGATAAAAAATCTAAACCCCCCAATAGATTTAGAAGGGTTCAAAGCCACTAGATATGAAATAACAGCCAATTTTGTGGAGATATGATGGCCCAATTTGATGGAGAAAAGGGGGATAGTGATTTCACGATCCGATCTAGATCGTCTCACCATTTATAGGTCACCTCCCCGTTTCCATTGTGGTCACCATTAAAATAAGGTAGGATGACTAGTTCCCCCAGTTTTGTCATGTTTTAATGTCCAGATCAAATCTGGACCGTTTAAATGACTATGAAGTTCAAACTTGAATTTCGAAGTCATCCAAGCTCCAAATCATGAGTGGAAAGAAGCTATGTAAATCTTATGATGTCTAATTTCATATGAAATAATAAAATTTAGGAAATATTGCAGGAAACTTTTTTTTAAAGAAAATAAGATTCTTACGTGCATGATCTTGAAGATCTGAGATGATCTAACGTTAAGGATCTGAACTATTTACATTATAATATAGGGATATATAAAATTGAGGGTTTAATATGACAGATCTATGATAAATTAAAAAAAATCTACCTTTTATGGTAGAAGTAACCTAAAATTTGTAAAGGAAATTTCTTGATCAGTAAGATCAAGCATGATCAAATCCTATAGATGGGCTGGATGGAGTTAATAATGATGAGATCTAGTATCATTCCACAAAAGATCATCTAATGGCTTGAAAAGTCTAAACATTGTGTTTGGAAACCCGCAGGACTCGAAGTGATTTAACTTTGGGCCTAGGGACTCACTGGGACATGTTTGGTTTTGAAATTTGGCTTTGGGACTTCCACTTTTAAAGCGCTCAGAAATTGTGCCAAGGATCATTGAAAGGCTAAAAATTCTTAGATATTGTGCTTGAAAACTTCTCAGGACGCAAAGCTATTTGACATGTTGCTTAGGGACTTCCATGAAACGTATGTTTTGATGTTTTACCATGGAACTTGTCAGGGCTTAACGTGCAAAGACATTGTGCCAAGAATCATCCAATGGCTTGAAAAGTCTAAACGTTGTGTTTGACAACATCCCAGTACTCGAAGATATTTGACTTTGTGCCTTGGGACATCCAAGGACATGTAATGTTGTGGCATTATACCTTGCAATTCTAACCTCTTAAAGTGACTAGACATTGTGTCAAGAGTCATACAAAGGCATTTGAAATTTAGAATGATGTGTTTGGATGCTTTCAGGACTCCAAGTGATTTGGGTTTGAGCCTAGGAACTTCTAAGGGCATGTATTATTTTGACATTGTGTCACAACCCCAATTTTTGTAAATTGATTTTAGAAAATCAATGAAAGTTTGAAATTTCAGAAGATTAGGCTGGAATATTAGTCTAAAAGCAAATATCTTTTCATAGTGATTAAATCATGAGTGAAAACCTAGAAATTAAGAATGTATACAAAAAATCAAATCAAATGACACTAATTTCGTTAAATTCTAAGTTAAAACGAAAAATCACAATTTTCGATATAAAAGGGTAAAACGATCATTTTCACCCATAACCATGATTTAAATTTTTAATATTTGGAATTTACTCAAAAAATCGAAAGGTACTTGAAAAATCGATTCTAGCGCTATTGAGTACACTAAAATCCGAGTTTGGATAAATAATATCCATTTTTCTCCATTTTGAAGAATAAAATGGCAAAAGGGTCTATTCACATGAAAGTGAGGCCCACAATGTAGGACATTATTTGAGCAATGCACTACTAGATTGTGGTGGAGGTAGAAACTCCACCCACAAATAAAATAATAAAAAGAATGAAGGAGATTTTTATGAAAAATTAATTTAAAATTCAAAAACTTGCCTATGAACAAAAAATTTCACAACCTCACCACGAAGTCCCCTAGGCACCCCTAGAAAATCAGAGCAAAACTCCTCGCCCATCTCCCCCAATCTCTCTCTTTTTCCCTCTTTCTCTCTCCTCTCTCTAGAATAGTACCAAGAGCCTTAAGTTCCATTAGCCACTCCATTCCAGATCAAATTTAACAAATCCCACCATGTTCTAAATTACCTGATCTACAAAACCCAAAGTAATTTCAAGATCCAACGGTTCAACTAATGGAAAAAGAAAATTCATGATTTATTTGGTGTGTTATGGCATACAGCGAGGATTTGTTTGTTTTGGCATTAATTCTTCAATTCTGAGCAAATCAGGTCGGAGGATATCATCAAAGATTCAATTTATGTCATTTTTTATATTTTTAATTTCACAGGATTTGATTTTCTGTTAATGTTTTTGAAAATCAAGTTTTGGTGAAAAACCTTGTATATCTACATCATGGAGGGCTCATATGAAAAATCTAAACCATGCAATAGATTCAGAAGGGTTCAAAATGCCTATATATGAAATAATGGCCAATTTCGTGGAGCTATGATGGCCTAATTTGAAGGAGAAAAGGGGGATGGTGATTTGATGGTCTGATGTAGATTGTCTCACTATTTACAGGTCACCACCCTGTTTCCTAACGACAGTCACCGATAAAATAGGGTGGGATGACCAATTCCACTGGTTGTGCCCTATTCTAATGGCTAAATCAAATCTAGATTGTTAAAACGATTGTGAACTTCAAACTTGAATCCCCGAGTCATTTAACCTTAAAATCGTGAGTGGAAAGAAGCTATGCAAAGTTTATGATGTCTAATTTCATATGAAATAATAAAATTTAGCAAATATTACAGGAAACTTTTGTTTAAAGAAAATAAGATTCTTACTTCCATGACCTTGAAGATATGAGATGATCAGACCTTAAGGATCTAATCTATTTATGTTATAATTATAAGAATATGTGAAATTGAGAGTTTAATATGATAAATCTATTATAAATTAATAAATCTACCCTTTATAGTAGAAGTAACCTAAAATTTGTAAAAGAATTTTCTTGATAAGTAAGATCAAGCATGATCAAATCCTATGGATGGGTTGGATGGAGTTAATAATGATGAGATCTAATAAGATCTCATCATTCTACAAAAGATCATCCAATGGCTTGAAAAGTCTAAACATTGTGTTTGGAAACCTCCCAAGACTCGAAGTGATTTAACTTTGGGCCTAAGGATTTGTTGGGACATGTTTGGATTTGAAATTTTGCTTTAGGACTTCCACTTTCAAAGCGCTCAAAAATTGTAATAGGGATCATTGAAAGGATAAAAAGTCTTAGACATTGAGCTTGAAAACTTTTCAGGACTCGAAGTGATTTGACATGTTGCTTAGGGACTTCCAAGGAACGTAGGTTCTGATGTTTTACCATGGGACTTGTCAAGGCTTCCACTATCCATATTGTTCTAAATTCCCTGATTTAAAAAACCCCAACGTAATTTCAAGATCCAACAATGCAATAAATGGAAAAGGACAAATCAAGATTTATTTGGTGTGTTATGGCATACGGCGATGATTTATTTATTTTGGCATCAATTCTTCAATTCTAAACAAATCAAGTAGAAGGATATCATCCAAGATTCTGTTTATATCATTTTTTTATTTTTAATTTCATTGGATTTGATTTTCTGTTAATGTTTTTGAAAATCAAGTTCTAGTGAAAAACCCTCCAAACTTGCATCATGGAGGGCTCGGAGGAAAAATCTGAACAGTCTAATAGATTCATAGGGTTCAAAACCCCTAAATATGAAATAACAGCCAATTCGTGGAGATATGACGACCCAATTTGAAGGAGAAAAGGGGGATGATGATTTGACAGTTCGATCTAGATCATCTCACCATTTATAGGTCACCACCCCGTTTCCACCGATTGTCACCGGTAAAATAGGGTGTGATGACTGGTCTTGCAGGTTTTGTCCTATTTTAACAGCCATATCAAATATGGACCGATAAATGACTATGAACTTCAAACTTGATTTTCGGAGTCATTTGAGCTCCAAATCATGAGTGGAAAGAAGCTATGGAAAGCTTATCATATCTAATTTTATAGGAAAAAATAAAATTTAGTAAATATTTCAAGAATCTTTTGTTTAAAGAAAATAAGATTCTTACTTCCATGATCTTGAAGATCTGAGATGATCAGACCTTATGGATCTGATCTATTTATGTTATAATGATTAGAATATGTGAAATTGAGGGTTTAATATGACAGATCTATGATAAATTAAGAAATCTACCCTTTATAGTAGAAGTAACCTAAAATTTGTAAAGGAACTTTCTTGATCAGTAAGATCAAACATGATCAAATCCTATGGATGGGTTGGATGGAGTTAGTAATGATGAGATCTAGTAAGATCTTTTCCTTACACAAAAGATCATGCAATGGCTTGAAAAGTCTAAACATTGTGTTTGGAAATCTCTCAGGAATCGAAGTGATCTAACGCTAGGCCTAGGGACTCGCTAGGACATGTTTGGTTTTGAAATTTGGCCATGGGACTTCCACTTTTAAAGCGCTTGAAATTGTGCCAAGGATCATTAAAAGGCTAAAAAGTCTTAGACATTGTTCTTGAAAACTTCTCAAGACTCAAAGTGATTTGACATGTTGCTTAGGGACTTCCAAGGAACATATGTTTTGAAGTTTTACCATGGGACTTGTTAGGGCTTAACGTGCAAAGACATTGTGCTAAGTGATTAGACATTATGCCAAGAGTCATACAAAGGCATTTAAAATTTTGAATGTTGTGTTTGGAAGCTTCCAAGACTCGAAGTGATTTGGGTTTAAGACTAGGGACTTTTGAGGACATGTATTATTTTGACATCGTGTAATAACCCCAATTTTTGTAAATTGATTTGAGAAAATCAATGAAAGTTTGAAATTTTAGAAGATTTAGCTAGAATATTAGTTCAAAAGCAAATGTCTTTGTTTAGAGATTAAATTAGGAGTGGAAACTTAGAAATTAAGAATGTATACGAAAAATCAAATCAAATGACACTAATTTCGTTAAATTCTAAGTTAGAATGAAAAATCTCAATTTTCTACATAAAATGGCAAAACCGTCATTTTCACCCATAACAAAGATTTAATATTTGAATATTAGGAATTGATTCAAAAAATTAAAAGGTACTCAAAAAATCAATTCCGATGCCATTGAGTACACTAAAATTCGAGTTTAGATAAATAATATCTATTTTCTCCATTTTTTTGAATGAAAGGGCAAAATGATCTTTTCACATGAAAGTGGAGCCCACAAAGTTGGCCAATGTTCTAGAAGCAACAATAATTGAGTACTACACTACTAGATTCTAATGGAGGTGGAAACTCCACCCATAAATAAAATAATAAAAAGAAAGAAGGAGATTTTTATGAAAAATTAATTTAAAATTCAAAAACTTGCCTATAAATAATTTTGAAAATTTTTCAAAAATTTTCACAACTTCACCAAGAAATCTCCTAGGCTTCCATGGAAAATCAAAGCAAAATTCTTCCCCCATCTCCCCTAATCTCTCTCTTTTTTGCTCTTTCTCTCTCCTCTCTCAAGAAGAGTACCGGGAGCCTAAGTTCAATTAGCCACTTCGTTCCATATTAAATATAAAAAATCCCACCTTCCATATTGTTCTAAATTCTCTTATCTACAAAACCCCTAAAGTAATTTCTAAATCCAACGATTCAATAAACGACAAAAAACAAATCAAGATTTATTTGATGTGTTATGGCATACGGCGAGGATTTATTTATTTTGGCATTAATTCTTCTATTTTGAGCAAATCAGGTAGGAGGATATCATCCAAGATTCAGTTCATGTCAGTTTTTAAAATTTTAATTTCACTGGATTTGATTTTTTGTTAATGTTTTGGAAAATAAAGTTCTGGTGAAAAACCCTCTATACTTGCATCATGGAGGGCTCGGAGGAAACATCTGAACAGTTCAACAGATTCGTAAGGGTTCAAAACCACTAGATATGAAATAACAACCAATTTCGTGGAGATATGATGACCCAATTTTAAGGAGAAAAGGGGGATGGTGACTTGACGATCTGATCTGGATTGTCTCACCATTTACAGGTCCCACCCCATTACAACTGGTAGTCACTAGCAAAATAGGGTGAGATGACCAGCCTGCCGGTTTTGTCCAATTCTAATGGCCAGATCGAATCTGGACCGTTAACACGACAGTGAACTTCAAACTCGAATTCCGGAGTCATCTGAGCAACAAATTCACGAGTGGAAAGAAGCTATGGAAAGCTTATGATGTCTAATTTGATGTGGAATAATAAAATTTAGGAAATATAGCAAGAAACTTTTGTTTAAAAAAAATAAGATTCTTACTTCCATGATCTTTAAAATCTAAGATGATCAGACCTTAAGGATCTGATCTATTTACATTATAATGATAAGGATGTGTGAAATTGAGGGTACAATATGACAGATCTATGATAAATTAAAAAATCTACCCTTTATGGTAGAAGTAACCTAAAATTTGTAAAGGAACTTTCTTTATTAGTAAGATTAAGCATGATAAAATCCTATGGATGGGTTGGATGGAGCTAATAATGATGAGATTAAGATCTCATCATTCCACAAAAAGATCATCCAAGGCCTTGAAAAGTCTAAACATTGTGCATGGAAACCTTGCAGGTCTCAAAGTGATTTAACTTTGGGCCTAGGGACTCACTAGGACATGTTTGGTTTTGAAATTTGGCCCTGGGACATCCACTTTTAAGGTGTTTAGAAATTATGCAAGGGATCATTGAAAGGATAAAAAGACTTCGACATTGTTCTTGAAAACTTATCGTGGAAGATTGGGGAAAAGAGATCAATCCTTAAAGGTAGGAGGATTTGATGAATGCATTTACTTGAGATATACATGATTGTACTCATGATCTTATGTTGACAAGAGTAATGTTAATACTTGTATTAAATCTCTTGAAAACCTTATGATCCAACCAAACACATATAAGATGGTTAAGGACTAAACTATAAGTAAATAAGGAACTAGAAAATATTTCAGCCCTAAGTAAAGAGACATATGGTCTGATATATATGAAATCTATTTTACATGCAAGCTTGGAGGCTTGTGAGTTTGTTTTAATAGGCATAAGCCTAGGGGAATGCTATTGCTAGAGGAGTTATGAGGGTTTGGCCACCCGCTCCTTGAAATTTGATGATATAATGATACCTTGCCCAATGAAAGGTTAAAAGTCGAGTGGTGACAATTATGGGAAGGCCACCACTGTGAATGTCTTGCCCCCCCCATACGGGCAGTTACATAATATTTTCCACCATGGTATCAGTGGTAAACAGGGCAGTTATCCGAGCACGCTAGTATGAATCAGACTGCAACATGGCAACCTTTTGATTATTTTGCACTATGATGCATATGAGAATAGGCATAGTGAAATGCCTTATATTGTAGCATAGTGAAATGCTAGGTAATTGTATATTACCAATATTTCCCAAGAAGGAAAATTCTCAGTATAAGATTAGCTGTAATACTAAATTCTTACAATGAAGAGAATTGATTAGCTTAGTAGGAAATGATATTTGACTACTTTCATAAATTTAACTGGTTTACTCATGAAGAGTATGTATGTATATAGATATACAAAAATGACAAAGTAAAGAGTAGAAACATGAATATGTCGAGGGATAATGGGATCATGAAGTATTGGAATTACATTGTCAATTATTATGCTTCTTGAATCCCCTACCAAGCATTGCTTGCTGAGATATTGTAAATGTTACAATATCTCAAATACAGGGAAGGAGAGTTAGGAGCTGAAGACGATAGAAGACTTGAAGAGAATAATCTTCAAGGTATACCCTTGAAGAAATGTATTTTTCTTTGTTGAGAGTTTTATTGTATTGTGAGCTTGAGTTTTGGATTATGTAATTTGGACAAGTATTACAATAGATTTGGCTGTATTGTGAACCACTGGATGGATCCTGGAATTTAATAAAAGTATATTCCTTCAATAGAATTTTATTTTGTACACAAATTGTACTTATGTTATGTATGAAGTGGTGACTTGGGTTTTCAAAACAAGTTCTAAAGAAAAGAATTTCCGCTGCTTTGTTTTGAGAAAAAAATTTACACTCTTAAGGGCCCTGCCTTTCAAAATACTTTACAAATCATGTTATAAAAACCCTGGTCGTCACAGTTAAAATGACTGTGATGTTCAAACTTGAATTCTAGATTCATTTGAGCTCCAAATCACGAGTGGAAAGAAGCTATGGAAAGTTTATGGCATCTAATTTGGTATGAAATAATAAAATTTAGGAAATATTGAAAAAACCTTTTGTTTAAAGAAAATAAGATTATTACTTTCATGATATTTAAGATCTAAGATGATCATACCTTAAGCATCTGATCTATTTGCATTATAATGATAAGGATGTGTGAAATTGAGGGTTTAATATGACAGATATATGATAAATTAAGAATTCTACCCTTTATGGTAGAAGTAACCTAAAATTTGTAAAAGAACTTTCTTTATCAATAAGATCAAGCATGATAAAATCCTATGGATGGGTTGGATGGAGCTAATAATGATGAGCTCTAGACCCCATCATTCCACAAAAAGATCATCCAAGGCCTTGAAAAGTCTACACATTGTGCTTGGAAACCTCACAGGTCTCAAAGTGATTTAACTTTGGGCCTAGGGACTCACTAGGACACGTTTGGTTTTGAAATTTGGCCCGTGGACTTCCACTTTTAAAGCGTTCAGAAATTGTGACAAGGATCATTGAAAGGATAAAAAGCCTTAGACATTGTTCTTGAAAACTTCTTAGGACTCGAAGTGATTTGACAGGTTGCTTAGAGACTTCCAAGGAAGGTATGTTTTGATGTTTTACCATGGGACTTGTCAGGGCTTAACATGCAAAGACATTGTGCCAAGCACATCCGAGGACATGTAATGTTTCGGCATTATACCTTGTGATTCTAACCGCTTAAAGTGATTGGACATTGTACCAAGAGTCCTACAAAGGCATTTAAAATTTAGAGTGATGTGTTTGGAAGCTTCCAAGACTCAAAGTGATTTGGGTTTGAGCTTAGGTACTTTTAAGGACATGTATTATTTTGACATTGTGTACTAACCCTAAATTTTATAAATTGATTTTAGAAAATCAATTAAAGTTTGAAATTTCAAAAGATCGGGCTGGGATATTAGTTTAAAAGAAAATATCTTTTCATAGAGATTAAATCATGAGTGAAAACCTAGAAATAAGGAATGCATATGAAAAATCATAGTAAATGACACTAATTTCGTTAAATTGTCTTAGAAAGAAAAATCTCAATTTTCTAGGTATAAGGGCAAAATGGTCATTTTCTCCCGTAACTAAGATTTAAAATTTGAATATTTGGAATTTACTCAAAAAATTGATTCCGGTGCCATCAAGTACCCTAAAATCCGAGTTTGGATAAATAATATCTATTTTTCTCCATTTTTTATGAATAAAAGGGCAAAATGGTCATTTCACATGAAAGTGGGGCCCACAAAGTAGGCCAATGTTCTGGAAGAACCAATAGTTGGGCAATGCACTACTCAATTGCAGTGAAGGTGGAAACTCTACCAGATAATAAAATAATAAAAAGAAAGAAGGAGATTATTATGAAAAATTAATTTTAAATTCAAAAACTTGCCTATAAATAATTCTAAAAATCTTACAAAAATTTGCACAACTTCATGACAAAATCCCCTAGACAACCTAGGAATATTAGTGCAAAACTCCTCCCCCATCACCCCTAATCTCTCCCTTTTCCGTCTTTCTCTCCTCTCTCTAGAATAGTACCAAGAGCCCTAACTTCAATTAGCCACTCCGTTCCATATCAAAGTTCATGAATCACACCATCCATATTGTTCTAAATTCCCTGATCTACAAAAACACAAAGTAATTTCAAGATCCAACAGTTCAATAAATAGGAAAAAGACAAATCACGATTTATTTAGTGTGTTGTGGCATACGGCGAGGAATTATTTATTTTGGCATCAATTCTTCAATTCTGAGCAAATCAAGTAGGAGGATATCACCCAAGATTCAATTTATGTGAGTTCTTATATTTTTAATTTCACTGGATTTGATTTTCGATTAATGTTTTGGAAAATCATGTTCTGGTGAAAAACCCTCCATACTTGCATCATGGAGGGCTCAAATGAAAACTATGAATCGTCCAATAGATTCAGAATGGTTCAAAACCCCTAGATATGAAATAACAGCCACTTTCGTATAGATATGATGACCCAATTTTAAGGAGAAAAGGATGTTGGTGATTTGACGGTCCGATCTAGATCATCTCACCTTTTATAGGTCACCACCCCGTTTCCACTAGTGGTCACAGGTAAAATTGGGCGGTACAACCGGCCCTGCCGATTTTGTCCTATTCTAACGGCCTTATCAAATCTGAATAGTTAAAATGACTGTGAAGTTCAAACTTGAATTCTTGAGTCACCTCAGCTCCAAATCATGAGTGGAAAGAAGCTATCGAAAGCTTATGGCGTCTAATTTTAAATGAAATAATAAAATTTAGGAAATATTGCAAAAACCTTCTGTTTAAAGAAAATAAGATTCTTACTTCATGATCTTTAAGATCTAAGATGATCAGACCTTAAGCATCTGATCTATTTACGTTATAATGATAAGGATGTGTGAAATTGAGGGTTTAATATGACAGATCTATGATAAATTAAGAAATCTACCCTTTATGGTAGAAGTAACCTAAAATTTGTAAAGGAACTTTCTTTATCAGTAAGATCAAGAATGATAAAATCTCATGGATGGGTTGGATGGAGTTAATAATGATGAGATCTAGTAAGATCTCATCATTCCACAAAAAGATCATCCAAGGCCATGAAAAGTCTAAACATTGTGCTTGGAAACCTCGCAGGTCTCAAAGTGATTTAACTTTGGGCCTAGGGACTCACTAGGACACGTTTGGTTTTGAAATTTGGCCCGTGGACTTCCACTTTTAAAGCATTTAGAAATTGTGCCAGGGATCATTGAAAGGATAAAAAGCCTTAGAGATTGTTCTTGAAAACTTCTCAGGACACGAAGTGATTTGACAGGTTGCTTCGAGACTTCCAAGGAACGTATGTTTTGATGTTTTACCATGGGACTTGTCAGGGCTTAACTTGCAAAGACATTGTGCCAAGGCACATCCGAGGACATATAATGTTTTGGCATTGTACCTTGCGATTCTAACTGCTTAAAGTGATCAAACATTGTACCAAGAGTCATACAAAGGCATTTAAAATTTAGAGCGATGTGTCTGGAAGCTTCCAAGACTTGAAGTGATTTGGGTTTGAGCTTAGGTACTTTTAAGGACATGTATTATTTTGACATTGTGTACTAACACTAAATTTTGTAAATTGATTTTAGAAAATCAATTAAAGTTTGAAATTTCAAAAGATTGGGCTGGAATATTAGTTTAAAAGAAAATATCTTTTCATAGAGATTAAATCATGAGTGAAAACCTAGAAATAACAAATGCATATGAAAAATCTTAGTAAATGACACTAATTTCGTTAAATTTTGTCTTAGAAAGAAAAATCTCAATTTTCTACGTATAAGGGCAAAAAAGTCATTTTTACCCGTAACCAAGATTTAAAATTTGAATATTTGGAATTTACTCAAAAAATTGATTCCGGCGCCATTGAGTACCCTAAAATCAGAGTTTGGATAAATAATATCCATTTTTCTCTATTTTTATGAATAAAAGGGCAAAATGGTCATTTCACATGAAAGTGGGGCCCACAAAGTAGGCCAATGTTCTGGAAGAATCAATAGTTGGGCAATGCACTACTCGATTGCAGTGGAGGTGGGAATTCCACCTGAAAATAAAATAATAAAAAGAAAGAATGAGATTTTTATGAAAATTTAATTTTAAATTCAAAAACTTGCCTATAAATAATTCTAAAAATTTTACAAAAATTTGCGCAACTTCATGAAAAAATCCCCTAGACTACCCAAGAATATTAGTGCAAAACTCCTCCCCCATCTTCCCTAATCTCTCCCTTTTTCCCTCTTTCTCTTCTCTTTCTAGAATAATACCAAGAGCCCTAAGTTCTATTAGCCACTCCATTCCATATCAAATTTCATGAATCACACCATGCATATTGTTCTAAATTCCCTGATCTACAAAAACACAAAGTAATTTCAAGATCCAACAGTTAAATAAATGGGAGAAAGACAAATCAAGATTTATTTGGTGTGTTATGGCATACGGCGAGGAATTATTTATTTTGGCATCAATTCTTCAATTCTGAGCAAATTAGGTAGCAGGATATTACCCAAGATTCAATTTATGTGAGTTTTTATATTTTTAATTTCACTAGATTTGATTTTCTATTAATGTTTTGGAAAATCATGTTCTGGTGAAAAACCCTCCATACTTGCATCATGGAGGGCTCAAATGAAAAATATGAACCGTCCAATAGATTTAGAATGGTTCAAAACCCCTAGATATGAAATAACAGCCACTTTCGTATAGATATGATGACCCAATTTTAAGGAGAAAAGGATGTTGGTGATTTGACGGTCCGATCTAGATCATCTCACCTTTTATAGGTCACCACCCCGTTTCCACCAGTGGTCACAGGTAAAATTGGGCGGTACAACCGGCCCTGCCGGTTTTGTCCTATTCTAACGGCCTTATCAAATCTGAATAGTTAAAATGACTGTGAAGTTTAAACTTGAATTCTTGAGTCACCTCAGCTCCAAATCATGAGTGGAAAGAAGCTATGGAAAGCTTATGGCGTCTAATTTTAAATGAAATAATAAAATTTAGGAAATATTGCAAAAACCTTCTGTTTAAAGAAAATAAGATTCTTCCTTCATGATCTTTAAGATCTAAGATGATCAGACCTTAAGCATCTGATCTATTTACGTTATAATGATAAGGATGTGTGAAATTGAGGGTTTAATATGACAGATCTATGATAAATTAAGAAATCTACCCTTTATGGTAGAAGTAACCTAAAATTTGTAAAGGAACTTTCTTTATCAGTAAGATCAAGAATGATAAAATCTCATGGATGGGTTGGATGGAGTTAATAATGATGAGATCTAGTAAGATCTCAAAGTGCTTGGAAACCTCGCAAGTCTCAAAGTGATTTAACTTTGGGCCTAGGGACTCACTAGGACACGTTTGGTTTTGAAATTTGGCCCGTGGACTTCCACTTTTATAGCGTTTAGAAATTGTGCCAGGGATCATTGAAAGGATAAAAAGACTTAGACATTGTTCTTGAAAACTTCTCAGGACTCGAAGTGATTTGACAGGTTGCTTGGAGACTTCCAAGGAAGGTATGTTTTGATGTTTTACCATGGGACTTGTCAGGGCTTAACGTGCAAAGACATTGTGCCAAGGCACATCTGAGGACATGTAATGTTTTGGCATTATACCTTGCGATTCTAACCGCTTAAAGTGATCAGACATTGTACCAAGAGTCATACAAAGGCATTTAAAATTTAGAGTGATGTGTTTGGAAGCTTCCAAGACTTGAAGTGATTTGGGTTTGAGCTAAGGTACTTTTAAGGACATGTATTATTTTGACATTGTGTACTAACCCTAAATTTTGTAAATTGATTTTAGAAAATCAATTAAAGTTTGAAATTTCAGAAAACCGAGCTAGAATATTAGTTTGAAAGAAAATATCTTTTTATAGAGATTAAATCATGAGTGAAAACCTAGAAATAACGAATGCATGTGAAAAATCTTATTAAATGACACTAATTTCATTAAATTTTGTCTTAGAAAGAAAAATCTCAACTTTCTACGTATAAGGGCAAAACGGTCATTTTCACCTATAACCAAGATTTAAAATTTGAATATTTGGAATTTACTCAAAAATCGATTCTAGGACCATTGAGTACCCTAAAATCCAAGTTTGGATTAATAATATCTATTTTTCTCCATTTTTATGAATAAAAGGGTAAAATGGTCATTTCACATGAAAGTGGGGCCCACAAAGTAGGCCAATGTTCTAGAAGAACCAATAATTGAGCAATGCACTACTAGATTGCAGTGGAGGTGGAAAATACAACTTTTCTCTCCCATTTGAAAGATAATATTTTTGCTTGTTTCTATATTCTATACGCTATTGCTAGTGATGGTGGAAAACAATTTTAATCAAAAGATATGGTGTAACCCATAGAGTTGCAGTGCCCTACCATCCCTAAACTAATATACAAGTAGAGGATTCAATAGGGAAATAAAACATATATTAGAGAAGATTGTAAATCCTAGCATAAAGGATTGGTCTTTGTGACTTAGTAATGCACTATGGGCTTGCCGTACTACTTTTAGGACTCCCATTGGAATGCCACCATACCATCTAATATATGAAAAGGCCTGTCACCTACCTATTGAATTAGAACACAAAGCATATTGAGCAATTAAACAACTCAACTTCAATTTTAACAAAGCAAGCATACATAGGAAACTCTAATACCAAGAGTTGGAGGAGACTATGAGAGATGCATATGACACTGCAATATGGTATACAAATTGCATGAAATTGGTTCATGATAGGAATATTTTGAGGAAAACTTTTCTACTTAGTCAAAAGGTACTTTTACACAACTCTCACTTGCATCTCTTTCCGAGGAAATTGAGAAAGATCGGGTTACATCCAAGGTAAATGGTCAATGGTTGAAACCATTCATAGAGCTAAGGAATCCTAACGTGTAGGAGGAAGTTTACCTCGAGGATCCTATTTATCAAGATTAAATCCACTGCATACCTATGTATATACTTAGTGTAGGTTTATGGTTTAGTTGACTCATTAGTGTGTCTTGCATTTACATTTACATCTGCATTAGCATCGTTATACATTATTTTACATTTGATACTTTACATTAGGATATATATGCATCATCTTTGGCATGTAAGTACACTTCTTTCTACCTTAATCTTTAAATTTGACTATCTATAGAATTCTGTGTTAAATAATCAAGTAGTAAACCACCCAAAAATGTCCTTATTCCCATCCAAAAACCATGGGATTTGAGCCAAAATTTAGCCTCTGAATGAACCTTACTAACTATAGAATCTTACTTTAAATTTTTATTAGAAAATTCAATCATTTACTACTAAAATAGTAAGCAACATTGTTACAGGGTTTTTAATACACCTATAGGAATTGATAAGAACAATTGGGATTTAGAGGATAAAATATGGATTCAAACATGAGCTTGATCAAAATTTTCAACACATATCTCATGCTAAGATCAAAAATCAATTCTAGGGCAAGAGTATGTAAATATCATAGCAAAACATGCTTAATAATAGTAGCTAAATAGTCAAGGATTCAAGGTCCACTTCATGCATGAAAACTAAATCCGTAGGTGCACAAATCACTATTAAATCATGTGTAAGCCATAATTTACTGGCATGCATGTTTTACCATCTTAAATCATGAATGATATGCACGTAAATATTACATTTAATATGCCTAGAATTAGCATTTTTAACCCTTGAATTGCTTAATTTATCACTAATTAGGATTTATTTTCCATTTTGCAAGATAATGGTAGAAATGAGAAAAGTGCACATTTTTGGCAGCTTGAAACCCCGAAAGAGAGCTAAACTACCATTCAAGTATTGTCACAAATCAAGAACTATAAAGCAAAGAAGTTCAAAATGTTATGTGGGTGTCCTTATCAAATTCAGTACCGTAAGAAACCCCACGCTTCAACCAACATTATCTGCCAAAAGCTATCACTAAAAAGGATAAGGTGGCCAATTTTTCATGCACGTATGCATGCAAATCACCACATTGGAAAGCTTCTAGGTGAAGCTTTCATGCCATACAATGAGTTGCACATATGGAGTTTTTTTTAGAAGTGAAAACACTCAGAAAATGAGACCTACAGCAGAGATTACTCGCCCACCAATCAAGAGAGGGAACCATCTATGGTTTACATTTTCCCCAAGAAAGAACATATCACTCCTTGTCATGACAGTAATTCAGGAGAAAATTTTGAGAAAAAATGAGTAGAAAAAGAAGAGAGAATTTGGAGTTGAGAAGAAAATTAATGGGAAATATATAGCTCTCTTTCACCCAACATTTTAAAAAAGAAATGGCTAAGATTCACCCTTAACTAGGGCTATTCTACAAAGCATTCAATTAGAAGTATTTTCCATGAGAGAATAAAAGGAAAGCAAGGGTAAACCAATGGGAATAAAGCTTGCAAGAGAGAGAGAGAGAGTTGATTGCTATTGGTGTAAAAAAAATTGGTGGACTGCTAACCATTGTTCAAGGTTTCCACATCATGGTGGAGAAATCCCCTTGATGCGTCACTCCAAAATAAAGCCAAACTATTGAGAAAACTCCAAGAACTAGTCATGAAGAAATCTCAAGAAAGAAGCAAGAAGAGAGTTATGCCCAACAACTTGTTGCCAACATGCATAATAACAACACAATTGCACTAGAATCTTACTGAGGCTTCCGATCGGCTTTGTAAGACCTCCAAATACCAACTACAACCCAAGACCCATAGCCAAAAGACAGGATGTCTCAAACCTTCAGCTTCCTGCAGAAATCTGCAGCAGAACCTATGGCATAAAATCAGTAGCAATTGAAGTTAAAGAGGACCAGTACCACAAGGCGTTCCAATGCAGCTTCCCCAACATGTTCTTCTTGCAACACTAACAAAAACCTCGGAGCGAAACCCAGATTCCTCTCGTATCAGATGTCAACATCAGCAATAACCTAAAGCTTCAAACAACCAGTAGGAAACGTATTCCCAGCAGCTCCTTCATTTCCTGCAGTAATCAGTATATACAAAACAAATAAAGAGAGTGAGTTTCCAGTAGTACAAGACAAAAACTATTAGCTTCTCTCCTCCACCTCCTGCTTACACCCAAACGTTCACCAATAAACATCCACAGTTTGCAGAAAACAAAATGGTAGCAATTGATGTTTCGTATAACAGTAGCAACGGATGTCTTCACCCCAATGTTTTCTAACTGTTACCAGCAAAATCTTGGAGCAAGAGACGTCTTCTACCAGTAGCACGTACCTATTACTAGCATGCCTCGAAAAGGGAAACCTATTTCAACGTACAGACATCTCTACCAGTAGCTCCACGTTCCTCAGCCTTTTCAACGTAAACCTCTCCCCCTTCCAGTAGCATCTGCTTCTTCTTTTATATACACAACTCTCACACATATTAGTTTCCTAATTAGGAAATTGTTTCCTAACACCCAAGCAACCAACTACTACCTACTGTCCAAGAGAGTCATCTAGCCTCACAACGTTCACCAGGTTGCAGCCAATAGCAATAACTTTCCTATAGTTTGGTTTCCTAAATAAGAAACCATCTACATCCAAGCCTCAACATGTCACTCCATCTCTTTCAAATAGAAACACAATCCGTACAAGCTTTTCCTAAAACTATTGAAAACTCCCCCCTTGCCTAAACTAGTGAAGTAGTTTCCCACCTTTCAAGAAACCAACCTCCCTTTCTTCAAAACCAGCCCCCCACTTTCTAAATAACAATTTCCTCATAACAAGTCAACAACCCAATTAGGAATCTTCTTTCTCCCCCTAGTGTAACACATTTCATATAGTTCAGCCCAAACACATTTTTCTGCTAAAGGTGGGCCCTTTATGTATGTGAGAATGAGAGAGAGATAGAGTGGGACCCACATGCATGGTTTTTTCAAAGTAAATGTATAGGGTGCAAAATGTGTGGTTTACTTTGTGGTATTCTGGACAGTTAAAATGATATGGACATGCTCTGCATTTAGAAAATGTTGGAACTTAAGCCATTGCTTCTGAAATTGGTCTAGATCATCCAAAGTTCATCCTAAGTTGATCTAAGTCATCCATTTTAATCTAAGGTTGATCGATGATCTGGAATATTGATTGGCTTGATCTAACAATTCATTCTCTTATATCTTCAAATCTACAACCTGCAAAATATGGACAAAGTTCTAATTAGTATCACAAAACATGGCATAGCACGTACTTATCTTCAAGATATCGATCTAACCTTGAAATTACACTATATTATATTTAGATGAAAAATAAGTGTTTTCGTGCAAATCTATGCTATAAATATGAAAATATCCATAAAATGAACTAAAACTATGCACATGTTTGGGTTTTTTTATAATAATAATAAAATTTAAAAGAAAAGGAAAAAGAACACTCAACAAATAATGTGTTTATTTCTACTTTGTAGCATACATTTGATGTCTTTGATGATAAAAAGAAGTGTGCTTTGCAAAGAGTTAGAGAAAATTAAAGTGCTACCTTACTATCAATTCGTATATCCATAAAAGGCCCATGACTTATATTTCAACATCATTGACCAAGAAATATGGAATGAATTTGTATAGTGTCATTTGTCTCCTGAATTTGAGTTATGTGCTAAACCTAGGTTTGATTGAATTAACATCCAATTGCACTTAATTATCTTTCATTGCATCAAATGTAGGCATAAAGTGCTTAGGGGAGAAAGGTGTGTACAATCAATCATATGCAGCACTAACTCTCTAAGTTGAGCTATGCTAGGTTGGAAGAACAAGAAGTATTTATGAGAGTTTATTTCTTTCCAATTATACCCCATATATATATATATATATATATATTGTTACATAACTTTGGTGTCTTACTTGATAGCAGAAGAAAGATGGAGCTATGAATCCCATTAAGCATGCCATCCTATGGAAAATGGAGCATTCAAAGGGAGGTCATGCTTAAAAAAAACAACAACAAAAAGTTTCCGCATAAGCTACTTCTCAAATAATAAGTGGTTGCATGTGTTTATCCTTTCTATATTTTTAGAATATATACAGAATAATTATAGATTAATTAATAAAATTGATCATGTTTCTTATAAATTGTACAAAAAGAGTTGGCCTAAGAAACCACATCTACAGGGACTAAATAGCACTGCTTCAAAGGATGACATCCTTTATAGGGCTTTGGGCAACAAGGATCAACACCTTGGCCAAGTAAGGGGCCAAGGACACTGTGTTATTCTTTCCAAATACTTTAAGAATCAACATCTATTTGAATTTGATGAGAAGGATATATATGAGCTATTGAAAGTGCAACTCTGAAAGGAGATTTACAAGCAATTAAAACTGTATTTAATGGGAGAGTTCCAAAATATGAGAGGTCAAGAGTTAGCACCTACTACATCTAAACTCCGATCATGCTCCACTTACAATTCACCTTCTCAAGAAGATCAAGAAGAGCTACTTACACCCTTTAGAGGAAAAAATTCGACCATGGAGGCATATATGTACACATGTTTACTTTTTATTTGTTCACTTAATTATCCTACCTCATCCACTTTTACGTATCAAGTATTTCTAATTTGCATATGGGTCAATGCATGCTGGCCTTGAATTACATAGACAACATAGCCGTTATTGGTACATGATATCAGATTCAATCTCTCATTTTGCATAGATCTTAGATATCAACACACTCTAAGCATTTGCATATTATTGTAGCCTATCAAGAGGATGCCTATTTACCAATTCTGGTAGAATCTAATGATATTTATACCATTGGAAAAGCCATTTGGTATCTTGCTGCTTGATCAAAATGATATGTCATTTTCCTAAGATGCAAGGTATATATATGTTGTTATAATACCAACTTCAATAACATTTTTTGAGACCTCAATTTAATTATTTATTATCTATATCTAATGTTAATTAGAAGGAATAGCATGCATCATTGAGGCTGACCTCCTCCTTACTATCACTTATTGTCCTAGTATTTACGTTTTCATGATAAAATTGAATGTCTTGTATGAAAATTTATGTTTTGATTAATAATTTTTGCAACTTTACAACAACAGTCTAGGAATCAGGTAAAAATTCCATCTAACACACCTCTAACTTTGAGGACCCTCTACAAGCTCATTAATGAACATAAGGTAATCAACCTTGCATGCACATTGTCTCAAATATCGTGGATGCAAATATATATATACTTAAATGAGAACCTTGATATTGCGTTAATCAATATTGATAAATAATAATTATTTATTTTCCACAGGTAAGTGTATAATAAAATGTAGACATTAGAGGTCAAGGACATTTACAAATTCCATGACCTTGCTTATATATGTAGAGTGAGGGAGCAATGACCCATGTAGAGGCAAGTCAATGAAATTCTAAAAAGGTTCTTTCGCTGCTCAAAGGGGCAAACATTAATGATTCACTACAATAGTGCATGAGTTTTACTAGTTGTCCTTCCAAATTATATTCTATACATATATATATATATATATATAATTTTAAGGATTATAACTTTAATTGTGTTTTATATGATTATTCTCATTGAATCCTGCTGGTTCTTGATGTGCATGGTGAGCATGCATTATTTCTTTATTCTTATTAAGCACATATTCCTACCTATTGATGGAAATAATAAATAAACATTTAATCTTTTCATGTATTACATGGTTTGGTAACTAATAACTAATATTTTTTTATAATTAATGAATTTCAACTATAAATTTGAAGTGCATGGCATAAATGGGTTGAACTAACTGAGACTTTGCACCTACTAGAGGTCACTTGAAAGAAGGTTAAGGTAAGGAAAACTCGTTAATTACTCTATATATAAATTAAAGTTATAATTAGACATGATATTTATTGATCCTTTCTATTTTCTTTGTTGAAGTACCCTAGACAACAATCAAATTCGAAGTGTACTTTGTTCTAAGATACATAAGAACCCTAATACATGATGGTGAGAAAGGTACACTTTACTTGTCATCATTTTACATATTTCTACAATCTTGGGGGTTAGCTCCATGAAATAACATTAAGTATATATGGGATTTATAAGTGGTAAACTAAATTAAATATGTTGTCTTACAGGTAGTGGTACTGACCGATTAGGGAAGCAAGGGTTACTCCCTAGTAGATCTTGATGAAATAAGATGTGAATCGACCGAGTATGTAATGAAACTCAACTATAACTAATCTATACTTTCACCTAACTAACACATACACTTCAACATAAATTTTTATATTCATTAATACAAACTTCTCCATTTAAATGGTGAATGGATGTGTCTTGTATTTTTCATTTGCTTGAAGTATATGTGGTTTGTTTATTTGAATAAGGGGATCTTGGAGCGTGAATGTAGGTCTTTACTTATGACTTTTTTTTATGCTTTTGAATTTTTTATATTGAGTGTACATGTTGAAAGTGTAGATGATTACAGGAGGAGTTTAACATATAAAGATAAGGATGTTGAATGTGGATGTTGAACATTTTATATTGAATGTGAAGCTATGGAAGAATATTGTAATGACAGGAACATTGATTTATACAATAAGTAAACAAGTTTATGTATTCCTTTTTATAATATAGACTTGTTAAAGATGGTTATAAAAATAAATAAATAAAACTGTCTTTAAAGAACATTTTTAAGACAATCACTAAAACTGTCTTAAAAAACATTTCCAAGATGGTTTTAGAAACCATTTTATTTTCAATGACTTTTCTAAGACCGCTCTATAGAAGACAGCTTTGAAACCATCTTAAAACCATGTTTTTAATTTTCTTAAAAACAATTTAGTTTAGTAGTGAAGAATGGCCCAATGGGCTTGCTCAAAGGTGGAATATTTATCAAACAAATGAGCTTTATCTATAAGGAAAATGACAAGGTTCTTTATAAAGTAAAAGAATAGGAGTTGCAAATTTTGTTAGACTTGTTGCATTTTGATATTTGTGATATCCTTTATTATCCACAATTTGGTAGATATATCTTTTGAGTAATTGCAATGTGATTGTTGAATCATAAAAAAAAGAAAAGAAAAGTCCTCTAAAAGTTCAAAAGGACAAATAGTGTTAAAGAGATTATTCAACTAATAAAGAACGGATTAAACTTCTCTACTCTAAATCATAATTGTATAGTTAAAAGCATTTTCATGGAAAATTGATAGAGTATCTTAGTGGTCCCCGCCTTTGCTAAATGGTTTAGCATATAAGATGTTATAAAAAAATATGTTAAACATATTCGAATTTAGAATTGATACAAGTTTAATGCATATCATTTCAAATAGTGCCACAAAGTTGTGAATTAAAAGATTCCTTGAATGTTTATCATTGTCATAACCATATGTCATATGGAAAGAAAAATCATTGGGTGACTTTCCGGTTTTTGTTTCTTTTTTAGCTTTGACGTGTGCCCTACCTACTGCCTCAATACTCATATTAAAATCATAGTAGTTTTATTATGTGGTTGCAAAGGGAACCAAACAATTCCAAGGGTCATAATTTTCAGATAAAAATTTTTCAATATCCAAACTTTTAAATGACCCATGTTGAAGAACTTATACTTTCATCTAAAGCACTACTGATAAGTTTTCCTTAAGTTCTTCAACCCGATACCTGAATACTTCTTCACAAGTAGGATTCAAGCTTTGCTACACTATTGTGGTCCTAATCTATACTTTCCAAGACATATTTTAACATAAGGATCACTTGAACCATTGAGATCCAAAGTCGTATCTTAAGAGTCACTTGAAGCATTGAGGTCCATTGGCAAAAGATTCTGAGCTTTAATTATGTACACAATGAGCTTCATTTTCAACAAACAAATATATAGAAATACAAAGGAAGGTCGAGAGATGGATCTTGATACTAGGAGCCAGCTTCACTAAGAAAATATCAAGAAGGAAAGAAGAAATGATAAATTTGTTAACAAAGGGAAATACAACTATGGCATGAAGTAACAAAAAATAAATACAAAATTGGAGAAAAATGCAAACAAAAGAAAAAGAAAAAATGCTAAGAATTTGCATATATATTGCAAAAGAAGAGGATAGTTCTCAAATTAAAATAATCCACTGAAGTCATGAAACAAGAAGATGGTAACAAAACAAAAGTAATCAAACAAAAATGAAAGAGAAAACATCACAAAAATGAAAGAGAAATTTCAGTTTCAACTATAGGAAGCCATGGTTCTCTCAAAAACTGAGAAAATAAGATCATTTCACAATCCACGTGAAAGCGATTTTGGGCCCCACTGTGATCTTCTACTCGGAAGATTTTGGCATACTTGGGTGACACGTTGAATTTGCTCCCTACGTTAGCCTTCCTTTTATTTTATTACCTCATGTCCTTTTTCTCAAATGATGTGTTACGCAAGGGCTAGTTTTTGTGTCCTTGCCGGCTTTGGAGACCTCTTTTTACTCACGTTTCCTGTGTCTTTTCTAGGAGGCAGTCCTCTTGATCAATCTCTCATTATTGTATTTATCTATTTGATCAATACAACTCACCATTTAAAAAAAAATGGTTTCATAGATAAAGATAAGGGAGAGGAAGAGGGGAAAGCTCCATGAAAAAAGACAAACTCACAAAATTAGTCTACCAAAAACCATGTACAACTATTCATACATCTGAATCAAAGTCTTCTCCAAATCAACTAGCTTCAAATATTAATCTCAAATGGAAGAAAATCTTACCAAAATTAACATCATAAACTGTTCATTAAAATTTTTGGATCCGAACCTTGAACTAACCTTCAACCACAGACTCAAAGAGACCTGTCTTCTTCTCCTTCTTCTCCTTATCGACAAACCCATAGTTTTCTCACTTCCAATTGCATCTTCGAATTTTTAGAACTAGCCTACAAAAGAGGATTGAATTCACATAAGCACCCCCATATTTTCAGCAACCACTTACGTCTAATTAGGATATTTCGTAAGCCAAATATTCCACCTCAGCACTTTCGTAAACCATCCATTGATATGCGATCTGACGGGTTTTGGGGGAGAGAGAAATTGCAACAAAGTTGTTACGGTTATACATACTGCATTCTTCATTAAAAGCAACTCATTTGGAGTGGTATATGGTCAACCTCCACTAACACTGCTATCCCATGTGCCAGGCTCTGCAAAAGCGGCAACTATTGAACAAAAGTTGTTAGATAGGGATAAATGCCCAAGGAAATAAGGGAGATACTCAAGGAATCTCAAGCACTAATGAAAAAGGTTTATGATATCCATCTCAAAGACACAGAATTTAATGTCCGAGACTGGCTCTTTTCTTAACTCCAACACTATCACCAAGCCTAACTAGCTAAGAAAAGATGTTATCTTCTAAATATTATGGAACATTCAAAATTGTGGAAACGATAAACGTAGTTGCATACAAATTGCACCAACGAGATGGGTCCCGCATTCATCCCGTCTTTCATGTGTCATCTCTCAACCATATGGGTCTCTGAATTCATACCGTCTTCAATCACTACTTCCGACAGTGCAAGGAGACTGACAATTTGATGCCATCACCGCAGGCAATTCATTTGCATGTGTAAGTAGTTGTGGGAAGTTATTTAGTCAGTTATTGTGACTCTTGTACAAATACTAAAAAGAAAATATTTGGATGGGGACTGGAATTAATTCAATGTTCATGAGGCTGGATTTATTCTAATTAACCCAAGTGATCTTCCTTTCTTCCCTATTTTTTCTAATTGAATTCTTTAAAATAGGTGAAGGAAGAAAGCTCGTGGTAAAACTCCAACTCTACATCTCTCTCATTATCCTCTTTAGATTCTAAGGTTTTAGCATATTCAGCTTTTAGGTATTGTAGATTTCACACCCACTGTGGCAAAAATGAAACCTCCTTACCATTGATTTCAATTCACTATAGATTTTAATTTTAACCTGCTCCGATGAATCATTCACCTGGTTTGAGCAGCGGTTGAGTTTTTTTCGGTCCAGACCCATAAAATAGGTTATATTTGAAAGACATGGGTAACGTTCTCCGAGTTACTGTCTTTGTTTACTGAAAGTGATTTGCTACAACATTTGGAGGATTTTCCCATTCTGCCGTTAAGGTAATTGTATTTTCGACTATCCATTTAACTACCTAAAACTATCTACTAAAAATCTCCCCAATAAAGGAAACATGCCACCTCAAACCTCCGACCAAGCGTACCCAGAGGCATGTTGTTGTCTGCAGACGGCTTTCCACTTTCATCACAAGGGTTCAAGCATCTAAAGCGAACAAACCCTAAATATTTGCAGTTTTGACCATTCATTTCATGAGTAGAAACTGTTTCTTTGCTTATTAAAGATCTTCATTGTAAGATTGATTCTAGAATACGAGGTATTCCATTATTGGCCTCACAACAATACCTGCATCCAAAGATCAGTATTCGACAGTGTCGTCCAAACCAAAATGTTGGACCTCGGTCTTATTTTTATTTTTTTTCAGGCCTGCAGAGATAAGTAAATAAACTACTAAATTGGATAAACCTTATCCAGAACAAGAATCCTGGAACAAAGAGAGCCACAGCAAAGGCCATGTAATGAAACAGCTCTTTACGCCACCCAGACTACCCTTGCAAAACCTGTGTTGCAATCCTTTTCTTCAAATGACTCGTATTCTTGAAGATGGTTAAATGCAAAAATTCGTAAAATCCAACTCTTGCAGCCAACAAAACAACTAGCGGAAAGGCAGCAGGAAAGCATGCGTATACAGTTGATGAACGCATCTTCTATTGCAATGCGTGTAAATTCGATTAGATAAATCAAAGAGCTCGTCTATCAGAATACGCATACATTGGACAGAATTTTCTTCAGAAACAATTTATACGAAATATCAGTTTGAAGACCTGAGATCAGTTTCCTTTGTATTACCACCATAACATTTTACCAGAGTATGCACACCAAGAAATGTAATATGAGCATGGAGAAGCTGCCAAAACTACAGCCTCCATCATAAGGCACAACCAATCTTTACATATATCCCTCCCTCGCTAGGCATCAAGGATCTGCACAAACTAATCAATACAATCATACATTACTTGATTTGAAATATCAACTAAAAGGAGGTCGATTCTAAATAAGATCTACAAGATCTACAACAAGGTCTGTAACAAGAGATACGAAAGTAATGGACCTGACTACATTGCCATCTCTGCTTGTAGTGCTGCAAGCTCGTCTTCTTCAGCAGTATTTTTCTGGGAAGCAGGACGAGCTGATTGTCTACCTGCCGGAACATGGATTGGAGCAGCAGGAGCAGTAGTAGCAGGTTGAAGAAGCTGTTCCTCCAACTCAGCTCCCTCCAATTCTTCAAGTTCTGCTTCCAGTTCATCCTGCCAGGTCAGAAGAAATATCAGAAAATTTGGCAAATGAAAGTGCAAACAGGAATGACAATTTACAAGAGAATGAGTATACTTCGTCAAAATCAGCAGCTGCACCAATTGGAGCAGATAAGGCTTCCTGGATCTGTTTCATGTTCTCAGTCTGCTCATTGATCTCATCCATCGTCTTGTCCACATCGTCAATGTTTCTGTAAAATAGACATCGTCATGATAATCATAGCAACTTTGCTATCTAGAGTACGAACTTAGCTGACTAGTAATGCTATAAAGCAGAAAGAGCTACTACATATCACCATCAACAGGATACCAGACAACATTTAGTAACCATCAAGGACTGTAAACACCACACTGCTGTTCCAACCAGTTAAATAGACAGCAAGCTCAAGCAATGAATATAGACAAGAAACATTTTGATGAAGATAAATGACAACCAATTCCTTCAGAGTCAGCACAACATGTTCGCATTCTGATTGCTCCTATTCAAGAAACGCGGACCACACTAAGCCAAAGTATCCCTCAACATCATCCGGGAAACAAGTTTCAATTACATCTTCAAAATACTACATAACCAACAGAATGGAACAAGACTGGTTCATGTTACTAGACTTTAAAATTAGGTGAGAGGAGGTTCGAGAAGAGGCAATAGAAGCATGTATATCTCCACCCAATAGAACTATCCCAGGTCATGCAGATAAAAAATTCACTCCCACTTTTCCTTTTGTGCCAGTTTCAGAAACCATGATGTGTTTTAAGGCTTCTCCATAGCACATTAACTAGAGGTAAAATTTCAAAATGATATGCTTGAAGCCATCTATTTTTTTCTCAAAGGCTTCTCCGTGGTGGGCTAACTGGAGGCAAATTTTGAGGGTGAATTTCTTCAGAAGTATGGATTAGTTACAGGATGTTGCTTGACCGAAATTCAGCATAACATTATATGCAATATTTCGACCCATAAAAATTTCCATTTTGATTCATCGCTCCAAGAAGCATTCACTTACACTATGAACTTAGCTTTATACTAGTGCAGCAAAACTCCCAGAGCCAATGCTCAACTCCGCCGAGCCTTGACTCTTTTCTATAACAACCACCTGTTGGTTTGCATCCAAGTCAGGCTCCTCCAAATTCAACCTGCCACATGAAGGGAGAACTCGAGTGAGCCAAGCCAAGGCGACTCATTTGCCCATGGCTCCTTTTGGGTCTGCAAACCAACTTTTGACATATGCTTCCGACATATGCTCCCGACACATACCCAATTTGGGAGCTCTGCTAGCTATCTCGATTACAATTTCCTCAGAATTTAAATCTGCAGTTTGATGTTTTCCAACTCCCAAGTAAGAATAATGTTCAACATTATAGCCTAAACGAAACCAGGAGCAATTATTTTCCATTTGTATCTCGCAAACTTATACTCTAAATTTTAGTACAGAGATCAAGTAAACCATCTGAAAAAATTTAGAGCATGACTCCAGGTAGTTCATCTTTATGATAGAATGAGAAATTTCTTAGGTAATATATTGGTGATGACATGCAGCAGTCAATGTTATTTTATCCTGATAATTCTCTATTTTACTAGCAAAATGTACCTGTGAGGGTCAATGGCCTTGTTTGTCTGTTTTGTGCGTGCAGGTGTTTGTGCACGCACATAATAAGTGTCTAAAGTGGTCTGTAAGTACAGAATCCAGACAACAATTTTACTTGGCTAACCGGTTGATGGTTACAACCAAGGTCAGTGATAAGCCAATAGAAGTTGAAAAGTCCAGAAGACAGTTTGCAAATTCTTTCCAGGATAAAAACGGCCCAGCCACTTACGTTGCTTTCTGCATTGCTTTCATTGCAGAAGCTCCAGTTCTCAATGCATCAACAGTTTCCGTTGTAGCCTTTGCACCCTCTAGCATGATCATCTGCAATACAAATCCAAGAGACAATGTAATACACAAAAAGAAACACAATCTCGTTGCCTGAGAGAGTCAATAGAACTTCTCATTTTCTTCAAGGCAAGAAGACTTAATATGACCATTAAAAATATTAACATTTCAATGTTACCTGATCATGGATACGCAACTGAAAATTTCCAAGTTGCTCAACTTGCTGCTCATAAAGCTTCTTCCTCTTTAAACATTGTATTGCAGCTGGATAAACATAATAATCAAAATTCAGGTAGAATCGAAACCATTAAACAGAACCATGAAATATCTTTTCCCAACACTGAAATAGAAGTACAATATCTCTTCATAGAAATGCTTTTGAAAGATCATTCAAGACAATATATTGACGAGTGACTAGCACTTCTTGGCAGTGGGAGTTAATATATTGATGAGTGACTAGCACTTCTTGGCAGTGGGAGATAAAAAGGCAATAGCCCGAGCAATTGCATAGACTTTGGGACCAGAGCACAATTTCAGCATTATAAGTGAAGTCAAACCCCCAGAAAAAGACAATCGGATGGCATCAAAACAATGAAGCATGAGTGAATCATTTGAATGCCATGACTATGGGATGACAGAAATATGATATTAATATACCAGCACCAACAACGTTTGCATGCCTATGACGGTAAAACCATAAATGTCTGGGGCCAAGCCTCACAAACCAAAAGACACCAATTAATTTTTATTAATAAGCAAAAGAATCAATAGAAACTATTCTATTTGATAAGTACAACAGTGCAAAAGAAAATTAGAATTAAAGACAGATGAAGATACCCAAAGAATAAAAGCATTATGCTATGAGTATGAAATTCACGAAAATGTTCTGCAGTTGGATACCAAAAAACATGTGGTTTACCAGGAATATTCAATATAGAGAAGCGAGGGTTGAATCCTTGACCACTGTACGTGTGCAGGAACAGGTCCGAACTCCTAACAAAATTATTGAATAAATCAAACTGAAAGAACTCAATTGGATTCAAAGAAATTCACTTGTTTCCATACTGACTGGAAAGATACTCTAGATTGTAATCAAATTAGATCTTTTCCAGATAAAACTCCTCCGGAACCACAATACCTCCTTCAAAATATCGTTCAGCCAGAACCTCTAGGATTCATGTGTAAAAGTTCTATTAGGATGTAAGGCGTGGGGTTTTACTTTTCAAGACAATTTCCAACTCTAAATGAAGTAAAATAATCAAAATGTTAAACAATTTGCCTTCAATCAAGTCCAAATCGAGCATTTCTACCGTCCTTACAAAGGGACCCTAGAATGCTTAATTATAAAGGAAACAGGACATACGGGCAAGCGAATGAGAAGATCACAACAAGGGAGTACCCGAGATCCAAGATAGTGCAAAGAGAAGCTTACAGCAAAGGCACACATCCCTGAGCTGCATTGGAATACCCTTTACACACTTTCTGGCTAATGAGTCTGGCATTCAGTAATGCTTTAAATCTATATACAAGAATGTGATAAAGGCCTCTATAGAGATTCATACTCTAACATACAACCAGGTAGGTCACCCTGGACCATGATCAGTTACATGCCACAGAGCAACACTTGAGTACTCCCTCAATAGATGGCAAACCAACCTGAAAATGATCTTGAAATGGTTTTTCATATTACAGGAATATAGCACATCAAGCACCTGCTACCAACAACCCTTCATTGCTAGATCATATCATCCGAAGTCAAGAATCTTATTCAAGCAAAGTATCCAATGAAATGTCAAGACACACACCAGAGTTATAGTCAACCACAACCTGAAGGATCAACTTGACCATGTGGCAGTCACAACCAAGTTGTAGAAATATTTTACTTTAAACAAGTTGACTAGTACCCATTGCCCGGCATGTTTATCCACTTTTCCACATCCTTTGTCATGTAGGATGCTTAGTGACCAAGCAACTATCTTCTCTCTATGTTTTAGTTTCTATTAGTAAAGTTTAATGGACCTTTGAATATCTTTAGTCTTGTGGTTTCAAGGCTTCTTCCTCTTGAGGATTAAAGATGGTGTTTCAAGGTGGAAGACAATGATCTTCTTTCTCACTTATTTTGTAGAAATATTTTACTTTAAACAAGTTGATTAGTACCCACTGCCGGGCATACTTATCAACACCCTTCGTCGTGTAGGATGCTTAGTGACCAAGCAACTATCTTTTCTCAATGTTTTAGTTTCTAATAGTGAAGTTTAATGGACCTTGAATATCTTTAGTCTTGTGGTTTCAAGACTTCTTCATCTTGAGGATTAAAGATGGTGTTTCAAGGTGGAAGACAATGATCTTCTTCCTCATTTATTTTTTTCCACTTTCGTGCTGCATTATTTGGTATCAGAGTCAGGATTACCCTCCAACCATGGCTGCCAATGAAGAAACAAGAAACAATATTCCTGTGGACAGTGTTCCAAGGATCAAAGCCAGCATGAAAGAAGCGGAAATACACATGATTGTCGAAAAGGCTCGCAGTTAGGGATCAGCAATAGACTTGCAAAAAAAGGGGGATCATACAACCGTGGAAGGGAGTTGTGATTATCCAAGGATTGGATTGATTAGAAAAAAGGAAAAAAGAACAGATATTTATGAACAAAGCTAGCGCTTTCCCAAGGATGTGATCCTCAACTCGAGGACAAGTATCGATCAAGCGGAGAGGACTGATGTAGGATGCTTGGTGACCAAACAACTATATTTTCTCTGTAGTTTAGTTTCTATTAGTTTGGATTTCTTAATTTAGATTTAGCAACTTTATATTAAGTTTCCTTTGAGTGATGCAACTTTTTCTTATTCCATAGTGGATGCAATATTTAAGTACAAGGCTTGGTATTTTTTTTTTTTCTTTTGTGTGTGATTTTTTTAATGGAATTTTGGATATCTTTATTGTTTTGTGAATTTAAGAGTTCTCCACCTTGTGAATTCAAGATGGTGATTCAAGTTGGAAAACAGTGATCTTCTAGATGCTAGGGCATTAAGTGAATTCCACCAATACAATAAAAGAAGTTGCTTCGGAAATGGAAGACACAGCCCTTGCTTCCCAATGAACCAAAAACTCCTCACTTATGTCTTTATCATATGCAACCAAAAAGTCATGGGAGCAAGACTTCTCCAGTTACAATCATCAAGAGAAGTCATATCAAAGTCTTCTTTGTCTTTTTTTTCAAATTTTTTCCTTTTGATGTTGAACAAACATAACTATAAGCATCTTGAACCAGTGACCTTCACAGGAAAGGCCCTTCTTGTGCCACTATGCTAGACTGTGTTCAAAGTCTAAATTCATCACCAACGGCCACTACCACCAGCATTGCCAGTCATATGTTTTAGCATGTCCCCCTCCCTCTCCAAGAATTGTTGCCTTCTTCATCTAACCTCCATAACTACTTACCAAAGCAATAGTTATATCTGAACCTTCTGATGACCAACCAACCCTCTCCATATGGTCCACAAAGATTACATATTACCAAGCAATAAATTTTGTACTAAAGCTTATCTTTTCAAATAAAGTTATCATGCAACCTAAGCACACTAGCAGAACAGAAAACAAGGAGATTAGTATATTGATAATTTGCTAGTTAAAAACTTGATCCAGCATTTATTTTTGCCCAAACAAGAAAGAATACTCAAGTATTTTTATCCAAAATAGCTAAAAGCATGAATCAATACAGAAGAAAGAAAAGGAGAAGAAATAAACTCAGAATTTCATTTATCAAAATTGATGTAAAACATTCCATTACAATATTTTGTAGACTTTCTTAACTCTCCTAATTAAAACAAACTAAAATACTTTGGTTGCACATAAGAAACTCCTAGAAGCTTCTGAAAAGAAAACTACTAGACTAATCCTAATCAAACTAGGAAACTTTCTAAAACTAAACCAACAGTAGACTTTCTAGAACTAAGTCTTCACAAAACAGAAACTCCTAAGTAAAAGATTTCTTATACGAACTCCAACTGAAAATAGGAAACCTACAAATAAAAATTACTAAGATTCCAAAATAGTAACAACTCAAAAACAGTCCCGCTGGTAACTATTCACATGGATAGTAATGTGAATAGTTTGTGGTTCACTTTTTACAATTCACATGTACAGTAATTTCCATAACTTCTTCCTTTCCGTGTAGTTTTTACGGGTTTCTAGAAACTGCGATGATACTCATACTATGCACCCTAGAAAGAATTCTCCCTCGAGTTCAATGCTCTGGCATCATATTTTCTGCCATCGAAGGAACTTGTCCTTGATTTCAAGGGTCAAATTGCAAGGTCGTATATTTCAATCAACTTCAGCTTCACGTCTTCCAACCAATTGTTGGTTGCTTTTCTTTCATCTGAACCTATATTGCTTTTAGGGTTTCAAAAACTTATAGGCTGATTTGGAAGGTTTTCAGGCTGATTTTGATTGGCTCTTATGCCAAAGACATCTAATTCGTATGACAATTTCAATATTGCATGAAGTCTTGCTTTGAATAGTGCTTTCCTGCAAAATATTGTTGTCACCAACACTTTTTCCTTTGGTTTGTAAAGGAATGTTCAATTACAATAAGACCTCTTGGAGCTTATCATTCATGTTTTCTTGGCACAGCTTCCAGATGATCTTATTTTGTTTCCATAGTACTTCAAATTCTTCATTCATTTTCTTCTGTAGTTCAATTTTTTTGCTCAGGCACTGTTGTACCCTTTTTTTTATGAGATCACTAACGAATTCAAGACTAAGTGCCATTGGAATGGATATTAGGACTGATAACAATTAGATGCAGCTAGCAGGAGAGTAGGAGTGAAACACCAGTCAAGATTGATAACCAAGAAGTCCCTGTAAAAGACCACTTTCAGTACTTAGGATCAATGATTCATGAGAGTGGAGAGATTGAGTGAGAGGTTACCCAAAGAATCCAAGCGGATTGGAACAAATGGAGTTGTACATCTAGAGTTTTGTGTGATCGGCGGGTGCCACTCAAACTGAAAGAAAAATTCTATAAGATGGCCATAAGGCCAGCCATGCTCTATGGATCAGAATGTTGGGCAGTTAAGGAACATCATGCTCATAGGATGAGCATCGCAGAAATGAGGATGTTGAGATGAATGAGTGGTAAGACAAGAAAGGATAAAATTAGGAATGAAAATATTAGAGAAAATCTAGGGGTAATACCAATAGGTAACAAGATGAGGAAGATTAGACTTAGATGGTTTGGACATATCCAAAGGAGACCAAAAATGGGAATGAGGCAATGCAGGTAGAAGGTTTTAAAAGGGCAAGGGGAAGGCCCAAAAGAACGTGGATAGAAGTGGTGACAAAAGATTTAAAGCTTTGGTACTAAATGAAGCCATGGTACTTAATAGAGAGGAATGGAGGAATAAGATTCATGTGGCCCAACCCTAATTGGGATAAGGTCTTGATGATGATGATGATGATGATGATGATGATGATGATGATGATGATGATGATGATGACCAATTAGATGAAGCAAAAGTATAATAAAGCTGAAACTCAATTGTCCAAGGGGAGAGAAAAGCAAGAGTTGAGAGGTATCTGGAAACTAGAAATAACACTCTTTAACTCTTACTTTCAACTATTTTTATCCAGAATACCTGAAGGCCTGAATCAGTAAAGAAAAAGGAAAAAAGCCTGGAAATAAACTCGAAATTTCATTCATCAAAGCCAAAACATCCAATTACAATGTTTTATAGACTTCTCAACTCTCCTAATTACAAACAAACTAAAGACTTTGATTGCACATAACAAACTCCTAGAAGCTTCTATAAAGAAAACTATTAGACTAAACCTAATCAAAATAGGAAACTTTCTAGAACAACATCTTTACAAAATAGAAACTCTTTAGTAGAAGATTTCTTATATGAAATCCAAATGAAAATAGGAAACCAACAAAAAAATTACTAAGATGCCAAATAGTAACAACTCAGAAATAATCCAAAAATCCTCAAAACAGTCCCGCTAATTACTATTCACGTGAAAAGTAATGTGACTAGTATTATTGTTCACGTTTTTCAATTCATATGAACAGTACACGTGAACAGTACTATTGACCAAAGTGGTCCACTCCTTCCCTGGAACCCACATATGCAGGAGCTTTGTGCACCGGGGCTGCCCATTTTATGAACACGTGAACAGTTTTTTTTATATCTTCTTCATTTTCTTGTAGTTTTATAGGGTTTTTAGCAATTGTGATGATGCTCCTACATCACCATTGAACAAAAACACCTTCACAACATCTAAAGAGTAATAACCAGTCAAATAGACAAGAAAATAATGTTACATGCATACTACAGGTGATAAATCTCAATGATAGAAAGACTACAGCCCAGGTCCACATAGACTAATCAGCACAAGTAGCAGTAAATAATAACACGGTCAATGACTCCATCCCCACAGTGAATAATGGCAAAAGTGAAGAAAGAAGTTACTCACGAAGCCTCCGAAAAATGAATTACCTAAAAATAAATCAAGGAAATCAAGACATTCGGTTAACATCTCGAATGACTACCAAATTCCAATCCACTGAACAAGTACTCCAGGAACTTCCAATCAAATTTGTCATAAGCATGTATCCTCATCCTACTAGCGTAAGACACCTCATCTAATGTTATGATATGAATACACATGCTATTGAATAGCGTAAGGACTCCATGATAGATTCATTTTCCCATGATGAGCACTCTGAGGCTTATAGAGAATCCCTCAAGCACTTTCTTAGTCTCACAACAAGAAAAAATTGCCGTCCTCCTTTTGGAAGCAGAAAGACATAGCATCATAATCAGAAATTCAATATCCCAATCAGCCAAACCTTCAACTCCAACAAGAAATCTTTCATGAACAGCTGCAATGGCTCTCAAGCTTCACGACATCCCACTATGCTATCAACTCCCTTTATTTAGTGTATCTACTTCCCTCATTAACATATCTATTCTACAATTGAAAGATCAATAAACATAAGGTCTTAGCCCTATAAGAAGGATATTTCCATCTCAAAGGACCAAGGCTGCGATAGGAGTCGAAGTTGATACATTTTCATTTATATTACTAGAAGACCTCAAATTGGTAAATATACCAGATGATACCTCCACAATCACATGAGCATGAGCATGCAATCTTGGGATAAAATACATTAAACTGGTGCTATCTATGTTTTCTTATTCATATCATGCATAATAAGATCCCTTCACCCGGAAGACCACAGAACATCTCTTTTATTCTTTTCTTTTTACAACAAAGACATGCAATACTTCTTTACCAGCTCAAGGGCTGGCTGTAGTGACATGCAAAAGAAAAAGGTTACTGCTTGCACTACCGCAGAAGCTTTCAAGAAAGCCAGAAAGATGCAACAAGCTTAAGAATACAGTCCTTCACCACTCACACACTTTATGTGCCAAAAAGGCATCTTAACTATTAAGTCAATCAAAAACACCCAATCTCTTTTATAGAGACTGCTGCAAACACCTTTTTGAGCCGGAATCTAGTGCAGCAGCATGGCACCAAAGATCCATGAAGAGTTTACTTGTGCGGGGAAAAAAACACCACTATAATGGGAGATGAAGTTATCAGGTTTCTTTCTTAACCTAGAAGCTTTCAAAAAAATATGTGCAAGAAGCACTCACAGGATTATATTGTTGGCAAGAGTCACAAATATGAAGTAAAGGACTTGGTCTCTTCTTTCTTCCTCTTACTACTCCTTGCCTCTTCTGGAGAGTTACTTTGGCTAAATAGAGTATCCTTCCATATAGAGGAAGGAAAGGCTCTCGCGGTAGTTGTTCTGTAAGGGCCTTCAGTGGCGTGAGGTGGTGAAAGGGTATTGAGTTCCAACAAGCTTTGAAGATCTCAGCTCAATCGTAGTGGAACTAGTGCAGCAAAGAAATAAAGAAGAAAAATCATATACTTGCATCTTTATAATTGCACACTAATGGAACAAGATTCTTCCAAAGGAAACTTTGGCATAAATCGCAGAAGTTCATTCACTCATGGTAGGAGTAAACTTAGAAAATTCACCAGTAAGAAAATTTGCTAAACAGTTGCAAACAGGTTCTTAACCTATGTAGTCATAGGCATGACTAGTCGCTAGGCGCAAAAAGGCACATGGGTGCGACTTGATTTTGGGTAAGCGCTGGGGGAAAAAGTCGTAGTGTGACTAGGCACGACTAGTTGCGCCTAGCGCGCCTCGCGACTTTTGCGCCTCACAACTTTTGCGCCCTCGATTCCAAGCACCATATCAATCTCAAATCGTTGATCATCGCTTTGCTTTGTCAAAGATGGGAATAGGTAAGATGAAAGCAAGGGGAGAAAGGAAAATGCAAACTTTGCCGGAAAACAAAACATTTCTGTACGTTAGTTGTCTATTCCTTAAAACGACACGAATCATCAAATTTTCTTGGGGATTTGGTTCTTACTCGTGCGCTGAAGAGAATGATCAGCTCAACCGTTGTCTTCTCTAGCAAACCGCTACAATTCCGACAAACCCGCAACCTTTTCTTTCCCTTCTTAAAGGCATGCTGCACCTTTCTCCGATAAGCTGGCCTCTTCCCCTCTCTCTCTCTCTCTCTCTCTCTCTCTCTCTCTCTCTCTCTCTCTCTCTCTCTCTCTCTCTATTTTTTTCGTTTCCTTCGTCAGATCTGAATTGGGTCTGTTATGTTTTTAAGAAGGGCGTGCCATTATCAATTCTGGCCCCTCCCTTTATAAGAAAAATCTAACTTATATTATATATTATATATTTATATAATAGTTTTTTAATTTGCGCCTTATCATCAAGTCGCATGACTAGGCGTACCTAGTCCCTCTAGGCACAAGTCGCACCCCTTGCACCTGGGTGCGCCTTGCACCTATGACTACATAGTTCTTAACTAGGCAACTAGTTCTTCAAAGCTTCGCAACCAATGGCATTACATGCTATGAAAAGATGCAAGTAACAATATATACATGGACTGAAAGACTTCAAATACAAAACAGCATTAGAATACCTGGTTGAACAACAGTAAAATTCAACTAGGAGGCCAACAACTGAGTTGCACATTAAGTGAAGCTGCTAAAAAATGGAATCACTATACATTCTCTCCATTGGCAACAATTGAATTGCCATGAACCATAGTCCAAGGACCATGTGTTTCCTTTCAAACAGCATCCACATGCTATATACAAATACTCCAAGGACCATCTGTTGCCTTTCAAACAGAATACATGTGCTATATACTGGTTGTCTTACTTTATTTACAGAAAAATGCAAGTGTTAAGTACTGTAACCAAATAATAGGCAGATATACAGTCGCAAGCACATAATAATTGTCTTAGCGAGTTCGTGATGAAAGCCTGTATGTTAACTCTGTTATGTGCAGATATACTACAAAACATCTAGGTTATAATTTCTAACATCAGCAGGAGAATGTAAGTTTAAGCATAATCAGTATGGAATGCCTTTGCAGCATTAGCAAACTTCAAAAAATATAATGCTAAAAATGCTAGATCTCAAAACATACAATAAATAGACAACACAGCTGACACCTTCGTTTAAGAACAAAGAGTGAAATGGAATTTAAATGGTGGAAAAGAAAGAAGTTTATCCAACTTAAGTTATAAATTAACATTAGAAATGCTACATAAAAGGTACGGCTTATCATTAAGTAACAACACAGAATTGGATGTTGATTTTGACTTATTAATCATACCTCTTTTGTTCTTTGCCTTGGTGTATTCCTTGGCCTTTTCAACCTCTGCAGAAGCCTTTTTTAGAAGAACATGCTCTTTTTTCTCAAGCATTTCCAGTGTCTGCAAAATTTGTACAGTTGGAGTTAACAAGTACATAGTTAACAATAGAAACAGCATTGTCATCAGAATCATCACATGCAAAGAGTTGAACTATAGAAACAGCAGTAACATGAGAAAGTCCACATGCATCATAGGGATTTCATAAAACAATAGATATGGAATAAAAATTTCTTCCACAATAACACAAACCATTTAGTATATACCACCCCTTTTGTGGACAATCACATATTTCCCAACAGACTTCCATGCATAATTTATCTTGCTGCCTGATATCTTCACCCCCATTTTTAATAGCCTCACACCATCCACTCTTCCCCAAGCTATAACTCAAATTGGGCCCATCTTTTGGAAGATCCAAACCAGTCACAATATTGTTCACATCTCAGATGAGCTATGCACTAAAAATCTAGTCCATTGAATAATTCTAGCATATGCTTCTTTAAGTTGAAAGACTAAAACTCAAGGAACAGTGGCTAGGATCATCCAATGAATGAGATGTTGGTCCATAGTTCATATAGGAGGCAACCAAGATTGTGAATGATTTGGATGTCCAAAAGGTAGGCCAATTGGTGTTATAGCTTGCTGAAAAGTGGGATGGGCATGCAGCTTATTCAAAAGTGGTGCAAATCATAGTCACAAAGTTTGAATTCGGGAAAAAGTCAGCTAGGCAAAAAGTCGGAAAATTCAGAAAGTGCGAGATTTGTTTTAAATATTCGAAAGTAAATTGATAAGAGAAAAATGGTTAGATCATGTTAAGAGGGACCAAACAGGGTCCTAATACTTTGGGTTTATCCTTGTTCACATGAGTTAGGAGTAAATGTAGGGCACATACTTTATTAATATGAGATTATAATATAAGTCATGGTATTTTCAAATGCTCAAGGCAGTCTTATTTTCAAACACCGCCTTTACATTGCTTTTTCTTAGATCTAAAAACATTCATCTTATTTGGGACATTGTATTTAGCATCTCTATGAAAAATCATCCCAACAGCAGACCCCTAATCAGGATAAGGCTTTGATGATGATGATGATGAAAAATCATGCCAACCTAATGATCCTAGAATTAGAAACTATTTAAAACTAATCTAACATGCAACCAAACTTACCAATGAATTAACGAACATAAACAAGAACTAAACTAATCAAATGAACATGCTACAACTTTTTTCCACTTTTATATTTCAATGGTCATGATTTAAATCACAATAAAAAAAATAGGATTAGAAGCACCCAATAGGGTTAATTTTTGGGGTGTATACAATCTAAGAAATTGTAAATAACATGAATGGATTAGATCTTCCAGAAATCATGCCTAAAATGATGGGAAGCCATCATCTAAGAGTAAGATGCTGCCTTGAGAGTTTGAAAATACCATGACTATTATAATATTTATTTTCCAAAAGTATACAATAAAGAGGAATAGCATACAAACACATGCAAATCATTGCATAGATATAGCTATTCTTTTCATTTCTATTCTTGTATAAGGTTAAGAAGAGAAGATGACAAGTGTTTCTTGTTTACAATAAAATATATATTAGAAAAAGATTATTAAAGACAAAAAAAAAGAAGCTTAGGTCAAATATGGCATTTTCTGGAAATTACGAGAGATAAATACAGAAAGCAAGAAAAGAGGGGTAGATCAACCATAGAAGTGATTTAGAACTCCCAAAAATCACCAAAATTATAAAAAAAATTGCAATTTATATGAAAATTTAGCAACTTCTATGGAAAATTCATAATCTAATGAAAAGGATACTTTTTTAACTTTGATGCAGCAGGAAAAATCACAAAATTTTCAATTTTTTTGGGAAGAACCTGGCAACTTTTGTGACTATTTGCAGATATGAGATGCTTTTTTCTATTCATCGGCCAGAATTTTTTTTTTCTTTTTCTGAACGTAGGAACTCCTTGCATAGATAGGGAATCCTCCAGCTTGTTAGTCATATACCAAATATCCACACATCTATTAAGCATCCCTCTTAGGTAGGGACCCACCATCTCATTAGTCATATGCCAGAATTACAATGCTATAAGAGAGAAGTTGTTTCTTTTCCTGCTAGTGCCTGCTTGATAATGCTATTTTATTCTTTTTACAATCTACCTTCCACTGGAAACCTTGCCTTTGTGATTTCTTATAGTTCAAACAATGAATTTTTTGGGCCTGGCTCATACATTTTAAAATAAACTGATTAAGTCCTTCAGAATATTTGCATGATTCTGTGGTCTCCATAGAAATCTAAGATTACATATGAATATATGTGCTTTTCTATACATACATTCACTTTCAACAATAAGACCAGTACATCAGAGAAAAAGGAGGGCACAAGAAACCAGAGACCAAGCAGTCAAGAACAGGAAAGAAAACCAAAAATAGTTGTCACCCCATACCACAAGGAGTGAAAATGATCAACAATAACCAAGTTAGCCAATGAATTTCAGTTCTTCCAAGGAAGCTGCTCCTAAGTTTGCATACCTTGCAAAATGTTTAAATGAAATAGACAATTCCAGACTCCAGATCTGATATTCCATGACACCATGTCTAGTAACCTCCACCTATGGGCATATATCATCCACCCAAGTAGAACCGATTTGGCAACACAATGATGGAGACATTTTTCATGTTCTTTGCTCCAAAAAAATAAGAATGCCATTTGGATAATTACAAAAACAATGCCCAATCGTAGCTGCCTCAAAAATGCAAGAACCAGGAGAATAGGAGTATTGCCACCAGACTTGTAGTTGCATTGGAGGATTTTTCTCTGACAATAGGGTTTTCTATAAGAGCATCATCAAATTGCTTTGAATTTTTTATCATGAAACCAACATTTCTCCCTTTCTTGCTTCTTTTATCCCAATACAGAACAGGATGCCCCACTGCATAAAATCTTACCTAGGCCACTCTGATGGCAGGAGCTCTAGCTGTATAACTATATCCAGTGCTTCCAGAAATTCAAGTTAACTGACACACGTACAGATATGGCAGCACAACATACACATAAGGGACATAATATGTGACTCAGAACTCTCCTATAGAACTTTCTATATGGCAGTGGCACTCTTCTATTCTTCCCAATTGGTTTATAAGGAAAGTTAAAATACTCAGCAAACTATCAAGAAGCAATCATGAAAATACTTCTTCAACTAAAGGGTGCACTGTTAAACAAGGGAGTCTTTATCATTTCTCCATAGATATAGATATACAGAGATTGCGAATAGTCCTTATCAATTCAAGTCCAGTCAACCCTCAATTTCATAAAACAAAATTAGAAAAAGAAGAAGACACTACATCTTCATCACAAAAGTAATAGATAGACTTAAGGAACTTAACCACAAGGAAGTAGTAGAATAAGTAGGGTCAATTTACTACTCTGCAGCAAACTACAAGAGTAATGTGGTACTTTATTTCCATCTCAAATAACATCAGGAGAAGTGCTCGATTTGCATTAGTAATCAGTCATATATGAAGAGAAATGGGCAGCCAATATCTCCGAGCCCTCTGAATCGAAATACTCATGCTTGAAGATTACAATCTATCTGCCCACAAAGGAGGCAAAAATGACATTCATCCCACATACAAGTTTGTTTTTCTCAATGCATGAATTGGTTGTAAAATCAACATCTAAATCTACCCATCCATAAGAGAAGCTGAACATCAGTAGTTTCAATGAAATTTATGGTTTCACCACTGTCTATCACAGTTATAGAAAGAAACATTCCAAGCCTCCATATCTTTTTTCTTTCTTTCTAAAAGTTAGACAAACACACCCATGTACAGCCTTGAAACCTTGTCACTCAGGTGAGAGACTCCTTGTGCCACTGCACTAGAAGGCTTTGGTACAAAACATATTACATTGCTACACTACTCCCTCCAAGCCTCCATATTGAGAACAGTTTTCCAATCATCATAAACAATGACCCATTCCTTTTCCCAGGATTCAAAGGGAGATTACACAGGCATTTTATAGTCCAACATTAGGAACCGGAAACTATTGTAATCAGAATAAACAAAAGCAATAAAGTCGAAGCTGATCCAAAGGGATATATATAGCATAGTATTTCATCAGAAGAAAAACACTTAACATGCACAAGGTACTGGCTTTCAAAAGAGGGAAAAAGAAATTCAGAGGGTACTGCTGGAAACAAGAATATGTTTACATATAATCTATTCTGTGTTTCCACCACTAAATGAGTGAAGGGTAGACAGATAAACGAGTTGAACAAGAATGTTTTAATAATTGAAAGGTGACAATTAGTCATTAGTACAAAGACCCAAATTTTCATGAAACAGAAGCCTGAGCAAATGGTTATATATCCAAACATAATAACAAATAAGTATTATTACTTCCAGTTTATTTAAAACTGAAATTCCTCTAAGGAATGCGCTATAACTTAAATCCAAGTGGACAAGACGCACAGAAAAAAAAAAAAAAAAAAGCAACCACGAACGAATCATAAGAACCCAATGATCCAAAAATTACGAATTTCTACCAGAATCACCTCTTGGAAATCATCCAAAAGCAAGACAAAAATAAAGCGAAAGAGGTGAAAATGAATAAACATACCTCATTTAACTTGTCGAGAGTAGTTAAGGCATTGGTCTCCTGTTTAGGTTTGCCGAAAAGCCTCGTAAACATCATTCCTATCCGCTAGTATTCCCTCCTCTACGATAAGATTAAGGAAATTTAGGGTTTTCAACACCCGGATTCTAAAAGATAAACTCGTGCGGGAGAATTGCAAAAGATTATTCAAGCCATGCACAACAAAATTGCATCAAGAGAATTGCAAGGGCAGAGAAACATACCTTTGTTATTGAAATCAAGCCTAGGCTTCGGAAAGAGAATCGAACTGATATGGAAGGAGGCAAGGGTTTGATTGGAATGGAGAGTAGAAAAGATCTGGAAATACCGCGTTAGAGATAGAGAGAGAGTCGAAAGGGTTGCTCAGCCTTGGCGAGTCCTCAAAAGAGTCAAATAATAGAAAAGAAGGCTGCACCTATCAAAGTGAAAGGAATTTACGGAAAAAGGACGATTAGGCACGAGGAAAGTAGGACGCAACCTTGAACTACAAATAGAAAGCTTGGTATGGGGGAATACCAGCGGGCCACTGCCATCTTTACGTGGGCTACACCTATCCAGGGCCTCCTGTTTGGTGTTCAAGACAGCGTCCTTGCTTTCGGCGTCTTTTTACGGTATCCCCATCCGTAGTATCTGCCCCTAGCCTCAGTCCGAGTCGGAATGCTGCTCCGCACGTGTGAGCTTTTGGACGGCTAGAACTGAATAGACAACGATAGACTATGATCGACAAAGCCACCCAAGTTAGAAGGCTTAACTAGGAATGCAAATGGTTGGGTCAATTATGGGACCGGACCGTAATTGACCCATAAGGTTGAGTTAGGGCCAAGATATTTTCAGCTTTTCCAAGGTTGGGTCAAAACAATAACCAAACTTACATTTGGGTTTTGGGTTAGCTAGGGTCAATTAGTAAAAAGTCAGGGACCTAAACATTTTTTATATATTTCATACACTACCTAAAATGCCTTTGCATATATTTCTCTAAAACTTTTAACTCAAGGGAATTTTTACTAATTAAATCAGTAACTTAATATTTTGATTACTTTACATAACTATTACATAATTTGTTCACACCTTATATAGTTGGTAAAGATTTGACTGTTAGACTTGCAAGAGAAAATCTTGATTAGTTTGCATGCCTATTGCAAAATTTTGCATAGCATATCAATAATAGTAAAAACTTACTTGATAATTGTAATCAACCAATTTTTCCAAGTGTTAAAAAAATTTAGATGTTATGGTCGATTTTGGGGCTGACCCAAATTGACCGAGAGGTTAGGGGTAGCAATTTTTTTACCATAATAGTGTTAGGGTCAAAAGACTATGATTCAAAATTAGTTTGAGATTATAGCTAGGGTCAAGATAAAAACATTGGTATTAGGGTTAAGGTCAGTCAAAATTCTAATTGACACAATGCCTTGTCATCCCTCGACTTAATAGTCTGCCTATGAATATATGGGTCCATAGCTTGACCTAAAGATCTTAAATATCTTGGTCATCCAACTTATGGGCTTTAAGTCATACTTTTCTTAGAAGAATACTTGTATGTATAATATACTTCTTCAAGTACTTTTACGACTATCGACTAGAAAGATTTTGGGTGCATGGGTTGCCTAAGATGTCGTGTATTAAATGGCATGCAACACAACCCAAGAAATATGATAGTTAGTCAAAGTTTAGTAGCTACGGACATAGGACAATAATGGGATATAAAGTTGGCTAAGTTGATGGGAGATGAGTAATTATATGATACAATTAGTTGTATGTATCGCCTGTGTCCTTAAAATTGAAAAGTGAGCTCACTTTTTCATGTTTTTCAATGATCTAAGACATTTCTCTGATAAATGGCCTAGGTATCAAATCTCATGTCTGACGGATATCTCTAGATCATCCATTTTAGAGCTCTTCAAAGCTGTAAAGGAAGAATCTATTGTGCTCCTCTTTCCCTTTCTTGTGGAATTTTTATCCCATCAATTACAAAGTGCACTTTTAAATGCTATAGTATAACTTTGCAAGTCATATTAGAAATATGTAACAAAAGATCATAAACTAAAATAAAAAGAACTTGAGAGGGAAAACATGCTATCAATTTTACATAGTAAACAAGTATATGTCCTTATGATATTCTCACGAACTTGAAATAAATTTCATCTTGAAACTCTCACTAATTGTGACGATCCGGGTACCTGAGGACACTCGGTCATAGCCTCCACGGGGCCTATGACACGTCAACCCAGTGCTGTGACACCAGTGGTAGCCCCCTGTACCACATGCAGTCGACGTAGGGACTTGCCTCTTTTTGGGCGTGGTACTCATCCACCTATTAGTGGTAGAGGCCGGGTGGCCAACCCAGACTCCTCGGCATAGTACCCACGGGCTTACTAGCCCAAATCACATAAGATCAAATAAGCCAAAACCTCTTTTCAAAACATGTCCTCTTTGGGTCCCTCACAACTACCTGGCCCTTGGCATTCCAGCGTCTTTTGAGAACCCTCAAGGACATGCAATCTTTGCAAGTACTTAAATCATGCAATGTATGCACTTGTTTGCAAAACACATATGTGCATAATGTATATGCAATCCTTTACAAAACATGTCTATGTACAAAGCATTTATCACATGCATGCTGAATTAAGTCATGCTAAACGAATCATATACTTAAAACATATGTTCTCAAAATAATAATAGTTCTTTTAAAAGAATCTAATAGTGATAGAGCACCTACCTGCCTAGGTCGCATTAACCCTTTTGTCCTCGGACGCTCCTGATCATGGTTTGGGGAATCAAGGTTAGTTTGACCTATCTTTTATGGGTTTTAGAGTAATTGGTCTTTTTACTTAGGCATTAGGGGTCCATCCCTATGCCTATGGGTGTCCTAAGGTCCTAATTGGGCCTTGGTATCCTCAGTTTCCCAATGTTCTAGTGGCCACGCGCCACCATCCTATTCTAAGGGTCATGCCCACCTTTGATTGGGTCTTAATCATGGATTTTATAGTTTTGATGTGTCTGTGTCGTCGATACGGACACAACGCCTTTTGCGGCGCCTCAATCGGAGCTCTAGATCTCAAGTTATAAGCATTTTAGTGTCGTACGTACACAGAAGTCTTAAAAATAAAAAGACGGAATGCCAGGGCGCTGCGAGTCTGCGACGTGCGCCCCGGCTTCCCTAAGGGACGAAAAAAAAACTCGACGCTAGCGTACTGCGCGCCTGCGACGTTCGCCTCAGTGGGCGCGTCTGTAGACGCGTAGAACTTCCCGCCTGTCTCTCTCTTTTGAACGAGAGTCGACATGGGACGTTCCGACTGGAACGTCCCACTCGTTGGGGAACTGGGGCCTCCTCAGGACACCCTGGTTCGACTGTTGAACCAGTGCGACCCAGGGAACGTCCCTAGGTCCTTGGTGGCTCTCCTGAGCTCCGTTTTGCATGGTTTTTCATGCAAAAACCTAGACAAATCATTCCTAGAACTATGGTGGAGATGGGTTTTGAGGGATTTTGGGCGTACCTGGCTCGTTGCTGGGTTTTTCTCCTTGTTTTCTCTTCTAGGGCACTGCTCCTCAATGATTTTTCCTTAACGTTTTGGGCTGCCATTAGAGGCGCCCAAGAGCTCTATTTATAGAGCTAAGAGAGGGTTCTGGAGGGGGCTCTCACTGCCTTTGAATGGCGGTGGAGAAACCTCCAGAATGGCGGTGATTTCCCCTCCAATCACTGCCATTCTAGAACTCTCTAAGAGGTGGAAGATGAAGGGTGCCCGTATCAAAACGGGCCCCTGTGTTTTGCAGCTAAACCCGTTTTTGTAAAAATTATAGTTTTGCCCCTGAACTTCAAAGGGCCATAACTTGCTCATTTTAACTCCGTTTTGGGTGATTTTGGTCTCGTTGGATTCCTTTTTCCGAGGGGCATCTAATAGAATTATTTTTAGGACCAAATTACTGGGTTTAGTCAAGGAAACTAGTAAAATGACCAAAATTCCCTTATCTTTAAAACTGAACTTTTTATGGGATTTTAATATTACAAAAATTGGGGTCATTACACTAATGCTATTCATACAACCTCAATCCAAAGCCTAGATGGCAAGAATATTAAGATGAACAATTTAAGTCATTGAGAAACCTGCTATGCTCCAATTTTGCACCCTATAATTGTTTTTGGTACTTGTAGGAAAATTATCAAAAGACTTTGGGACTGTAAAAACAGACTCATTGGAAAACATGAATGGCAAGAATCTTGAGACAAACAATTTAAATCATTCAAAAAGCGAGACCCCAATTTAGAGGCCCATGACTATCTTTTATTTTGCACCTTCCAACCTTCAAGTGTAGTTATGCAAATTAATTTCCTCCATGTTGGCAGACACCCTTTTGGTATACATAATGAAAAAGTGTAAATGAATTTATAATTGATAGAATGAGAAAGATTAGACGAACTTGTCAATAAATGATAGAATCATCATGATCCAACATCTTTGTTCTAACCAAATTGCCATGCAAGTTTTGCAGCTTTCTTTTACAAACAGCAATTGGGAAAATGACTACATGACAAAACCTAGAAAAAATGGAACCCCTCACTTTCCTCCTTCGTAATAGAACAATAGAAGTAGATGTGGTACATTGCTTTATTTTACACATATAGTTAAAAAATTGACTACATGTGGTGTAGCTTTAAAATTACTCTCAAGCACATGAATCAATGCAGTATTGCACGTGAGAGAGGGTCAATCCCACAAAGAATCTCATAAATTTGTATATTGATAGATCTTATTTAAAGTGCTCAACTTCAGCCAAAGAGAAAGATTGATTAGATTTGAATTCAAACTAGGAATGTAAATGACAAAAGAAAGGAAATATGCATGAAACTAGAAACTACAATTAAAAGAAACTTGCTAAGAATAAAACTAAGCAATGAAATTATAAACTTACCTAAATAACATGCATTCAATTAAAAGAAACTAATGCAAAACTATAATGAATAAGACTAGGAAACTTAGATTAAAGAAACTTACTAAAAAGGAAATTTTCCTAAATTAACACTTCCCTAAACCTAAAACTTTCTAAAAGTAGAACTTTCTAAAACTAAACTAAGATGCAAACAATGAATTAAAATTTTTTAAATTAAGATTAAACAACCAACAAAACAAGGCGTAAAGATTAAATCACCCAAGTCCCATGCACATGATCCATGTGATGGTGCACATGGTTCATGGGTTGAAAACTATTCAAAATTCAACTAGCCAAAGCTAACTACTTGTATTCTAATCAAAGAACTTGACAAACAACCTAAAAGTTTAAATGAGTTCCTAAGAAATCAAGCAAATAAGATGTACAAGGTGCTGGAAATTAAGCATGAAGATTAAATGAAATTTTTTCTAAATTTCAAGCACTTAAGAAACTCAAGTCAAACTAGTATGGAAAGTAACCTAACTAGCACTTTTTATGCAAGATAATACTCAAGATCTAAAGTACTCCAATACTGGAAACAAGCATGAACAATAATCCTTAAAGAACTTAAATAATTGAATGTTAAAATACATTAGAAATAGTACACATATTACATAGATTAGAACATGAAAGGCGTGCACTCTTCCCACACTTGAAACTTGATTCAATCAAAGCTAAACCACATTTCAATGTTCTCAAACTAAAGTAATATAATATGTAAGAGAAACCCAAGAAATAATTCAAGAGAAATATGGCTGAAATGATGGGGCTAGTTAAGGCAAAAAATTCCTAGAACTAGTTCCAAATTCAAGCTAAAAAACATGGAATTCAAGGAGGAAAATCAATGATTCAAGCTTTTCCTTCTCTTGGCTGTCACTACTATGGGACAATTAACATTTTTCTTTAAATAAGTAAGAAAAACTAAGAAATTGGTACCAAAGAACTAAGGGAAAGCTAGGAGGAATTATGAGTGTGAAAGCAAAATCAAAACAAGAAAGCAAAGTAAGAAGATAAAGCAATGAAATAAAGTACTTACCTAGAATTGAAGTATAAAAACAAAGGAACAAGATTTAAGAAAAGTTGCAACTCTAGCAAAATCTTTTTAACCTTTTTATTGGATTTCTTAAATCTTGTACACCCTTTTGTCTACACATTCCAGTAAATCAAACCTCATCAACTGTCTCTCGCCAACCTCATTCCAGTAGGTTGGTGAATGATATAGTTTCCCACAACATGCTTTGTATGGTATCATGCCATTGGTTGCGTGGAAACTATTGTTGTATGTGAACTCAACAAGAAAAGGTTCTCATCCCAATTCCCCTTCCAGTTAATTGCACATGCTCGCCACATGTCTTCTAACATCTGAATGATTCTCTGTAACTATCCGTCTATCTGAGGATGAAATGTGGTATAAAAACTATGAGAAGATCCTAGTCTTTCCTGTATACTCATAATTTCAAGGTGAATTGTTGTCCCTTTCTCAAATGTTAGTTGTAGGTGTTCCCTGCAAACTCAGTCTCCTTAATATACAATCTTGCCAAATTGTATAAGGGCTACGTGTGACGACCCGGCTTTTCAATGTCATTTTTGGTAAAAACCCAACGAGATCGATCTCTAGTTTTAAAACAATTTATGCAGAAGAATGCAAGAAAATTTTCTTCTTTTCCAAAGAACATTGTATAAAGAGCCCGAGTGTCAAAATGAATGCTCAATGCATAGTGCCATGGCAATTTATAAATCAAATCAAAACAAGTAATCACTCCCAGGATTGTTAGTCACAGCCACAGCTACAACAAATACTTACAATCAAGATTATAGTAGTTACCAAAGGAAATTACTAATTAAATCATACCTTTGCCTACTTGACTTTGGTTCTAATGCCTCCTGATGTTTCTTCTATTTGTCTTTTATTTGATCTGAAAAATAATGGATTGGGTTGAGTATTTATCATACTCAGTAGGTAACCTGACACTACCCTTTTTGAAAACATAGCAATGCATCATACGGAGTTCAAAGTGGTTGCATGAAAGGCATACTAAATTTGTAATAGGTGCACAAATGTATGCATAAAATGTAAGTAATGCCATCTATTGAAATTCTTTATGAATCAAGAGTTAGTATGCAATACTCACAGTATGTCTGAGTTTAGAAAGTCAAAATCAATAGATTCACCATATCCTGGTTATGAGATCTACACCCTATGTCAAAGCCATGCGTAGTATATAATGATCAGAAAATACTTAAAGTAGTCTATGATAGCATCATGAAGTAACATGCACCGGTCTCAAGTCATCTGGTCACGAGTACTCGTTTACGACCAATTTAAATGCTATATGGATATCCATACTACTAAAATCATAGGGTCACTATGCTTGCGACCAGAACCACTCTGGATCGCATGTCTCCGGTATCTAGAGACCAGTCCACCAAAGCCTCCACGACGACTATGGATATGTCCCAAAAGGGTGCCGTGAACACCTTCAGTGGTCGTCCTTATTGACCACAGCAGTCAGGGAAGGGACAATGTCGTTTTTGGCAGCGATACCATCCACCTTTTTGGTGGTAGAGGCTGGGAGGCCAAACCCGTACCCCTCAGCATAGTGCCTACTAGGCTTAATAGCCCAAAACCATACATAGTCCAAACCTCAAATCAACATAAATTTATGGCTTTTGTTTTCAAAGTATGCAAGCATTGTGTAAAATGCCATGAATCCGTAACGTGTATAAAAACATTATTTCTCAACAGCATTCTTCAGTTAATGCAAGATTTTTCAAATACATAAATCATGCAAGCAGGTCCCGCATATGTGTATAAGAATAGCATAGTTTAAAACACATGCTTAATACAGTATTAAAACAAGTAACTTAATGAACGTTTAGGATGTATTTTGAAAACAAAGTAGGATCAAACTACCTACCTGTGCGTTGTTATGTCGCTCGTGCCTGTCTTCACCTCAAGTCCGAGAATATCTTGATAAGGTCCTGAGTGATGTTCAAACATAAGATCTAGGTGTTAATCTATGCTATTTTATTGTATAGGCTCCAAATTTGGATTTTAAAAGGTCGCACCTTAATGGACGACCCAAATGTAGCGCCTAGGGTCTTGCGCGCCATAGTTCTAGAATGCGCGCTCTACATTTTCTAGTATATGCGTGCGCCCTGGTCATACCGCAACCAGGTTGGGTCATGTGCGTACATCTGAATGGTGTGCCAGGGTGTGCACTCAGGACAGCGTTGCACGAACGCATCTTAAGCGTAGCTGCGGCGTGCTTTGGCTCCTAGGACATCCCATGAGTCCTAGTCGAGCCAAGAAGACTATTCGCACGCGATGTGTGCGTAATGATAGCCCTCAGGGAGCTTGGCATGGCTGTGTGTCAAGCCAGGCGCCCCATGGACCGCGCCTTGCGCCCCTAGGAGCCCACCGGTTTCCACCTGTCTGGTTTTCTTTCCAAAAGACCGATGATTTCCGGTCGGAAATATCCCCAGATCCGACGAGGATCTGGGCTGGGAATGAGGCGGAAAGGAGGGTCAGTCGGGCCGGGCAGCCTGGAACGGTAGCCTGGTTGTCTGACCCTAGGGTTTTGTAAGGAACCCATCTTCCCTAATGGGTTCTCCGGCCGGGAGACGCCAGATACGGCCGGATTTGTGAGGGACAATGGAGGGGAAAGAGAGGAAAATGACGTGGGGAAGAGAGACATACCTGGGGAGCCCTCCATGCGACGCAATGAGGCCTTGAACTCGCCTCCAAACCCCTATTGCAAGATCTGGTTTTGGGAGAAATTGGAAAGGAGAAGCGCAATTTGGGAAGAAGGGGTGGAGGGTATTTATAGAGGGAAGAAGGTGGTGCTGCCAATGGCGGTGGTAGAAATCTCTGGAAACCGAAGGTTTCTGGGGAATTCGTGAGAAGGCTAGAGGAGGAAGAAGACAGGGGGTGCCGTTATCAAAACGGGCCCTTGCTGTTTTTGATTTTTTTCATTTTTAGGTACATTTTACCAAAATGCCCTCAATCTTCTAACACCTATAACTTCATCATACGAGCTCCGTTTTTGTCGTTCTTTGAGGCGTTGGATTCCATTTTGCATGTAGTATCTAGTGGTACTAATTTTATTCACAAATTCCTAAGTTCCCTATGTGAATTTTGATCAAACATTCAACCACCTAATAAGACCCTTAAACATATATTTATTCCAAAATAGTCAAGTTACAAGATCATTAGTACATCCCACTATGTTTGTTCTTTATACAAAATGTTGGGTCATTACACTACATCTATTAAATCAAGAGAAAATATGTTGACTTCATTAATTGATCCACGACCCCCCAAATCATATCATGCCTGCTTGATGTCCTGGACAATCGAAAGATGAAGTCTAAGTTATATGGTCCCACTTCCATTGAGGAAGATTGAGGGACTACAACATCACTGTCAACATTCGATGCTTGGCCTTGCTTGCTGGGAGGTTAAAAGCCTTGCTACACATTCTCCCACATCCTTCTTCATCCTATTCCACTAAAAAATTCTTCTCAAGTCTTGATACATCTTTGTTCCCATGGGGTGGATGGTGTACTATGAGTGGTGGGCCTCCTAAAGGATTTCCTTTATCAACTCTTTGACTGTTGGGTCTCCAATTGCCTACAAAATCATACACCCTCATTTGAACCCTAAGTGGACCCTAGTCTACTAGTAAAAGACTGTGTCTCTGTGTATTCCTTATTAGAATGAAGAACTATCCCAACAAGGTCTTGAGTGGAGCAGTTGATCTCAGACTTTTTCAACTGCCGTGAGATGTAAGATACCACCCTCCCATTCTACATCAAGATGCAGCTGAGATCCTTGCCCCAGGCATCAATGGATACTGTTTCCTAATGTGAGCACCAACATAGTGGTGAGTCTCTTCTTCAGCTCCTAAAAGCTAACCTCATAAACATCATCTCAAATGAAATTCACATCTTTTTGCATCAACTTGTTCAATAGCAAAGCAATGCATGAGAAACCCTCATTGAATCTACAGTAGTGACGTGCAAGACTAAAAAACTCTGAATCTCTGTCCCTATTTTGGGTACCCCTAATTTAGCAGTACCTCCACTTCCATTGGGTCCATTGCAAGACCATATTTTGAGATGATGTAACCAAAAAGTGACCTTCTCCAACCCAAATTTACACATGCTTAATTTGGAAAACAAGCGGTGAGTTCTGAACACGTACAAAACCACACGTAAGTGCTCATGATGCGCTTCCTAGTTCAAAGAGTAAACCAAAATGTCATCCACAAACACAATGACAAACTTGTCCAAAAAGGGTTAGAAGGCGCAGTTCATGTGGTCCATGAAGGCCATCAAAGCATTGATCATATCAAAGGCATCACTAGAAACTCATAATGAGTGTAACGAGTCTAAAATGCCATCTTAGAGACATCTTCTTCCTTGAGCCTTAGCTGGTGGTACCCCGACCTCAAGTTAGTGTTTGAAATGACTTGAGCTAATTCAAGCTAATAGAAGAGGTGGTCAATTCAAAGCAATGTATACTTGTTCTTGGTAGTAACTCCATTCTGCTATTAATAATCAATGCGCAATATCATTGACCTATCCTTCACATTGACAAAAAGGACTAGTGCTCCCCATTATGAAACACTATGTTTGAGGAATTCCTTTCCCAACAACTCTTGAATATGGCTTTCAACTTGTTCAACTTTGTTGGGGCAATCCTATATGGTGTCTTGGAGATAGGAGCTATGCCTACTACAAGCTCAATGGTGATGTATAACTCCCTCTTGGATGGTAGCTCATGTAGCTCCATGCGAAAGATGTCTGGTGTTTGCAATTTTCATGCAAGTTCATAGTTAATCAATTGCAGTATTATGTAGGACTAAATCCACAGAGAGGATATAGTGAGAAAATAAAGCATCAAAGTTAATCTAAACTAATGATTCTAAAATTATGCAAGAATTGAAGAATATGATGGTTATCCAATTAGTGGAGGGGATAAAAATGGATTTTTAACTAAAATTGAATTGATAGGATTAAAGATCACCTATCAAAATTAGTCTCACTACTTACCATTTCTCTTATAACTCAAGAATCAAATCAAAACTACAATTACCTTCTTACAAGATGGTTTCTTAGAAAACTTAAATTTGAAATTATTAACTTTTATAAAACTAGATAGATCATCAAATTCACCTAATTATAATGGATCAAATATTCAATTCCAAGCATCCATAATGAAAAGTACTAACATAAAATCAAAGAACTATGCTAAGGATGAATTAACTTTTCCAAATTGAAATCAATTTCAAAATTACTTTTTAAGACATATAAAACATTGGAAATAAGTTAGTGGTGCTTGTAACTTAGGATGGATCACTTTAACCCTAAAAAAAAGAGAAGGAAAAATAGCCTAACATGATTACTAATCAAAGCATGATCTATTCAAATATACTACACAAATGATGAAATTTAACTAACTTAAACTAATCTAAAACTAATGAAAAGAACACTCCTAAAATCTATGCTAAAGCAATAACTAAATTTCCACTAACTTTCACTTGATTGATCATTACAATGGTTAAAAAGAAATAAATTGTAGTGGAAAAAAATAACATTAAAACTTCTTCAAATCAAAGTAGCTCGCTTAGTGATCCTTAATGGGTTGTGCTTCAACTCGTAGCCAGAATCTCCACTCCACCTTTCATGAAAAAAAATATTGAAGCAACACTTGCATCTACAATAGCAAAATAGTAGCAAGAGAGTGGCACTAGTGTAGCCCTACAATGGTGAAACATCAAGAAAGATTTGAATCCATAAGATAAATCTATAGATAGCTGCTAGAAATTCAGATCAAGGAAAAGATTTTATTTGATACCCTAGGAATACCACCTACCAAAATTTATAATTAAGAATGAATCATTACTTTTATAAATTGATAATAGAAATTGGCAACTGACAGTGACTACGCTTGAAAAGCTTGATGACTTTCCTTTGTGATTTTTATTGTTTCCAAGTTGAAATTAGAAATAAAAACCCTTTCCTAAGATAATTAAATGCTTAGAAATCCTAGGGAGCCATTCAATTTTGAAGAAAAAAAACAAAATTTGAGCATTCTGAATCAAAATAGTAATGGGTTATGCATAGAAGTAGCATACCCCATTACATTGTTTCATTGTAAAACAATGATTTTGAGCTTGAAATCTCACTAAAAATGATGCAAACTTATTAGATAGAGATGAATCTTAGGGAAGCTTTGGATCATTCTATAATTGAAGAAAGAAAGAGAACTATATATGAGACCCAAAGTAAAATCATGTTTGTTGTTGCAACCCATAATAGAGAAATAGAGAAAAACTTGAACCGGTGGTAAAATCTTTGATTAAATCATGAATTTTCTTGATGAAATTATAGAAAATAATAATAGGGATGAATTACAACTCATAAAACATAAGAAAATTATACATTTCATGCTTATTTATAAGGGAAACCCAATGTAGAGGATTGCTCATTTTTTTGTAGAAAATGTAGATACTCCTGCTTTGTCATTGCCTTTTCTCTCTGTATAAACTAGTAGAGCACTTGTTTTCTAACTTTCTTTCCTCTTCTCATCACTGGTTTTTCACTTTCTCTAGTGATTCTTTCAGCCCCAACCAAGACTCTCCTCATTGATTCTTACATAAAGACATCTAAGACTCTTTTGGAAACCACTTCCTACAACTCTATCTCCTTCTAAAAAAAGAACCTTGTATTTTAACAGCTTCCTTCCAATGTAAATAAAGCCAAAATAAATGTTCATGTTATTCTCCTCTAATAGAAACTGTCCAACTCAGCCCTCTTCTTGCTCTTCTCCACAACTGCATATATATATATATATATATATATATATATATATATATATATATTATATGGAGAGTTGACGGTTTCCAATCAAGAAACCCCCTACAACTCCTATTTTAACTAGCCTTCTTTCCTTTTCCCAATTCTACAACACCTAATGTAATTGATCCAAAGTGTAGCTACCTTTTTGTCAATCAGGGTTTTTCATAAATGATTTTTTGAAAATAAAAGATGGAAATGAATTTCATGTAGATTTTTTTTTTTTTTCAGAACATTTTGGAAACATGTAATACTTATATATTTATTTTTGGAAACAAGTAATACTTATGTATTTTTCAATCCTACCCTTTAGCTCAGTGTCACCTTGAAACGTTCACATATAATAGTGAAAATAAAGCATATCATTCCAAGGTTCCCTGGTCACAACCCAGATAATGAACAGCTAAACTTAAACCATAAATTAAACTCAATGTCATAGGATCTCCTATTTTATTACATTTTAAACTTCTAAGAAAATTGTTTATAATACAAATGGATGAGTACAAATCATCTATTACTTCACCTAAAATGGTTTGTAGAGGGGAGTACAATGACTCAATAGGCACATGCATAAACCAACTATTTGAAAACCATGGCATCAATGTAAGTGTGAAATACAAAGATCATGGTTATATGAAATCTACTATTTCCTAATCAATCAAAATTTAATTCAAATTGTACATGTGTAAGCCCACTGGGGCTTCTATCAATTAGTAGCTTATCACAACCTGTCATATCAATAACTGGTAGCATCCTACCACATGCCCAACTAGGCAATGGTCAATTTCCTCGAGGATGACTGACCATTCATTCCATAACCAATAACAGTTGGGTATACCACGTAAAGGACCCACATCCAACTATGTTCGGTTGTGGATACCACATGGGTTATACCCACAATATGATAGTAGTCTCTCCATTAAACAATACCTTCATTAATAGGTCTCTTAGGGTAGGTAGCATAATTAAAAAATTAGTGGCCAATTGGTCTTCCTAGTGATAAGTGTTCAATTTTGTACAAAAAGTACCCAATTAGTGGCCATGAGTTATAAAAAATAGGTGTAATGAGAGGGGTTTTTTGGAAAATTTGTAACACATGTATTACTGACCTAATAATTCAAAAGTTTGAAATTTTACATGATTAGAGGCTAATCTAGAGTGTGTATATGAATCATCACAATTTTCTAAGATTTCATTACTATTTTTATTTTTTTATAAGAAGTGAGAAGAATATCTAATGGCCTATATTGCACTTCATAGAGTTTTTCAGAGGTCAAGCTATGTGGTTAGCTTATAAGGGGTGTGGAGGAGGAGTCCCAAAATGAAATTGGAAGAAATCAAAGGTGATCAAAATGATCCATGCAAAAAGTCATGCATTTCCACCACTTTGCATCAGAATTGGAGCAATACATGAGGTTTCCTAGTCCAATTGGGTAACCTAAGGAAGCCAAGCTACTCAAGTCTTTAAGCCAAGTATTAAAGACACTTAAGTGACCAAGGAATGAGCCATTAAAGTGAGCCATTAAGCCATAAATGAATTGCCACATGGTGACACATGATTAGAGCATCAAAACAAACAACTATCCTATATTAAAAGTGTGATTTTTAAGGGATTTTGAGAGAGAATTGTAAAAGGTAAGATGGTCATACATTGAGGGACCCATCAAGAAAGAAAACCCCACTTTCCTAATCCATTCCCTAATCATTTCCACCACAAAAGCTTAGGGATCCATGATTTTACCCTATAGAGGGAGCTACCTTCCTAGAAGGTGATGCCTCCCCCTTGTTTGAATGATTATTAAGGTTGTTTTCTAGTTAGGAAGCCCTTAGACCCATCTCCATTCAAAGAATATCAAAATCCTAAGTTTTTCTCATTTTTTTCTAATATTTTCATTTCTTTTTCTCTCTCCATTTTAGCCAATCGCCATCTAATTAAGGGAGTGGAAGTCCACCCACATTCCTAAGAAAAGACACCTCCCCCCTTTCTCAAATTAGAAACCAGCCATGTCATCTCTTATGTCATCCTTAATTACAACATCTTCCACCTAACTTTCCTCCTTCATTCTCCACTGAAAATTCCTCATTCAAAACCCTAGATCTATATCTCCTTTGGTCTTTGATTCAGCTTTTCCTCAGCTTTTCCTAAGTTAGAAATTGAGCCATCTATAAATCCCTCGTGGTTTTCACATTTTCACCTAAGTAGAGGTTGGGTGAGACAACCTTGAAACACTATAGTCTTTGCTAAACTATCTTTGAATCTGACTTTGATCTCCTTTGGTGCCATCCTTCCTTTGGATTTGTAGTTATTTCTTTGGTTATTGGCACTCCCATTCAGGTAAGCAGTTTTCTTTTATTGTTTTAGTTTCATTGCCTTAGTTTCCCATTGTTTTCTTTCTAGTTCCACACTCATCCTTTCGCTTATATTTTCCTCTTTTCTTTGCTTTAGTTTCATTAGTTTTTCTTGCTATTTCATTGAAAATACAAGTTATTTCTTCTCTGGTAGTGATTTCCAAGAGAAGAAATAGCTTGCACCCTTGCTTTCTCCCATAGGAATTTCATATTTTTCTCCTTCAATTTCATGTCATGATACTTTAGATTAGGTTTTAGGGTTTAGTTTCCTGTGCAATTTCTAGATTTATACACTTATTTTATGCTCATAATTTTGATATAATTAAGAATTTATCAATAAAGTTCATTTAGGATTCTTGTTATTAAGATTTTCTATTATCAAAGTACCTAAGATCTGGGTTGTTATATTGTAATGACCCAACATTTTAGAGACATTTTGTATAAAGAACAAACATAGTGTGATGTGCTAATGATCTTGTAACTTGACTATTTTGGAATAAATATATGTTTAAGGGTCTTATTAGGTGGTTGAATGTTTGATCTAAATTCAGATAGGGAACTTAGGAATTTGTGAATAAAATTAGTACCACTAGATGCTACACGCAAAATGGAATCCAACGCCTCAAAGAACGCCGAAAACGGAGCTCGTATGACAAAGTTATAGGCGTTAGAAGATTGAGGGCATTTTGGTAAAATGCACCTAAAAACAAAAAAGCCAAAAACCATAGGGAGCCGTTTTGATAACGGCACCCCCTGTCTTCTTCCTCCTCCAGCCCTCTCCCGATTTTTCCAGAAAAATCCCAGCATCGTCTTGCAGAGGCGGTGCCAGAAGAAATGTCGGCACCGCCTCCCTCAACTATAAAAACCCATTTGCCCTCTTCCCCAATCATCCTCTCTCCTCCACCTTCTCCAACTGTTCAAGGGAAGATTTCGGCAGCTAGTGTTTAGCATGAAGAAACCCCATCTTCAGCAATGAACAATGCTCTAGCCTATCAGGTAAGCCCTCTTTCCCTTAGTCTCTCCCTCTACGTTTCTCTCTCAACTAGGCCAAATCCATGCTGGATCTGGTATTTCCTAGCTGGGAAACGAAGAAAACCTGGAGAAGACAGGTTCCCTTCCAAAACCCGTTGACCAGGGCGCTGTTTCAGCTGCCCAAACTGGCCCTCATTTCCCTTTCCTTTCCCAGCCCAGATCCATGCCAGATCTGGGTGCTTTTCCAGCTGGACATCACTGGCTTTCCATGACCCAAACCAGATGGGTGAAAACCCGTCAAGAGAGAGAGAGAGAGCGCCTCCCAGGGGTGCACGGTGCAATCCAGGGTGCTTGGATTGACGCACACCCGTGCCAAGCTCCCTGGGGGCTGTCCTCACACACGCGTTGGGTGTGGATAGTTGTCTTAGCTCGATAGAGACGTATGGGATGTCCTGGGAGCTAAGGCACACCGTAGCCGCGCCTAAGACGCGTCCGTACAACAGTGCACACCCTGGCACACCATTCGGACGTGCGCACATGACCCAACCTGGTTGCTGTGCGACCAGGACGCACGCATATACTAGAAACCGTAGAGCGTGCATTCTAGAACTATGGCGTGCAAGACCTTAGGCTCTACATTTGGGTTGTCCGTTAAGGTGCGACCTTTTAAAATCCAAATTCGGAGCCTATACAATAAAATAGCATAGAGTAACACCTAGATCTTATGTTTGAACACCACTCAGGACCTTACCAAGATGTTCTCGGACTCGAAGTGAAGACAGGCACGAGCGATGTAACAACGCACGAGGTAGGTAGTCTGATCCTACTCTGTTTTCAAAATACATCCTAAATGTTCATTAAGTTACTTGTTTTAATACTGTATTAAGCATGTGTTTTAAACTATGCTGTTCTTATACAAGTATGCGGGACCTGCTTGCATGATTTATGTATTTGAAAAATCTTGCATTAACTGAAGAATGCTGTTGAGAAATAATGTTTTTATACACGTTACGGATTCATGGCATTTTACGCAATGCTTGCATACTTTGAAAACAAAGTCTTAAATTGCATGGTTTATGTTGATTTGAGGTTTGGACTATGGTTTTGGGCTATTAAGCCTAGTGGGCACTATGTTGAGGGGTATGGGTTTGGCCTTCTGGCCTCTACCACCAAAAAGGTGGATGGTATCGCTGCCAAAAATGGCATTGTCCCTTCCCTGACTGCTGTGGTCAATAGGGACGACCACTGGAGGTGTTCATAGCACCCTTTCGGGGACATATCCATAGTCGCCGTGGAGGCTATGATGGACTGGTCTCTAGATACCAGAGACATGCGATCCAGAGTGGTTCTGGTCGCAAGCATGGTGACCCTATGATTTAGTAGTATGGATATGCATGTAGCATTTAAATTGGAAGTAAACGAGTACTCGTGACCAGATGACTTGAGACCGGTGCATGTTACTTCGTGATGCTATCATTTACCTCATATGCAGACTACTTTAAGTATTTTCTCATCATTATATACTACGCATGGCTTTGACATATGGTGTAGATCTCATAACCAAGATATGGTGAATCTATTGATTTTGACTTTCTAAACTCAGACATACTATTAGTATTGCATACTAACTCATGATTGAAAAAGAATTTCAATAGATGGCATTACTTACACTTTATGCACACATATGCGCACCTATTACAAATTTAGCATGCCTTTCATGCAACCACTTTGAACTTTGTATGATGCATTGCTATGTTTGCAAAAAGGGTAGTATCAGGTTACCTACTGAGTATGATAAATACTCAACCCAATCCATTATTTTTTAGATCAAACAAAAGACAAATAGAAGAAACAGCAGGAGGCGTTAGAACCAAAGTCAAGTAGGCAAAGGTACGATTTAATTAGTGATTTCCTTGAGAAACTACTATAATCTTGATTGTAAGTATTTGTTGTAGCTGTGACTATGACTAACAATCCTGGGAGTAATTACTTGTTTTGATTTGGTTTACAAATTGCCATGGCACTATGCATTGAGCGTTCATTTTGACACTTGGGCTCTTTATACAATGTTTTTTTGAAAAAGAAGAAAATTTTCCTGCATTCTTCTGCATAAATTGTTTTAAAACTAGAGATCGATCTCACTGTGTTTTTACTAAAAATGGCATTGAAAAACTCGGGTCGTCACATATATTGCATAAGAGTTATTATTTTAGTTTCTTTATATGCTTGATTTAAGTTGATGTTCTTAAGTGCTTGAAATTTGAAATTTTTTTCTTTAATCTTTATGCTTTGTTTTTAGCCATCTAAACATACTAACTTCTTGAATCCTTGGGAACCCATTTAGATATTTAGGTTGTTTATTAAGTGCATAGATTAGGTTGCTTGTCAGTTTGAATTTAAAGCATCAAATCTTGCCATGTTTGGAGTCATGACCCATGCACACTATCCATGGATCAGTGCCTGGGACATTGGTTCAATTATCCTTGATTTTTGTTTAATTTAATTGCTTAATCTTGTTTTAGTAGTTTGCTTTTAGTTATTTTCATCTCAGTTTAGGTTTATAAAGTATCCTTTTTAAGTTGTAGAGAGTTTCATTTTTAGAAAGTTTCTTTGGGGAAAGTGTTAGATTAGGAGGGTTTCCTTAAGTTAGTTGCTTAGTTTAATTTATTCTAGTTTTTTCATTAGTTTCTTTTGTTAATTGCATGTTAGTTGGGTAAGTTTCTGATTCCATTAATTAGTTTTAATTTTAGCAAGTTTGCTTTAATTATAGTTTCTAATTTCATGCAATTACTTTCCTATTTTGAATTCAATTCCAAATCAATCTCTCTCTTTGGCTAAAGTTAAGCACTTCAAATAAGATTGCTCATGGTTTCAACTTGTAATAACCCCAATTTTTTATGAATATAATTGAATTTTTAAAAATTAAAAGTTAAAATTCTAAAAGTGGAAATGAAACTTTGAGTTCTAGGAGAATTTATTTTTTTATAAAAATAAAATCAAGGCTTCAAACTTGGATATTTGTAATGTATTTGAAAAATTAATTAGAATGAGTATAAGTACGTCAAATTCTCAGTCCGGATGAAAAATCTCTATTTTTCTCCACTTCTATGAATAAAAGGGTAAAATAGTAATTTTACTCATAACCGAGACCTAAGACATCATTTGGATTGTACTGAGAAAATCAATCAAAATGATACTAAGTACACTCAATTCCTAGTTCATAAGAATAATCCCTATTTTTCTCCATTTGTGGAATTAAAAGGTCTTTTCACTATTATGTGGGGCCCATAAGGTGGGCCAACGGTTTGGAAGACCACCAACATGAGTCAAACCACTACCAGCTAGTAGTGGAGAAGGAGGTGGTAGTGGGAATCCAATGCCAATTTAATAATAAAAAGAAATGAAACATAATTATAATATGTAATCATGGAAAATTCAAAAATCCCTATCAATAGGCATAAAATTTCCCAAAAATTTTCCTAAAAATCCCCCACCATGTTCCCTAGAATCCCTTAAAATCCCAATTCAAAATTCCCCTCCATCTTCCCCCATTTCTCTCTTCTATCCTATCTTTCTCTTCTTTCTTAAGGGGCGTGTCCTTAAACGCACCCAGGACAGACAACTGTCTGCGGGAGCATCAAGGGACATGTCATCCCTAATGAGACTAGGTTTTCGCCTAGGAACCCTAAATCCTATTATCCATCCAATTCCAGCCATTAAGTTTTAATCTTCACCATCATATGTGTTTAGGTAGGCATGATATGCAAAAGCCCTTTGGTTCCATGATGATCCAATGTCTGGATCGTCAGGAAATCCAAAAGCAAAATGGAACATCGGATTGGTACCATCTCCGGCAGATTTTATAGATTATTTTGACAAATCCAGCCAGTGAATCATAACCCTTAACCATTGAATCACTTTAGAACAAGGGGATCTACGTTTCCCGCATGTTCCTCGACCATCTCTAGCAACGAAACCGATATATTTTTGAACTATATGCATTTTCGGCAACCTAGGATTTCTTGGCATTATTTCTTCATCTCCAATGGGCTTCTCTTCACCGGACCGGCACAGGTAGGTGCACCCTTCACCCCTCCAATCATTCTGGCATTACGTGGGTTTTTCTATGCCACCAGAAGGTCTCCCCCAACCGTTGATCCATCAGAGACAATGGATCCGGCTTGAATGGTAGAGATCTAATCATAGATAGCTCATATTGGAAATTTGAGCCATTGGATGATTTCCTGGGGCCCAAAAACCCCAATAGACAAGATCTCAACCCTTGATATTGAGAGATGGATGGTGATCCATGGAAGGTTGATCTGATAGTCCAGATTGGACCTTCTCGCCCATGGCCGGTCACCCCTCTCAGATCACCTGTAAATGACGGTAACAGGGGAAGGCCGTTCTCCATTTTTGTCGTTTTCTATTGGAGTGATCTTAGCTGTCCATTTATTAAAATGAAATCTTATTTCTTCAATTAAGAGCTCATTTTATCTCTGATTTTAGATATGAAAGCACTGATGAATTCCTTATGTTATTTAAAATCTATTGGAATCATGATATCTATGTTTCTAATTGTATTTATGTGATATAATTGCTAAAATCCATTGTAACAATCTTGGATCATGCCTAAGATGATCTTAAAATGTGAATCTAATTCAATAGATGGATCCAGGACACCCAAAAACCTTAGGAACAACAATCATAGTAAAATTTATGGATATATGGATCAAAGAATTAGCCTGTTACAGATTGGATCAATTTGGACCCCTAAAAATGTCTGAAATCTTAAAATTATGATTCAGATCTTATTTTAAGTTAAAATTTAAATCTAAAAGCATTGATGAATTTATTATATTATGTAGAATCTCATGAAAGCACGATAATTATGTGTTTAATTGTATTTATGTAAATTATTTGCTGAAATCCGTAGTAATAGCCTTGGATCATGATTAAGATTATCTTAAAATAAAGATATGAACTAATGGATGGATTCTGGAGGTCCCAAAACCCCCAATGATCACAGTAAAAATTCTAGATCCCTATATCGAGTAATTGAACAAAAACGATAAAGATCAATATGAGCCGTTAAAACTAGTTGAAATCTTAAAATCCAAATTTTGATCTCAATTTGACTCCAAATTGAGATTGAAAAGTTGGGTTGGATTCCTCTTGATAAGAACACACTGAACCAATAAAATCATAAGTTTAATTCATGAAAGTTTCCATTTTTAAAGAGATAATGGTATTAACATCCTTGATCTACAAGATCTAGGATGATCAGACCATTCACATTATTTTGGATGATGATATAATGATTTAGTAACTTGAATAAATGGGTTGTATGTAACTGAATTATTAGATCTTAAGATATTGACCAATAAAAGTAACAAAATCCTTAAAAATACATACTAATCTCCTTGATCAGATTGATTAAGAATGATCAGAAACTATGAATAAGTAAGGATGCTAATCTAATGATAAGATCATGAGAAATGAATGGCTTGATGTGGATAATTTGGGATAGATTGAGATCGATGCCCTTAAATTGGATAAAATGGCTTAAGATCTTCTCGATTGGTTAGATCTAGAAGAATCAGGTCATGTGATGAGATGATATCAATGATCTAGCGATGAGATCACTTTAAGAAAATGAGTAGATTTGATAAAAATAAAAGATCAAGATCTAAACCCTAAATAGGATGAAAAAATGATTAGAAATGAAAGATGATCAGATCATGATGATATGTTAAATGTGTTTATTTAAATTATTAATGTTATTGTAAATGTCTTTTATTGCTTAGTAGATTTAATTGTCCATTTACTTATTTATGTTTTAATGTTCATATTATGTAAATTATATGAAAAATGTAATTAATGAAATATAGATATTAGTGGACATTTACAATAAACAAAGGACATGGACTTAAGCATAGTTAAGGGCTATAGTTAGTAGGACAATATAAGTATTATCAAATCCTTGGCCCAAATTAGGAGAATAATAAACCTCATGAATGACATTTTACATGTTCATGGATTTAATTAAAATCAATTAGAAAGAGTACATAGGGTTAAAATGCTCATAGGAACCTTGTTAAAGATTGAGCTAGTGCCACCCTAGCGAACTTTAAACATTGTGGTTATAAGGGATATACAAGAGCCAAGTGCTTTTCCCTCGCCTCCCATCGACGTAAGTTGATGTCTAAACACCTCCTTACATGAGGGTTGTATTAACTACTCTTTGAGAAAACTTTAACTGGTAAACATTGGTCAATTTTGACATAAGGAGGAGTAGTCTAGACTTAGGATGAAATAAGCTATCTTCAACCAGTAAAACATTAACTAGTTGAATAATTATAAGGTCATAAAAGGTTAGTAAAATATATAATCTTAATAAAAATAGTAAGTAAGATAATTAAGATCAAACAAGATCCATAAGGAGATCTTCAATGATCAAGGACAATAAGAATCATAACAATGTATTGTACTTAGAATGCATGTTTATTATTATGTATGATGTAGATCAAATCTAGATCATTAGATTATATAATCCAAACCCTTGATCAAATATGATTCAAGGAAAAGAACTAGGATCCTCCTCCTTAGGGATGATCAAACAACTGAACTTAGATCAAAGAAGAATTAGATGATAACAGATTTAGGCGCTTGATCTTTACCAACAAGGGTAAATTGTTGATCAAAGGATCTATGAAAGATCAATATCAAGGAGATGGACACACAAAGACTTAGAGATAGAAAATACTTAGATCTGAAAGATTAGAAGATTATTCCAATTGTTAGATCTATTGATCAATAGGATAAATACTATTTGAGGAAGATAGATTGTATGGATGATAGGAACACAAGATAGATCTAGATCCTTTATATCAAAGGACATGATTAGATTAGGAATATAAATAGGTGATTATCCAAAATTCAACAGATAATGATAGTATGTGTGTATTTACAAATTACATATGTTAATCATGGAGGATTTGAAGGAATGGATCACTACATGAAGGTAGGTGGAACTTCGAGAATACCAGATCTATGGTCTATGGAAACGTTGTTGTACATAGAAATTATAATGCTTAAGAATGATAATATGCTTAGTTGCATTTGAATCATAATTCATGTATATGAGGTAGAAATAACTGTTAAAATTAGATGGAATACATAATAAATACCTGGGTATCATTTATGATTACCCCTAAACTTAGATAAGAACATAATAATAATATATATCATTTGTATCAAATGAGTATCCTTACACTTAATAACATTTGGTGTATGAATACCAAATTAAAGGAAATGGGGATCATTTACAATAAATGATTAAATCCTAAACTTATATGAACATGGGTATCATTAATTGTAAATGAGGATCCCTAAATCTAGAAATGAAATTATATCCTTAGTAAGAGGATATTGAATATGAAGATGATAATATAAACAAACAGATCATCTAAGATGTACAAGAAGTATTTTAGATACAAGCATGGAGGCTTGTAGTTTTGTTTTAAACAGGCATAAGCCTGGGGATGCTATGTTAGGAAAGTTATGATGGTTGGCCACCCCCTTCCTGAAATTTGATGATATTATGATACCTTGCCCAACGAGAGGCTAAAAGTTGGCTGGGGCAATTATGGGAAGGCCCCACTCTGAAAATCCTGTCTCCCCATACCGGTTGTGACACAATATTTTCCATCGTGGTATTTGTGGTGAACAGGGCAGTTATCCGAGCGTGCTAATATGAATCAGATTACAGCATGGTAGTCCTTTAAGTATTTTGAATTATGATGCATGAGTGGTGAGTGGTTTAGAATTATCATAGTAGATGGTACATGATAAATTATATGATAGATCATATATGGTATGGTTTATGGAAATTGAATGATGTTACTCATATGGAATATGATGAACTTGAATACTATACTTTTGAATTATATGATTCCATATGTTCTTGAATCCCCTACCAAGCATAGCTTGCTGAGATATTGTAAATGTTTGAATGTTTACAATATCTAAGATATAGAAAGGAAGGACTAAAGGATACGAAAAGGGAATACGAAAACCATTCTATTGATCAAGACTATGTACATTTGTGAGAGGATTGTATTGTATTGTGATTTGTGTATTTTGGACATAAGATGTAATAAAGGGGTTGTGTATGTGAACCACTGGATCAATCCTAAAATTTTAATAAAATGAGTTTCTTTGGAAACATATTTTGTACACAAAATTATGTATGTATATGTGAGTGAAATGTGGCATTTGGGTTTTTTGAAAAGATTTTCAAAGAAAATTTTTTTGCTGCTTAAGTTTTCAAAACTTTTGCAAAATTGGTCAACCACCATTTGAAAATAAATAACAAAAATGTATTTCAAAAACTCAGGTCACCACACAACTGCTCTTGCATGCCATATTATTTTGATTCATGTGTTTGCGAGTAATATTAAAACATACACTAAGTTTTTGGCGCTGCTGCTGGGAAATTGCAATGGATTTGTGGTTGGATCTTTATTTAAATTGTTTATTTTTAGTAGTAGTCCTAAGTTGCATTAGATTAGGATTTTTTCCTTGCATTTTCATACTTTTCTAATTCCTCATAAATTGATCCATTTTAATTTTTGTGTAAGGGGAATTTAGCAAAGGAGCGGTAGTAATCTTGTGGCCAAGGCTTCATCAAATTTTATTGCTTTCCAAGACTAAGGTGTTTCCTTTTTGAGTGAACTTTGAGTGAGTCCCCATTATAACTTGCATTTTCTTATTTCATTTTAAATGGGTTGTATTAATATTGGGCAAGTGTGGGATATGGTGGCCAATGATTGATCATCTTAAAAAACCCCATTGTAAGCCTTCTTCACTTTCTTTTACTTTTCTAGTTTAGTTGCATTTAATCTTGGTTGGTAGAGTATTGCATATAGTTTACGGTCATTCATCACAATTTCTCGCATTTTATTTGGGGATGTTACATTAGATTACACCTATCTAGCCCTTGGTTGGATAGCATATAGGTTGCATCAGTTAACTTTCTTATACTTGCATTGTATGTTTATTGCTTTATGGTAGATGGAATATAATGTAAGCCCCCCCATAAAAACCCTCATAAGATAAGGATGGGATTTCATCACTAAATGCATGGCCCACCTACGAAATCAAATCAATTCCTTATATGCTTACAATCCTAGTTGTTAATCTTAATTTAAAATCAAGTCGTTAGATATCTAGGGTTTTGATCTTATAGTACCCTTTTTGGAAGAGGAGATCTATTGTCACTATAGTGGCTTCTAAGTATTGTGGTTATAGTGGGTATCCAAAATCTAAGTGATTTTCCACTCCTTTCATGGACGGTGTTAAGGTCTAAATGCCTCCTTCAATGAGATTTGTATTAATCGCCTTGGTTTGATCTAATTGGTAAGCAATGGTCATGCTTAGGCAAAAGAAGGAGCTATCTATATTTAGGTGTATAAGTTACAATCCTACACATTGTCAAATATCAATAATTCAGATTGTTAGTGGAGTATTAAGGATTGATTGTACATGATTTATAGTTAGGAGTTACATTTAGTTAGGATGCATCATTTGGTTAGGGTTTTTCATAAAATACAGATAAAAAAGTACTCATTCCTTGTATACAACAATTTACTTAGTTGTATGTAAAGTTGAGTCCAATGGATTGCCAAGCAGGGGATAGTCTGCCACCAATGCCATATATTTCACCCCTAAGCCATTACATTATGAGGATATGCATGAAATAGAGACAAGTGATACTCTTGATTTGTCCAATAAATTTGATAGAATGTCTGCTATGACAGAGAGGATGAAAAGTTTAATGAATAGGTTTAATGCTTTTAGGCAAGATATTAAGTCATATCAATAGCCTCAGTACCATAATGCTTTTAGGTGGGACACCAACCTTGACCATTAATACTGATAATAGGATGGAAATTGCTTATGATCATTTTGAGCCACACTACCTATAATCATTCGTGCACACCTCCAACTTCTATTTACTCGAATCATGTCCTTCTCCTTGTTGCGATTATAATGAAAATACATCCAATTGATGAAGAGAATGAATTCTTTAAAAACTCCAACCCAGATCCACTCAATTTTTGTCCTGGTTATTTTTATGAATTTGATAAAGACATATCCATTGAAGAGGTGCAGAAATTGTTGGAGATTGTGCCTTGAGTGGATACTTCTCAATGTCAAGATCGAGTAGAACCCCCTACAAAGCATTAAATACAAAACGAGTGCTATAATGTAGAAGGAGTGCCTAATTGGGACTTACAGACTTTATTTGATCAAACAGTGGATGGTAAAGTAGGCCTACCAAAAATCTTACCTGTGCTTCAAGAACAGGAAGAAGACATGTCAATTGGCGTTCTGGATCAACATGAACTGACTCTAAGGTATACATTAGAAGTTAGTAAGGAATTAAGCTCCACCATTACTCTATCTTCAGAAAAATAAGAACAAATGTTTAGGGAAATACAAAGTCAGTTTAATTTCTAATTTCAGGAAATTGTAAGCGAGAAGGAGGATAAATATATACAAATTTCAATGTTCACTATCATCCCTAAATTTGGCCAGAAATGGGCCCATTCCTCTCTAATTGGACTTAAGAAATTTAATTCATGATTGTTTTTCATGTTATATTATTACTACCACCACCATCCAGAACTATCTAGACTATCATGTTTTTGAGGGGTATAAGTAATTTCATATTTCCTTTAGTAATCAATTTTGAAAGATACGAGTGTTCTTTGTTTTAGTAAAATTGAAAAAAAAAACAAAAAAGGCGTATCAACTTAGTTTCTTAAATATTTATTGAATCTGATAAATTTTAAGCAACAGAGAAAATGATACAAGCCATCCTTGTTTTAGCCCAGAGACAAAGTCTACCCAGTACATTATACCACTAAGACACTTTGAGCCTCTTGGAAAGTCTTTTTCTTTGCAAGACCTTATTTACCCTAACCTAAGGAAACTCAGTAAAAATGACCATGAGCTATCTTCAAAAATGAGTAGAGATGGTAGAAAAAGAACAAAAGTCAAAGAAGTGAAAGATATCAAAAGTATAAAGAAAAGTGTTCCTTCTCATACATACAAGGAAAAGTGAAAAAAGTATAAGAAAAAAGAAAGAAAAAATTATGAAGAGAAAGAACAGACAGGAAAAATAGAAAAGATATTCACTTCATTGCAAGCAAACATTCAATTGGAGACCTTCACTTAAATTTGAAACTCTGAATCTATCTATCCTTCTTTTCAAAACCCCCACCTAAGCCTATATTTCGTCCTATCTAAAGACCTAATGATCTTAAGGTGGAAGATTGTAATGCATGTAATTGCACAAATATGATAAATAAAGTTATATTTTTACAAAAAAATGACAGAAATTTATTTTGTTGATTTTAGAGTAAGTTTTAGAGGTAAAAATGAAGATTGGAATATGCACGTTGAGAAATTTGGTTAAGTTGAAGTGTTGGAAGAGATGGTTAGGTTAATACAAGCAATTAGAAATAAAGATTTTAAGAAATAGTAGGAGATTTGATGATTTCTTAAAAGTTGACCTTGCATGGGTTAATAAAAGAAAATAATAATAAAGATAAATTGATGTTAAATTAAAGAAATAGTTAGACCACTGGTTAGAAGAGACACTAAGCTAAGCTTCATTAAAATCTTAGGATAAAATCTCAACCAATTAACTTGAAATTTTAGAAATAGATGAATGGTTGTTTGGGGTACAATTGAGAAATTTCTCCTTAACAGGGTATAATTGCAAAATGTTTGTATAGTAGGGGCTGTTATTGAAAACCAAGAATGGGAGGGTTTTCAAATTTGAGGCTGCATGGGGGCAGATCTAGCCAACCACATTGGTAAACTCTCCCATGGCAGTTGGCTAGTCCCATGTACATTTGTCTTACCTCCTAGGTATATAATGAAGAAGAAAAGGAAAAGGTTGGAATTCCAGCCATGCATAGAGAGGGGAGGGGAAAGACAAGGAAGAGAGGACTGGGAAACAGCTATGTGGGAGAGGAGAAATCAACTAAAAGTTCCAACCATTCAAACTCCATCAGGTAGGGGAGACTAGTAGGACAATATCACTAATGGAAGCTTGGATTAGCCAAGCCAAAATCATAACAATACGACATTTCAAAACCTCAAATTTTTTGGTTTTTGTAGCTAAACGAACAGTTATATGATTTTGGAAAATCTCTTGCATATGTAAATGAATGTTGCCTTAATCCTTGATTTTTATTTGCAGGAGCTAAATATATGTTCCATTAACATGCATTCTTGATTTGAACTTGTTTTTAGTTATTCAAATTTAGCATTTAGATTGTTGGATCATACTCTATTCTTCCTGACTACATGCAGTGTTAAAGAACAGAGTTTTGGTTCTCATGCTAGGCACCCCCTATTATCTATTTCTTTCCAAGATTCCCTTTTAGGTTGTCTTTCTAGGTGGATAATATTTGTATCAATGTACCAAAGTGGAGATCTTGTGGTGTTTTCATTGACTTCTTGGTGATGCAAGGTGAAACAAGGATCGGACACACTGGCTTCCTGCTCATGGGTAGGCAGGTGATGCCCAAATTCCCAACCAACAATTTGTCTAATTTAACTCAAATCAAGACAAAGTAACACCTGCGTCTTCAAGAAAACATAATCACATTTCATTGTAAGTAAATTTTTCTTCAAAGTTATGGGTTGAAGGGCAATGGCTGGGGGGAAATGGTATCATCACTTGCATAATGCTTTCAAGAAACGATGCCTAACTACTGTCGCCTGACGCATTCACTTAGGCTTGTCTAAATGCTTGTAAACTTCTTATGGCTAAATCAGTAACTTGGACTGAATATCTTATCTACTTAAGGAAATAAATCAAGATCCCAGTTCAAATCGTAGATTTAGTTTCCTAGGTTGGTTATGTAGAAAATGATGCATGATATCCTTACTTATAAAGTTTCCTGAATCACAATTCATTTGACTGAAGTTATATGATTGGAGATGATGGGAATTTAATGGGAGAGTAGTGAACTAAAACTCACTCAAAGAATTGGAGCAGATAATAGGAGCAGGGAACTGCTTGGGTGCTGGTAGCTCCTATGCAGGTGGTTTCCTAAAATTGGGAACTTGTGAATGATCCAAGCTTCGGTAACAAAAATTTAAATAAAATTGTATTCCTTAAGTGGAAAACTATGGGCAAGGTAGGAAAAAATTGGAATGTCAGGTTTTGGGTGATAGTTGGAAATGAAAGATTCAAACTCACCTAGTGCTGGAAAAGTCGAGTGGAGAAGACGACTGGAATTCTCAAGTTCCAGAGAATTCCACTCACGGAATTTTAAGTGTTAAAACTAGAACTACAGGGAACTCTGGGAATTTCCGAATTCCAATAGAAAGGAATCTCTACAACTTAAATCTTTTTAACTTAGGAATGTGACCACTACCAATGACCCTCCTAACTCATGATATAAAGAATAAAAAACAAAATTTTGAACTAAAAAAAATGAGAGGCAAGAAGTTATTTGTCTAGAAGGTGAAAAATTACTAAACTCCTAGGGTAGAGGAATTCCAGAAGTCCTTAATAAGGAAAAGATGAAGAAACCCTTATTTCTTTTTAATTGATAGGAAATCCTATCTATAGTATGAGTCATTAAACATTGAGTAAACTAAGAACAAGACCTATACTAAATCAATGAAGGGTAAAAATATAACTTACGTTAAAGTGAGAAAAATTACCAAATTACCCTTGGATTAAAACTGGGATAATTTGGAAAAAAATTAAATCAAACCTAAGATTGAAACCTCTTATAATGTTTCTATTTAAGCTTAGCCACGTAGGCCTTGGTCTATGATAAAGCCTCATAAACCTAGGATTTATTTTATAGGTCGACAGTTTTGGTTTTTGTCGGCATTTAGGCAAGCACTCTATGAGCAGCTGTGAGTCTTGATGATTACAAGTTTTATTGATGTTTTGGGCAGGTACTTGGGGAGTTCCCTAAGTCCTGGATTGCTCTGCTAGTGCTCTACAAGTACCATAAGTCCTAGAGGCCTGCTATGTGCTGTAAGTCCTGAGACCCTATGCTAGGAGGTGCAGTTGGCCACTGACCTCTGAGATGATTTGATACTAGCCTTGTTGTGACGACCTAGGTTTTCACATGCATTTTTAAATGCAAAACTAATACCTAAAGTGGGATCGATCCCTATTTAAAAACAATGCAATGCAGCAAAAAAATCTTTTTATTTTAAGTTCATTTTGAAAACCTCGAGTATCATTTGCTTTCAAGATGAGCAAAGTAGTTTTGAAAATTTCGGTAATCATAAATTTCTTCCTAGGTCTATCTAGTCACAGCTTGCAGTCCAACTATAGTAATTATAGATACATGTCCAAAGGGTAGATCATATACTTACATTTATACTTGTCTTCTCTTCATTCACTTGATCGTAGCACTAACATTTTCTGATGCTTCTTCTAATCCTGTGTGAAGCTAATCTGTAAAAATAATATATTTGGGTGAGTATTCCTCATACTCAGTAGGTGATCTGATACCACTATTTTGAAAACATAGCATGCAACATGCATGGTTTCAAAAGAGGCTTTCCATGTAAAACATCGTGCGATTTCCTTTTTTTGTAAACATGCATTTTTATGTATAAATCATAAGCTTGTTTGTACATTTTCAATCATGGAATCTTTTATCGAAATCTAGTAATCAACAATATAAATTATTACGAAAATCATAGAGTAGTGATTACTCAATCCATGTACTAAGATCTCCGCACAAATATCAAGCTGATTAGTTAATAAATCATAAACTAATCATAATTATAAAATTCTTAAAATAGTAATCAGTCAAAGCAGATGATATCATCATTATAGATATCATGCACATGGATCTCTCGACAAACACATCAAGCCGATGGGTTGGCGAACACATCAAGCCAAGTGGTTACGAGTACTTATATACGACCATCTCAATGCTATATGCATATCGATAAGATTGAAATCATAGGGCCAACTATGCTCACGATCAGCACACAGCTGGGATCGTGTGTCTTAGGTATCTAGAGACCAACCTACCATAGTCTCCACGGCAACTATGGCTATCCTCGAAAAGGGTGCTATGAACACCTCCAGTGGTCGTCCCTATTTACCACATTAGTCGAGGAAGGGATAATGCCATTTTGGCAGTGATACCATCCACTTTGTTGTGGTAGAGGCTGGGAGGACAACCTTGTACATAAACAATATCTCAGCATAGTGCCCACCAAGCTCAATAACCCAAAAAGCATATATAAATAATCCAAATCTCAATCATCGTAAATCAGGAAATTTATGCAATTATTTTCAAAACATGCGAATAATACATAAAAATCTGTTCATGCCAGTAATCGCATTCAAGGCCATAAATCATGAAGACAATCACGCATGCTTGTATAAGAACATCATATCTAAAAAAAAGCATACTAAATACGGTAATAAAGTCAAGTAAATCACTTAGGGTTAGGAATGCATTTGAAAACTTAGTAGTATCAAACTACCAACATCAATCGTCGTTACTTAGCTTGTGTTGCTTTGCAATTCCAGTCCTAGGGTACCTTTATGGGGTCCTGGATGTTGTTCAAACATAAAATCCAAGTATTATTCCTAGATTCACAGATTAACGCCTATATCTATACAATTTGTGGGTTTCTAGCAGCCGCTTTACATGATTTTTGGGTTGATCCTGGACTAATGATGTCCTAAGGCATCTTATAGGTTAATTGATGAGATCCGATCGTAGTTGATCTTGTCGATCCATGAAATTTTTATGGTTTGTAAGCTATAGTCACCTTGAACTATCTCCTGATCCTAAATTTTAATGTATGAGTAGACTCATGTCAAAAATACGAATGCAATGGTTCTTTCAGATTGTCGATCGGAGTTATATAGCCTTCTTAATTGCATTTTTAGTGTTACGAATCCACGGACGAACCAGATTTGACAATACAGGGCCCGTGTGTCACGGTTCCCAGGACGCTTGTGCGTCCTGGTCAAACCGAGACCACACCCGCAAGTTTGCACATGCACGAAGGACACCCCAGAACATGCATCCTGGATGTGCGTCGTGCGTGTGCGCGGGGCGATCCAATCTGGACCATCCAACCATCTCGGTCCCCAATCAACGACCAGGATGCCATGATGCTCTAACTGTCTTGGGTTTTCTAGGGTTTTGGGGTCCCACTGACTCATGGGACGGCTCAGATCTCCCATCTGAGCAGTCCATGTGGTGGATATGAAGCAAATCCGACATTTCTGGTTTCATCGGCAATTTGCCTTCTGGTGAAAACAGATCTGGCTTGGATCTTAAGGGAAAATGCTGGAAAGAAGAGGGAAAAGGAGAAGGAGGAAAAGAGGGAAGAAAAGAAAGGTACTTGGGTGGGAGTGGTAGAGACTTTGGTGCTTCCTTAGTGTTGTCGGAATCCCTAGACGACGAAGCATGCAGAGGAGAGAAAGATGAGGGGAGGAGAGGGAGGATGGGTTTTTTATAGAGGAGGGAGGTAGTGTCGTCTCATGGTGATGCCCCCTGCATTTTCTAACTGTTTTCCTTTTTGACTTTTAAATTACAAAAATGCCCTCAATCTTTGAACAACCATAACTTAGTCATACGAATTCCGTTCTCAGCATTCTTTATGTCATTGGATTCCATTTTTTGAGTAGAATCTAATTATGGAGATATTTTTAACCAAATTGAATCTATAAAAATATCAATTTTAATATTCCAAAATAGGATTAAAAATTTAGGTTATCACACTTGTGATGGAGATGCGGCTAGTAGGAGCATCTTCTCATGGGAAAGTGCTATGAGTGGTAGCCGGGTACCCATGAGTTTCGGTGAGTTATGGTTTGTGTGGTATCCACGAGCAGATGTAGAGGCCACGGTAGTCGCCTGTGGGTGATGGTAGGGCCCTACAAGCATAGGTGTCTAGTTTGTGCTATATTTATGTGGGTCATGTCTCGAGCATTAGGCAAGCGCTCTCTGAGCAGCTGTGAGTCTTGATGATTACTGGTTTTATCAATGTTTTGGGCTAGCACTCTGGGAGTGCCCTAAGTCCTGGATCGCTCGGCTGGTGCTTTATGATTACCATAAGTCCTAGAGGCCTGCTGTGTGCTGTAAATCCTGAGACCCATGGTAGGACGTGCAGTTGGTCACCGACCTCTGAGATGATTTGATATCAGCCCTACGATGGAGATGGCGGGCAGTAGGAGCATTTTCTCATGGAGAAGTGCTCTGAGTGGTAGTTGGGTTGCCACCATGAAGTCCGATGAGTTATGGTTCCTCCAGGTATCCACGAGCAGACGTAGAGGCCATGGTAGTCAGTTGTGGGTGACGGTAGGGCCCTACGAGCATAGGTGGCTAGTTTTGTGCTTTATTTATATGGGTCATGTTTCGAGCATTAGACCTCGTCCCGGGTGGCAGGACTATATGCCATAGTGATTAGAGCAATCAGTTTTCCCATGGTGATGCGGGCATGGCTTTATGCATTTACGGATTAGAGGTTTTTCACCTCGATTCGACAGCATTGGTTTGATATGCATAGATTTTAACAAATTAGTAAGTTTAACTTTGATCTTATAGTTGACATTGATTTTTGTAGGCTTGACATATTTGAGGTGTTCTAGCTTGTATTAGTTTTTTTCACCCTACTGTGAGCTATTGTTTTTACTTACCCCCTACAACCAAACATTTCAGGTGACACCCCAGGTAGTTCAGGAGCGTAAGATTTTGAGAAGGCAAGGTGCCAGGATCACTTTAGACATGAGAAGAACATACTTTTTTCTGTAGTTACTTTTGCTAGAAATCCATGTATAGGATTTTCCTTTTGGAGTATCGTACATAAATCAGGACTTTTGTTGACACTTTGGATACTTGTAGTATAATTGTCTTAAGTTACTTAAAAAGATTGTGACTCTAATTGTGACTGTGTGGTAGATCCATTGGCATGTGTCTCAAACCATCCTTAGGTTAGATGATTATTATTTTACTCGTATGTGGAGGTTTCTTAGTTAACTCCTAGAATGAAGTTGTTGAGTTTAAACCTTTATATATATATTATCACTCTGATCCTGTTTTCAAAAACAAGGAAATTTCCATTGCCTTTAAAATTAAAATGAATAAAAGTTTGAAAAACCCGGGATGTTACAGATTTTGGTATCGGAGTCCATGCCACACCAATCACAATTAAAGTAGTCAAAGGACAATGTGTCAACACTTATGAAATTAAGTTTTGGTATGTGTAGGAAACTTAGTTATGATAACTAGGAAAGAAGTCTTATTAGAAATCTCCCTCATTGCCATAGATGTCCCCTCGGAGACGTAGTGCCAGCTTGTCATCATCATTGTGTGATACATAGGCGGCAACAGATGGGGCCCAGGGCGACCTAGTGGATGAGGTCATCAATCTCTTATTTCAGAGGATGACACAGAGACTACGAGCCTCAGTTGGTGCATCCAGTGCAGGAGAGGCAGAGGACCCTGAGGGAGAGGAGCGTCCTTTAGTGGACAACCTCCTTGAGAGATTTAGGAGAATAGATCCTAAGTTTTTAGGGAGAGATGGCCCAGAGGCTATTGACTCATGGCTATTTGATGTGGAGAGTATTTTTGAGGCCATGGCAGTTTTGGAGGATTGCAGGCTAGTAGTGGCCACTTTTGTCCTCACAGGTGATGCGACACAGTGGTGGCCGACAGCTAGGAGGAATTGTTTTGAGGGTGGCAACATTATTGCATGGGATGACTTCACGACCATTTTTATGGAAGATTCCTTCCTCCCCATCTTTAAGAGAAGATGAGACTAGACTTTATGACACTTGTGCAAGGCACAAGAACTGTAGTACAGTACAAGGTAGAGTTCTCTTAGTTGTGCCAGTTTGCACCAGATGTGTGCTCTACAGAGTTGAAGGCAACATAGAAGTTTGTCAGAGGCTTAAACTTTGATTTGGAGTGCCAAATATTGACTTCTCAGCCCACTATTGTAGCATGGGCAGTAGAGCTTGCCTCCATCCTAGAGCATGAACTGAGAGATGCTAGTAGAGACAGGAGTAGATTTAGTGGTCCTAGGCCTATGTCAGCAGGGGTGCAGAAGAGGAAGTTCGTCATTAGGAAGGTGATTCAACGACAGGGTCGACCAGCATGGGGGTAGACTAGAGGCAGTGGCACTGATCGGGAAGTGTCTCATAGATGCTGACATCAGCATCCAGGATAGCCATGTTAGGAAGCATGTCGATGTTACACTTGTGACCAACCTGGCCACATGGCACGGGATTGTCCCAGAGTTGGTAGATTGGGACAACGACGACGAGATCAGGGTAGGGATCAAACACCATGATAGGGTCAGGTGCTCAGGAGTCAGTGGCGAGTATTCACTATTACCACTGACTAGGCATGTGCATTGTGCGGCATTGTGGAAGGTACTATCCTTATTGCTAACAGATATGCACGTGTTCTTGTGGATCCTGGATCCACCCATTCATTCATCTCGCATGGTTTTGCTGCATGTATAGATGTGCCATTGAGTAGATTGGGCTTTCTGTTAGAGGTTAGTATGTCGGTAAGCCAACTGGTGATGGTACATGAGTATGTCTAGAGTGTGACTATGGTCATCTCGGACAAGGTGCTGAGCATAGATCTCATCATCCTAGATATGACAGATTTTGATGTGATATTAGGCATGGATTGGCTGGCTGAGCATGGAGCTCTAGTCGACTGCAGAAAGAAGCAAGTCACCCTATGTACCCTTGATGGTGAGTAGGTGTATTTTCTGGGGAGGTTAAATATTGCTAACCTAAGTATCATCTCAGCAATCTGAGTTGCACATCTTATATCTAGTGGTTGCCAAGCTTACTTGGCCTATGTTGACGCACAAGAGTAGATTCCTGATATTGAGGAGATTAATGTGGTATGTGATTTTAGAGATGTGTTTCCTGACAGGTTGCTAGGGTTACCACCTAGGAGAGAGATGGAGTTCACGATCAAGTTACTACCTGGAGCAACTCCTATCTCCAAAGCTCCTTATCGTATAGCATCAGCTGAGTTGCTGGAACTGAAGGTGTAGTTGAAGGAGTTGTTGGACCAGGGCTTCATACGCCCTAGTGTTTCACCTTGGGGAGCACCAATCTTGTTTGTCAAGAAAAAGGATGACTCTTTAAGACTATGTGTAGATTACATGGCACTCAATGGGGTAATGGTGAAAAATTAGTACCCCCTTCCGTGCATTGATGATCTATTTGATCAGTTGTAGTCAGCCAAGGTTTTCTCCAAGGTTGACTTAAGGACAGGCTATTATTATCAATTGAGGATACGGGATGAGGAAATCCCAAAGACTACATTCAGGACATGGTATGGCCACTATGAGTTCTTAGTGATGCTGTTCGGGTTAGCAAATTCACCAACAAGTTCATGATCATGTTTGTTGATGATGTTTGATATATTCTAGTAGTGTAGAGGAGCATAGAGAACACTTGAGGACTATCTTATGCACTCTTCGAGCACATCAGCTGTACGCTAAGTTCTTTAAGTGCAAATTTTGGTTGGATCAAGTACATTCCTTAGGGCATGTTATATCCAAGGATGGTGTGGAAGTGGACCCACAAAAAGTGGAGGCAGTAGCTGACGAGGAGGGACCCAAGACTATGACACAGGTATGCAGTTTTCTAGGTTTGGCAGGCTACTATCGGCAATTTATAGAGGGATTCTCTCATATTGCTCAAACTTTGACAGCCCTTACTAATAAGGACCAGAAGTTCGACTAGTCTGACAACTGTGAGTAGAGTTTCCTAGAGCTAAAAAGGAGACTTACCTTGGTGCCTATGTTATTGCTTCCTTAGGGTAGTGGTGGATTTGTAGTGTATAACAATGCATCAAGATAGGGACTTGGTTGTGTCCTCATGCAACATGATAGAGTTATTGCTTATGCTTTGAGGTAGTTGAAGAAGCATGAGTAGAATTACCCCACACATGACTTGGAGTTAGTAGTAGTAGTATTTGCCCTTAAGATATGGCAACATTATTTGTATGGGAAGAAGTTTGATGTTTACACAGATCATAAGAGTCTCAAATACTTGTTTTCCTAGAGCAACCTCAATATGAGGTAGAGATGTTGGCTAGAGTACTTGAAGGACTTTGATTTCAAGATCTAGTACCATTTGGGCAAGGCTAATGTAGTGGCCAATGCTCTTAGTAGGAAGTCGGGTGGGGTGATAGCCAATCTCACCATTCGATCATCATTTGTGGATCAGATTTTACAGGCACAATAGTCATGTAGAGAGACATAGGCATTATGTGACAGAGATAGTTTTGAGAAAGGAGAAGATGGTGGGATCAAATATAAGGGTAGATTGGTTGTGTTGACAGTAGCATATTTGAGATAGGAGCTATTGAGAGTAGCTCATCACTCTAAGTGGGCCATGCATCCAGGGGGCACGAAGATGTATCATGACATGAGAAGACTATTTTAGTGGTAGGGCACGAAGAGAGATATAGGAGAGTGTGTAGCTAGATGCATTACTTGTCAGCAGGTCAATGCTGAACATCAAAGGCCAGCAGGGTTACTGCAGAGTATAGAGCTTCCAGTGTAGAAATGGGAACACATCACTATGGATTTTGTGGTTGGACTACCTAGGACTCGCAGTGGACATGATCTGATTTGGGTTGTAGTGGATCAACTTACTAAGTCAGTGCATTTCCTTCCCATCAGACAAGGATAGACCTTAGAGAGCCTTGCCAAACTGTACATTCGGGAGATAGTCAGCTTTCATGGAGTTCCTCTAGTCATCATTTTAGATAGGGATAGTAGGTTCACCTCTTGATTTTAGAAGATTGTACAGGAGGGTTTGGGCTCCTCTACGCATTTTAGTATAGCATTTCACCCCCAGAATGATGGTTAGCTTGAGAGGACGATTCAGACACTACAGGATATGTTGAGAGCTTGTGTGCTAGACTGGAAAGGCTGTTGGGACAAACATCTACCACTAATAGAGTTCGCCTACAACAACAGCTATCATTCGAGCATTGGGATGGCTCCATATGAGGCATTGTATGGCAGACCTTGCCACACGCCTACATGTTGGAGTGACGTTGGTGAGAGACAATTCGTCAGATTCGAGTTGGTAGAGCAGTGTGCAGATAAGGTGAGATTGATTAAGAGAAGCTTGATGGCTGCCCGTAGTAGGCAGAAGAGCTATGCTGACATGAGGAGGAGAAGTTTGGATTTTTAGGTGGGAGACCATGTTTTTCTTAGAGTTTCTCCAAACAAGGGTGTAATGAGATTCAGGGTGAAAGGCAAGTTGAGCCCTAGGTTTGTGGGACCTTTTGAGATTCTAAAGAGGATCGGCAGAGTGGTATATAGATTGGCACTTCCTCCTTCTCTTGCTAATGTGCATGACATATTCCATGTTTCTATGCTGAGGAAATACATCACAGATACTACTCATATCCTTGATTAGTTACCAGCCAATTTATAGCCAGATTTGACATTTCAGGAGTGGCCATTACAGATCATTGATAAGAGGAGAAGGTATTGTGAACTAAGACGACTCCCCTCATCAAAGTTCTATGGTAGCATCATTCTTATGAGGAGGCCATGTGGGAGGTCGAAGAGGATATGAGGTAGCTTTTTCTAGAGTTGTTTTGACTTTCTACATCTGTGTAAGCAATTTCGAGGACGAAATTTTTGTAAGGGGGGAGCAATGTAAAACATGTAATTACACAAATATGACAAATAAAGTTATATTTTTACAAAAAAATGAGAAAAAATTATTTTGTTGATTTTAGAGTAAGTTTTAGAGGTGCAAATGAAGATTGGAACATGCGCGTTGAGAAATTTGGTTAGGCTAAAGTGTTGGAAGAGATGGTTAGGTTAATACAAGCAATTAGAAATAATGATTTTAAGAAATAGTAGGAGATTTGATGATTTCTTAAAAGTTGACCTTGAGTGGGTTAATAAAAGAAAATAATAAAAAAAGATAAATTGATGGTAAATTAAAGAACTAGTTAGACCACTGGTTAAAAGAGAAACTAAGTTAAGCTTCATTAAAATCTTAGGATAAAATCTCAACCAATTAATTTGAAATTTTAGAAAAAATGAATAGTTGTTTGGGGTACAATTGAGAAATTTCTCCTTAATAGGATATAATTACAAAATGTTTGGAGAGTAGGGGTTATTATTGAAAACCAAGAATGCGAGGGTGTCCAAATTTGAGGCTAGATGGGGGGAGATCCAGCCAACCATGTTGGTAAACTATCCCATGGTAGTTGGCTAGTCCCATGTGACATTTGTCTTACCCCCCCTAGGTATATAATGAAGAAGAAAAGGAAAAGGTTGGAATTCTAGCCATGCGTGGAGAGGGGAGGGGAAAGAAAAGGAAGAGAGGATTGGGAAACGGCTATGTGGGAGAGGAGAAATCAGCTAAAAGTTCTAGCCATTCAAACTCCATCAGGTAGGGGAGACTAGTAAGATCATATCACTAATGGAAGCTTGGATTAGCCAAGCCAAAATCATAACAATACTACATTTCAAAACCTCAAATTTTCTCGTTTTTGTAGCTGAACGAACTGTTACATGATTCTGGAAAATCTCTTGCATATGTGAATGAATGTTGCCTTAATCCTTGATTTTTATTTGCATGAGCTAAATATATGTTCCATTAACATGCATTCCTAATTTGAACTTGTTTTTAGTTTGTCAAATTTAGCATTTAGATTGTTGGATCGTACTCTATTCTTCCTGACTACATGTGGTGTTAAAGAACAGAGTTTTGGTTCTCATGCTAGGCACCCCAGGTGATCTATTTCTTTCCAAGATTCCCTTTTCGGTACTTTTTCTAGGTGGATAATCTTTGTATCAATGCACCAAAGTGGAGATTTTGTGGTGTTTTCATTGACTTCTTGGTGATGCAAGGTGAAACAAGGATCAGGCACACTGGCTTCCTGCTCACGGGTAGGCAGGTGATGCCCAAATTCCCAACCAACAATTTGTTTAGTTTAACTCAAATCAAGACAAAGTAACACCTACATTTTCAAGAGCATGTAATCACATTTCATTGTAAGTAAATTTTGCTTCAAAGTTACAAGTTGAAGGGCAATGGCTGGGGGGAAATGGCATCATCACTTGCGTACGCGTGCAAGAAACAATGCCTAACTACTGTCGCCTGATGCATTCACTTGGGCTTATGTAAATGATTGTAAACTTCTTATGGCTAAATCAGTAACTTGGACTGAATATCTTATTAAGTAGTTAAGGAAAGAAATCAAGATCCCAGTTCAAATCGCAGATTTAGTTTCTTGGGTTGGTTATGTAGAAAATGGTGCATGGAATCCTTACTTATAACGTTTCCTAAATCACAATTCATTTGGTTGAAGTTATATGATTGGAGATGATGGGATGTTAATGGGAGAGTAGTGAACTGAAACTCACTCAAAGAATTACAGTAGATAATAGGAGCAAGGAACTGCCTGGGTGCTGGTAGCTCCTATGCAGGTGGTTTCTTGAAATTGGGAACTTGTGAATCATCCAAGCTCTAGTAACAAAAATTTAAATAAAATTGTATTCCTTAAGTGGAAAACTATGGGCAAGGTAGGAAAAAATTGGAAAGTCAGGTTTTGGGTGATAGTTGGAAATGAAAGATTCAAACTCACCTAGTATTGGAAAAGTTGAGTGGGGAAGATGACTGGACTTCTCAAGTTCCAGGGAATTCCAGTCACGGAATTTTAAGTCTTAAAACTAGAATTACATGGAACTCTGGGAATTTCAAAATTCCAATAAAAAGGAAATCTCTAAAACTGAAATCCTTTTTAACTTAGGAATGTGACCACTACTAATGACCCTCTTAATTGATGATATAAAGAATTAAAAATAAAATTTTGAACTAAACAAAATGAGAGGCAAGAAGTAATTTGTCTAGAAGGTGAAAAATTACTAAACTCCTGGGGTAGAGGAATTCCAAAAGTCCTTAATAAAGAGAAGATGAAGAAACCCTTATTTCTTTTTAATTGTCAGGAAATCCTATAGACAGTATGACTCATTAAACATTGTGTAAACTAAGAACAAGTCCTATACTAAATCAATGAAGGGTAAAAATATAACTTAGGTTAAAGTGAGAAAAATTACCAAATTACCCTTGAATTAAAACTGGGATAATTTGGAAAAAAATTAAATCAAACCTAAGATTGAAGCCTCTTATAATGTTTCTATTTATAGGCCTTGGTCTATGATAAAGCCTCATAAACCTTTGATTTGTTTTATAGGTCAACAGTTTTGGTTTTTGTCGGCATTTAGGCAAGCGCTCTATGAGCAGCTGTGAGTCCTGATGATTATAGGTTTTGTCGATGTTTTGGGCAAGCACTATGGGAGTTCCCTAAGTCCTAGATTGCTCGGCTGGTGCTCTACGAGTATCGTAAGTCCTAGAGGGCTGTTGTGTACTATAAGTCTTGAGACCCTATGTGAGGAGGTGCAGTTGGTCACTGATCTCTGAGATGATTTGATACCAGCCCTACAATGGAGACGGTGGGTAGTAGGAGCATTTTCTCATGGGGAAGTGCTCTGAGTGGTATCTAGGTAGACCCCATGAGTTCCAGTGAGTTATGGTTCATGTAGGTATCCACGAGTAGATGTAGAGGCCACGGTAGTCACCTGTGGGTGACAGTAGGGCCCTACGATCATATGTGTCTAGTCTATGCTGTATTTATGTGGGTCATGTCTTGAGTATTAGGGAAGCTCTCTATCAACAGTTGTGAGTCTTGATGATTGTAGGTTTTACTGATGTTTTGGGTAGGCAATCTGGGAGTGCCCTAAGTCCTGGATCGCTCGGCTGGTGCTCTACGATTACTGTAAGTCCTAGAGGCCTACTGTGTGCTGTAAATCCTGAGACCCTATGGTAGGAGGTGCAGTTGGCTAGTGACGTCTGAGATGATTTGATACCAACCCTACGATGGAGATGGCGGGCAATAGGAGCATTTTCTCATGGGGAAGTGCTCTTAGTGGTAGCTGGGTAGCCCCCATGAGGTTCGATGAGTTGCTGCAGGTATCCACGAGAAGATGTAGAGGCCATAGTAGTCGGCTGTTGGTGACGGTAGGGCCCTACGAGCATAGGTGTTTGGTCTGTGCTATATTTATGTGGGTCATGTCTTGAGCATTAGACCTCATCTAGGGTGGTAGGACTATATGCCATAGTGATTGGAGCGATCAATTTTCCCACGGTGATGTGGGCATGGCTTTATGCATTTACAGATTAGAGGTTTTTCGCCTCAGTTCAACGACATTGGTTTGATATGCATAGATTTTAACAAATTAGTAAGTTTAACTTTGATCTTATAGTTGACATTGATTTTTGTAGGCATTAGTGATCTCCATCGCACATGCATCAACCATCCTTTTTCAGAAATAATATATGTATGTATGCATAATTTTACATATGCTTATACTTATGTTATCGCTTGACCTATTTTACGCATTCTAGCTTGTATTAGTTTTTTCACCTGATTGTGAGTTGTTGTTTTTGCTCACCCCCTATAACCAAACATTTTAGGTGAGACCCCAGGTAGTTCAGGAGTGTCGGATTCTAAGAAGGCAAAGGTGCCAGGATCACTTTAGACGTGAGAAGAACATACCTTTTGTTGTTGTTACTTTTGCTAGAAATCCATGTATAGGATTTTCCTTTTGGAGTATCGTACATAAATCAAGACTATTGTTGACACTTTGGATACTTGTAGTATAATTATCTTAAGTTACTTAAAAGGATTATGACTCTAATTGTGACTATGTGGTAGATCCAGTGGCATGTGTCTCAAACCATCCTTAGGTTAGATGATTGTTATTTTACTCGTATGTGGAGATTTTCTTTGTTAACTCCTGGAATGAAGTTGTTGAGTTTAAACCTTTTTATATATATTATCACTCTGATCCTGTTTTCAAAAACAAGGAAATTTCCACTGCCTTTAAAATTAAAATGAATAAAAGTTTGAAAAACTTGGGATGTTACAAAGATATCCTTAATGAGGATATAAATAGGAAGTAAGGTGAACTATTCTTTATGGTCTTGGTAATGACATCCATTCTAGGGGATCAAGTTACTTTGTCTCAATTGTGCTAAAAAGAAATTATATGAACCATTAGTCATGTTGGCTTTGGTCCCATAGAGAGGGAAATTTGTTTGACCCTTTTCTCTAAAGCTTTATTTTTGAGTTTATACTAGTGAGAATTTAAGGTCAAGACAACTTTCCAATGGAGTAATCAGCATATTTATTTAGAAGTCTTGACTTATGTAGGCTATACACACACATGCACTCTGAGATTGAACTGGAATAAAATGGCTTTGGTATGTGGATACTTCGTAGAATTTTCCATCCATCTTTATTAAGTTGTTAAACTGAGTAGAGTACTAACGAATGAGAATTCTTTGAGATAAAATAAAGGACTTCGCCTTATAGAATTTTGTGGGTATATTCGATGCAAACCCTAATGAGGCTTAATATAATTGTGTGCACTTACCAAAATGGAAACCATTTTGTTTTCATGATTTTTAGCATGTTTTTCTTGGGACTAACAAAATTCTAATTGGGGGTGTGATTAGTGTTCAATTTTGTATCAAAAGTACGTAATTAGTAGCCATGTGTTATAAAAGTTGGGCGTAATTTGTATTTTTCTAAAAAATTTGTAATGCATGCATTTCAGACATCAGAGGCTAATCTAGAATAAGTATGTGAATTATCATATTTTTCTAGAATTTAATTGGGGTTTTTATTTTTTTGTAGGAAGTGAGAAGATGATCCAATAGCCTATATTACACTTTGCATAGTTTTTCATAGGTTGAGCTATGCAGTAAGCTCATGGGGGTGTAGGGGATGGCGTGCCCCTAATGTGGGTGTGAGGCGAGAGCCCTTGAAAGAAATTGGACGAAAGAAAAGGTGATTAAAATGATTTATGCAAAAGTCATGGATTTCCCCGACTTTCCATGAGAATTGGAGCAACATATGAGGTTACCTTGTCCAATTAACAAACCTAAGGAAGCCAGGCTACTCAAACCTTTAAGCCAAGTATTGAAGCCACTTAATCCTCAAAGGAATGAACCATCAAAGTGAGCAATCAATTCGTAGTTGAATGCCACATGGAGCCCCATGATTGAAGCATCAAAACAAGCAACTATCCTATGTTAAAAGTGTGATATCCATGGCATTTTCAAAGAAAATTGTAAAAGGCAAGTTGATCTTGCATTGAGGGACCCATCAAGAGAGCAAACCCCACTTTCTAATCCATTTCCTAACCTTTTCCACCACAGAAAACTTAGGGTTCCACAATTTTACTCTAGAGAGGGCGTCACCTTCCTAGAAGGTGACGCCTCCCCCTTGTTTGGATGATTATTAAGGTGTTTCCTAATTAGGAAACCTCAACATCTTTCTCCATTCAAAGAATATCAAAACCCTGTTTCTTATATTTTCATAACATTGTATTTTATTTTTCTTACTCCATTCCAGCCAACCACCACCTAATTAAGGGGATGGAAGTCCACTCACCTTCTTAAGAAAAAGATGCCTCCTCCCCTTCTTAAACTAGAAACCAGCCATGGCATCTCATATGTCATCCTTAATTACATCATCTTTCCCCTAACTTTCCTCCTTCACTCTCCACCTAACATTTCTCATTCAAAACCATAGATCTAGATCTCCTTTCCTCTTTGATGCAGCCTTTCATAAGTTGGAAACCCAGCCATCTATAAATCCTCCATGGTTCCCACATTTTCACCCTAAGTAGAGGTTGGGTGAGACAACCTTGAAACACTGCACACTTCGCTTTATTATCTTTGGAGCTGAACTTTGATTTTATTTGGTGCAATTCTTCCTTTGGGTTTCTAGTTATTTCTTTGGTTATTTGTTCTCCAATTCAAGTTAGTAGTTTTCTTTTATTGTTTTAGTTCATTGCCTTAATTTCCCATTGTTCGCTTTCTAATTCTACACTCATCTTTCAACTTAGCTTTCCCTCTTTTCATTGCTTTAGTTTCAATAGTTTTTCTTGTTCATTCACTCAAGATTCAAGGTATTTCTAATCTTTTAGTGACATCCAATGGAAGAAATAGCTTGCAACCTTGCTTTCCCCTTAAGGAATTTCATGTTTTTCTCCTTCAATTCTACTTAGTTTTAGGCATTTTTTTCCTAGTTAGTTCATCCTATTAGCCTTCTTTTCTCTTAAATTTCTTTTGGTTTTTCTTTCATGTCATCATAGTTTAGATTGGATGCTTTAAATTGAGTTTTTGTTTATTATTATTATTATTATTATTATTATTATTATTATTATTATTATTATTATTATTATTATTATTAGGTTTTAGGGCTTAGTTTTTTGTCCAATTTCCAGATTTATACACTTGTTTTATGCACATAATTTTGATGTAATTTAGCATTGATTCAATAAAGTTCATTGAGGATTCTTGTTATTGAATGTTTCCATTATCAAAGTACTTTATATCTTTGTTTTATCTATAAAATTTATTATTTCAGTTACTTTACATGCTTGATTTAAGTTGATATTCTTAAGTACTTGAAATTTGGAATTTTTCTCCTTAATTTTTATGCTTTGTTTTTAGCCATCTAAACATCTTAATTGCGCGAATCCTTAGGAACCCATTTATACTTTTAGGTTGTTTATTATGTTCATAGCTTATTTTTCATGTGAGTTTGCATTTAAAGCATCAAATCTAGCCATCTTTGGACCCATGAACCATGTGCACCATCCATGGATCATGCGCATGGAACATTGGCTCAATTCTCTTTGATTTTTGTTTAGTTTAGTTACTTAATCTTATTTTGGTAGTTTCTATTTACTTCTTTGCATCTTAAATTAGGTTTAGAAAGTCTCCTTTTTAAATTGTAGAAAGTTTCATTTTTAGAAATATTTGTGTTTAGGGAAGTGTTAGGTGAGGAAAGATTCCTTTTTAGTAGTTTCCTTAAGTTAGTTGCTTAGTTTAAATCATTCTAGTTTTTTCATTAGTTTCTTTTATTAATTAGATGTTAGTTAGGCAAGTTTCTAGTCACATTTATTATCTTTAATGCTTGCAAGTTTCCTTTAATTGTAATTACTAATTTCATGCAATTACTTTTCGAGTTTGAATTCAATTCCAAATCAGTCTCTCCCTTTGGTGAAGTTAAGTGCTTTAAATAGGATCCGTCCAACATAAAAATTTGTGAGATTCCTCATGGGCCCAACCTCTCTCATGTGCAATACTACTTTCATTCCCATGCTTGCAAGTAATATTAAAACATACACAAAAGTTTTTGCGCTGTTGTAAGGGAATCACAATGGATTTGTACTTTGATCTTTAGCTAAATTGTTTATCTTTAGTCATAGTCTTAGTTGCATTAGATTATAATTTTTGCACTATATTTGCATATCTTGCTGATTTTTCATAAATTGATCTATCTTGCTTGTTTTGTGCCATGGGAATTTGGCAATGGAGTGACAGTGATCCTGTGGGCCAAGGATTCATCAAATTTTGTTGCTTTCCAAGATTAGTGTTTTTTCTTTTTGAGTGAACCTATAGTGGGGCCCCACTATAACCTATCATTTCTTTATTTCATTTTAAATGGGCTATATTAATACAAGGAAAGTGCGGGATATCGTGGCCCACACTTGATCATCATAAAAAACCCATTGTAAGCCTTTTTCGCTCTCTTTTACTTTTCTAGTATAGTTACAATTAATCTTGGTTGGTAGTGTAATTCATATAGTTTAGGGTCATCTATCTTAATTATCGCATCTTATTTAGGGTTATTGCATTAGGTTGCACCTATTTAACCTTGGTTGGATAGCATATAGGTTGCATTAATTTGCTTTCTTGTACTTGCATTGCACATTTATTACTTTATGGTGGATGGAACATAATGTTAGTAAGGGCCCCATAGCAACTCTCATAAGCTAAGGACTAGATTTCATCACCAGATCCTTGGCCCACCTAGGAAATAAAATCAATTCCTTGTATGCTTGTGATCCTAGTTGTTAATCTTAATTTAAAATCAAGTAGTAAGTGACCTAAGGTTTTGAGCTTGTAGGACCCTTTTTGAAAGAGATCTATTGTCACTTTAGTGGCTTCTGAGGATCATGGTTATAGTGGGTATCCAAAATCCAAGTGATTTTCCCATGTCTTTCATTGACTATTGTTGAGGTCTAAACATCTCCTTCCATTATAATTGTATTAACCACCTTGGGTAGGATCTAATTGGTATGCAATGGTCAAGCCTAGAGAAAAGGAAGAGCTGTCTAGATTTAGGTCTAAAAGTTACCACTCTACACGTTATCAAAGATCAATAATTTAGCTTGTTAGTGGACTATTAGGGATTGATTGTGCATCATTTAGAGTTAGGAGTCACATTTAGTTAGGATGCATCATTTAGTTAGGATTTTCATTAAATTTACATAAAAAAAAGTACCTATTCCTTGTATACAATGATTACTTCACTGTATGTAAAGTTGAGTGCAATGGCCTACCATGCAGGATATGAATTGGACAAAAACAAAAGATACTCCTAATCTATCTGATACATTTGATAGAATGGTTGCTATGACGGAGAGGATGTAAAGTCTAATGAAGAGGTTGAATGCTTTTAGGCAAGATACTAAGTCATATCAACAGTCTCAGTATGCCAATTCCTACACCTATTCTAACCCATAGTATCCCACTACATCATGGCCATTAAATATACCCAATGCATTCACACACCCTAGCAATTACTATCCTGAGACAAACTACTAGGATTTTAATGGATGGGCTAAGCATCACAAACAACTATGGTCTTAGGATTACCAACATTACGAAAAACCATCATGTTTTCCCCTTGATCCACTCTATAAGAACTATCTAGATTATTAGGGACAACCATCATGGGTTTAACCTACTTAGCCATTTTTCAAAACCCTAATGTCACATCAATACTAGCCATATGGGTCATTTCCTAAGGAATAATCTTTAGACAAGATTCAAATTAGTGAAGAGACTCAAGAATTGCTTGGAATTGACCACAGAATAGGGGAGGAGAGTGAAAAATACTTGAATAAATTTCTTGGTTCCATCTATTCTTGTTGAGCCTTAGAGTTTTTCACCAACCTTGAGCATTGATACTGATAATAGGATGGAAATTACTTATGATCATTCTAAGCCACAAAGTCCACAACCATCCTTGCACACTTCTGACTTCTATCCACTGAAATCTTGTCCTTCTAGTTGATGAAGAGTTATCCATTGATGAAAGGAATGAATCCTTAAAAAACTCAAACCCAGATCCACCCAATTTGTGTCCCACTTATTGTTATGAATTTGATGAAGACACATCCATTGAGGAGGTGCAAAAATTGCTAGAGATTGTGCCCTTAGTGGATACGTCTCAATGGTAAGATTGAGTAGACCCCCTATAGAGCTTGAAATACAAATTGAATATTACAATGTAGAAGACGTGCCCAATTGGAACCTACACCAGATAATAAAGTATGCCCACCTAAAATCTTACCTGTGCTTGAAGAATAAGAAGAAGACGTGTCAATAGATGAATCAACACTAGGGTACACATTAGAAGTTAATAAGGATTTAAGCCCCACCATTACTCTACCTCCAAAAAAATAAGAACAATCATTTAGGAAAATACATAGTCAGCTTAATCCCCAATTTCAGGAAAATGTAAAGGAGAAGGAGGAAAAATATATACTAATTGCAATGGTCATTATCATACCTAAATTTATAAAAAAATAGGGCCATTCCTCTTGAATTGGTCCTAAGAAACTTAAATTCATGGTGGTCTTTCATGCTATATTGTTACCACTACCAAACAGTTTGAGGTGGAGGATGTATACTGACTGCCGTGAGGTTTTACCTTGGAGTGAGAAATTCCTCAATTGCTAGGGTTAGGATTAGGTTCATCAATATGTTTAGAGTAGATTAGTATGTCTGACTAAAGATGTCAAACTTGGCACTCACTAGGAGGCAACTCAGGATTTTAAAGTCTCATTGTTCTACATTACACATTCATCATATAAGTGTCCTATATTTCAAAACATTGGGGACAATGTTTAGTTCTAGTTGGGGATGTATACATGCATGACATGTCTAGTTTTCTTCATATTTTGAATTTTTCTAAGTTTTAAGTTCAAAGTTTTTATATTGTGATGAGAGTTAGATTATCTTAAGTTGAGTACTTCCACTATTTTAACTTCTTAATAGAAATGCATATGGTTAATTACGCATTTTATTCATGTCTTGAAGTATTCTATGAAAGATATATCTTGGAACACACATAGAGTACATAGTCTAGACTAATAGATGGTTATGACTTAGAGGCCCTGAGGAAATTAGTGGAGACCTATATACCCTATCATCAATTTTGAAAGATCCTAGTGTTCTTTGTTTTGGTCAAATTGGTAAGAAACAAAAAGGAGTATTAACTTAGTTTCATAAATATTTATTGAATAGGTTTTAAGAAACTAAGGAAATGATATAGGCCATCCTTATTTTAGCCCAAGACATAAAGCCTACCCAGTACATTATACCACTAGTTAGACCTTATGACCCTCTTGGTAGGCCTTTTTCTTTTCAATAAAAATGACTAACCCAAAGAAACTCTGTAAAAATGACTATGACCTATCTTCAAAAATGAGCAGAGATGATAAAAAAAGTTCAAAAAAAGGACAAAAGTCAAAGAAGTGAAAGATAATAAAAGTATAAATGAAAGTGATCCTTATCATAAATATTAGGAAAAGTGAAAAAAGTATCAAAAAAAGAAAAAAATTAGGAAGAAAAAGAAGAGAAAAGATATTCACTTCATTACAAAGAAGAATTCAATCGAAGACCTCTACTCAGATTTGAAACTTTGAATCCTTATACCCTTCTTTTCAAAACCCCACATAAGCCTATGTTTTGTCCTATTTGAAGACCTATTGATCTTAAGGTGGAAGATAGCCTTAATGAGGATATAAATAGGAAGGAAGTAAGGTGAACTATTCTTTATGGTCTTGGTAATGGCATCCATTCTAAGGGATCACATTTCTTTGTCTCATTTATGCTTATCGGAAATTATGTGAACCATTAGTCTTGTTTGATCTAGTTACATAAAGAGAGAAATTTGTTTGATCCTTTTTCTCTAGAGCTTTATTTCTGAGTGTATACTAATGAGAAATCTGGGTAAGAAATATTTTCAGTGGAGCAATGAGCATATCTTTTTAGAAGTGCTAACTTATGTAGCTTGTACATACACATGCACTTCGAGATTGAACTAGAATAAAATGGCTTTGGTATGTGGATATTTTGTATGAATTTTCCATCTGTCTTTACTAAGTTATTAAAGTTGGAAGAGTGCTAATGGATGAGAATTCTCTGAGATAAAATAAAGGATTTTTCCTTGTGAATTATATTCACTGCAAACCCTCATGAGGCTTAATACATCTACTAGTGTAACTTGTGGCACCCCGAGTTTTTCATGAAAATTTTGGTGTTTATTTCAAAAGATGGCATGCCGTTAAATTTTAAAATACAAAAACAGTAGAAGATTTTTCTTTGAAATTCATTTTTCCAAAAACCCGGATGTCACCTTTATGCTCACACTATACATATATACATATATATATATATATAGTTTTTTAGAAGATAGAAATTCATTTATTAAAACAGGACCCATCCAGTGGTTCACTTGTATAGCCCCTATAACATTATGTTAAATGTCCAATATCACAATTCAAATGACTAACTACACAATACAAAAGCTTTAATAAAATGTATACCTGAGCACAGAAGTATGGTTGCTGGATTCCTCTTCTTGTATACATCTTCTCCTGTCTATCTGTATCTGAGATATTGTAAACATAAAATATTTACAATATCTCAGCAAGCTATGCTTGGTAAGGGAGTTTAAGAAGAATGCTAAATCTTAAGATAAATTAATTATTCCATAGTAATTAGAATATTCATTTTCATAGCAATTTTATTGAATGGGATTTAGTAAATGTTACACATTTCAACAATCCATTTATAAACCTAATATCTACATGTTTCATAATCATTAACAATCCATTGATGAATCAATTATTAACATGTTTCATAGTTGTTGATATCTACATGTTTCGTAATTATAAGTAATCCATTGATTTATCAAACATCTTTAATTATTATTTGTTATCTAAATAAATTAATCCAATTCCCTAAACCATACTCTGCATAACAGTTCTACCCATTCATACACCCATATGAAACTTATATGAAACTACACCCTCAATCATATTCATATAGCATATGTACACATATATGGAAATTGTTAAAAGACATACAAAATTATGAATATAATCAATAAGTCTCCTAATTTATATCCCCAGACTATACTGGGTTTCAGAATCATACCCCTCATTATTTGGGGTTCATAATCATCTAGTCTCTACTGGTATATCAGTATAATCCTCATGTCTTTCACTATACGGGGTCCACAATCCTCCAACCACGACTGGGAAAACAATATAATGCATATCATAATGCCATATCATATAAGGCATCTTATAATGCCATCATATAAGCACCATAGTGCATCATATATAAGGACTACTATGCATGTAATCAGAATTCGTACAGCGTGCCTGGATAACTACTCAATAATACACCCATACCATCCTTGGCGGAAAACATAATATCCATGTCCACATGGGAGGGACCATGGCTGTCACAGTAGTGGCCTTCCCATGATTGCCCCACTCGACTTTTAGCAACTCATAGTGCATGGTATCCATAACATAATAAATTTCTTAGCACAGGTGAGAAACCCTCATAACTCTCCTAGCATAGCATCCCCAGGCCTACACCTATCTAAAACAAAACTCTCAGTCCTCCATGCCTAGATGTAAAATAATCACAGTAGCAGGCAATTCGCCTGTTCATATATTTCATAACAAGAATAACATCAGCACTTATTTGGTGATAACCCACCAAGGATATATCCTATATACCTAGACTCATACATCATCAATACTGACATGGTACCTATGTACCAGAAACATAATTTCACAATTCACATACATGATGTACAAGGCATAAACATCAATTATAACATGCAATTCTTTTAATTAACACTATTTCCATCATTACAATTTAAAGCATGTTGAATATTAATCATACTATTTTAGTTTTATAACATCCATAATTAGAAATAAGATCATGTTTAGAACATTCATCTTATTATTTAGACATGCCATCTTAAATTTCCACCTACCTCGTTTGACTCATTCTTCATTTCCACTAGCATTGATCTCCATGCATTTATGTTGGTAAAATCCTCATTTTTATCTAGACCCTCCAAATCAAACAATCAATTAGTGACTTCTAATTGAACGATCTAATTGAATAAGCTACATTGATCACGATCATAGAACTTAATCAATTTCCATACCTAGATCTTAGTTCGATCTTGACCATAGATCAAGATCACTGAAATCTCCTCAAATTGAGCTTATGATCCTGAATCTCTTATAAAACTCTTGATCTACACTTCCTAAGGGCCATGATAGACTATGTGGATTGGAAAAATGAAGTCAGATCATCACAAATTCAATGATTTGACCCTTGATTAATGGTCTGGTAAATTCAATGGTTAGATCTTCCCAGATCAAGAATTGCGAAGATGAGTTTTGTTCCTTATGTCCCAAGGATTGTGAGAGTACTTTCAAATTTTGGAAACTCCTCCTGGATTTCTTAGAATCCAGGTTTAAAGGTCAAGGGTTAAATTGGGTCCTGTCCAATCGAGTTAGAGGCGACCAACTCAAGTGACCATGAAACAGTAGGGAAATAGGGGTGGATGGTGACTGGTGGCCGAACTAATGTTGTCCGATCTCAACCACCAAAAAACAGAAGCACGCCTGAAAACTGGATCATGCTAGTGACAAGGAAATGCAAGGGGCCTAGCAGAGATGGTGGTGGTTGGGTGGCTTCCAATTCCTAGCCACCACTGAATCTGGTCAAGGGGAATAGAGCATACCAATCGGCTTGCTTAAAAGCCTGGCCGTGCTGGCGTTTGGGGAAGATGAGGAAAAGGAGAAACATTGGGTGGTCGGTGAGGCCTGAGCACGTCGAACGCCTGAAAACTCAGCTGTGCTGGTGACTGGGAACCGTAGGGCAAGACAACCATGAGAAAAACAGCTGTCTCTGATGGAATCTGAGCATGCTGGCCTTCCTAGGCTTGGCTATGCCCTATGATAGAGACAACTAGAGGGGAAGAGGGGAAACTCAGAGCCTGACAGAGATGGGTCTTGGCATGTAGGTGACCGAAAAAAGGATAGAGGGGTTTGGGGGTTTCCTCACAGACAACCCCTGATCCTGTAAAGATCGTGTTTGGAGAAGATGGGAGATTTGAAAGAGGGGAGAGTTTTCACTGGTAGCATCCTCCAATGGGTGCAAAATCTGGAGAGGGAAGGAGTGGGACATAGGCAGTCTCGATCATGTTGGGAAATAGGAGATCTACTCGAGAAGGGGTTGCGGGCCATGGGGAAAGAGATCGGAGGGGAGGTTGTGGACGATGACCTTGGTAAGAAAATTACCGTTTATTCGTCCAACCTCAGATTTCAGCAAACTTAGTGTTATTGGATTCATATTGTGACACTCCGGGTTTTTTAAATATTTTTCAATTACATATAGTAGTAGTAGTCAAAATTTTTATTTTTATAAAATAGGCAGGATCCCTAAAATAAAACTCAAAATTTATTAATTTTTTATAGCGTCCAGGAAAAATACCCAACAAAGAAAACCCCGGGGTCATTTACACCCCAAAATTACACTGATGAACAAAATCAATTTCAAACATGCTGAGCATGCTCAAGTTAAAAACCACGATAACTCATGCAAACTATAAAGAGACAATGATAAAATCCTAAAGCTCTAGGGTCCATCCAAAATCACCACATCATCCATGTGTAAGTATATGCATACTATACAGTGGTATGTGTCTAATTTATCAAAATATACAAACATCTAGGTAGAGTCCCAAAAGTCCAATACAAGTCTAAAGACATACACTACTATGTCTCTGAACACGAAAAGTATATAGTCCTTAGGTCCTCGTCTAGATCCACGCTAGTCCACCCGCTTCCCTCTCTGACTGTCACGCTCCAACTCTGCAGCATTGCAAAACAAAGCAATGCCTTGGCAAGCTATGCTTGTGTAGGTGATTCACATTTAATAATAAACATAAATAAAATGAAAAGGAACTAAGTATCATAATCATGGAAAAATCTCATAAGACAAAAGTATACAAGGCATGTGAACCCCCAATATCCCTAATGAATAATTTTAGAAATCATGCGTTAAGCAAAATCGTATCAATCTGAATATCATATGTCGTAATCATGGGAAGCTATACACAATTAAGTCATATGAGTACCTCAACTACACTCATGGCAATGGCATTGAGTACTCATTCTAACCTTGGGTCCCTCATGTGCAGCCTACATCAGTCTATTTTTCAACGGAAGCCTGTCAGCCCAAACAACTAGCTTGCCCTCAAATCGATACAAGACCTGGCTTACCCCACTTCATCAAATACAATTCGACCCTGGGTCCCTCATGTGTAGCCCCCATCAGTCTATTTCCCGATGGAAGCCTATCAACCTAAACTACTGGACCGCCCTCAAATTGGTACAAGACCTGGCTTACCTCGCTTCACCTGACGGTCTCAATCCAGGTCCATGATAGAGTGTAATCCATCACATATCAAAATCATGGATAATTATGTAATCAAATATCACAATAACAAATATGGAGTATTAAACACATACAACAAAACACGGTAGTACATAAGACATATGGCTTAAGAATTTTAGATAAATCATAATCGATGAAATCAAGAGTGAAATCCCAAATGTGATCACCTACCTCAATAATCGGGATACTCTAATCAAGCGCATAGATAACGTCACGTCGTGTGCCCTGATGTACTTGTCACATTATAAGCCATGGGTCACGTGGTGTTCTCACATCTCAAATAGACATCCCCAAGTGATAACTTTCTTGATCTGATGGTTAATCCTAGGTTATCAGCTCAGATCACCTGTTTAACCCTTCATTAGGGAAATCCTAAGCTAGATGTTGGTCTTTCTAACATCTATCATTATATGTCATCATTGATTGTCAATCCTATCCATTTTCATCACAATCCATTAAATTTCTATTTCGTTTAGTGATTCACATGTGTCTTTATGACCATGTGTCGATCTGATGGTCAGACCACTCTTTGATCAGCACCTCCTAAGACCACTCAAGATCATTTTTCTTGGTAATCCAGTGAGATCTACCCTTCCAACCCCTAGATCATTTCATGTTTGATGTATACAGCCTAGGTCTAAGACCTGATCATACATTGATCAGCTTGATCTAAGTTATCTAATAGTATTTTGTAGTTTAACTATTTAAAATTTGCTCCAAACTAGGTTTTTATCTTAAATCTAGGTCCGCATTGTTGATACGATCACAATGCCTCTTTCGGATTGTGATTTGGACCTCTGTAGCTCCCAGAATCACATTTTTTTTGTGAATGGATAGTTAGAAAACTTAAAATCAGAAAAAAGGGCTGGCCGCGCGTGTGCTGTTGATGTGCGCGTTTGTCATGCGGGCGCGTGTTGTGTACGCCGCATGCATGTTGTGCACATGGTAGACTACTCATCGCACACATGTCGTACCTTCGTGCCATGTGTTGCGCTTGCCATGCTGTGTGTCATGCTGTTGTGGTGCGTGGCGCACATTTGCTGTGCCACTGGTTACATTGTAGTAGCACCGCGTGCGATGCCACTGGTCATGTGTGCACTTGCCACCCAATGCACCCGTCCGACTATCGCCGGTCATCATTGTCGCGGACAGTGACCGAACTGGTCAGTTGTCGCCAGAGATGACTGTTGGAATCTAGTCGCCGGCGACCCCAGGTGCCCCATTTTTTGCAATTTTTACACCATTTTGTCCATTTTTTCATGTATATTTCATTTTCAAACTCCATTTTAACAAATTCCTTCATTATCTACCATTTTTACACAAATTTTACCATGCTCCTAAAAACCCTCACCTTACTATTTTCTTGGTTTTTTGGCATCCCCAGCCGTCCGATCACCATGAAAGCTCATGGGTTTGTTCTTTGCATCATCATGTACAAGATGAACGGTTCAGATCATCCTCAGAGACCATTTCATTGACTTATTTCAATGATATCAGTAACGCCTAAAACTTACTAGAAAATAGCAAGTCCATGCCGTTTTTTGGCAAAATAAGGTAACTAATCTTCAGAAAAGAGAGGGCAATAGAGAGGATGATCGGATAGCTGGAGGGGGAGAGCTTCGTCGCTTGAGCCAGTGTAGTTGCTAGTGATGGCTGTCGCCGGAGATGGCCGTCACCAGTGGCTCGTACAACTAGTGTTACGGGAAAATGAGAGGGTTGCATTTAAGGTACCCGCTCTTAAATGTGTTGTGATTGCCTGTCCTTTCATGGACGGCTATGATGACTCTGTGGGCCCCGCTTGTGGATTGACGGTTCTGCCCCTCTAATTAATTTCATTTAAATACAAAAATTAAAATAATTTACCATTTTCATTCTAATCTCTGATTTTATCATTTTTAGTGGCGTTGGACTCCATTTTTCGAGTACATCTCAAATATTGAGGTTTTAACTCGAGATTCCATCTCTAAATTTCTCAAAATTTCAAAATTTCAAAATTCATAAAATTAATTATTCATGAATTTAAAATAGCAAATGTTACACATATCAACGAGTAGAATCCAAATTTTATAATTTCAATTTCATGTTTTTAGTTTTTAGTTTATTTTATTTATCTTTTAATTATCGTATTATCCTTGACTTCAAAGGCCCATAACTTCTTCATACGGACTCTGTTTTCAATATTCTTCGTTGGATTCCATTTTCCGAATACTATCTAATGCTTTTAGTTTTAGTTCTAAATTATAATTCTATAAAAAATATACTCCTTAAAAACTCATAACTCGATCATGGAATAGTGAAATTTTGGCATGGGTGAAATTCATTTGAAATCCAATTTTAGTGTTCTTTATGTCGTTGGACTCAAATTTTCTAGTACATTCCAAATATTCATGCTGCTACTCCAAATTCCATCTCTATAAAAATTTATTTTCTTTGGGTCAAAATTTCCAATTATATTCTGAAATTCCAATTTCACATATTAATGCCCAGAATAGTATTTACAAAATTTGTGGTTGTTACATAACCTAAGGATTTAATAGCTTGTTGCATATGCTAAATGCAATTGTGTGTACCTACAAAAATGATAACCATTTTGTTTTCATGATTTTTCACATTTTTTGCTTGGGACTAGCAAAATGCTGGTTAGGGTGTGTGACAAGTGTTGAATTTTGTACAAAAATGTACACAATTAGTAGCCATGTGTTATAAAAGATGAGCATGATTTTATGATTTTTCTGTAAAATTTCTAACACATGCATTTCTGACCTAATAATTCAAAAGTTTGATATTGTACAAGATCAAAGGCTAATCCAGAGTAAGTATGTAAATCATCATAATTTTCTAGGATTTAATTAGGGTTTTTATTTTTTGGTAGGAAGTGAGAAGATGATCTAACAGCCTATATTGCACTTCAAGAGTTTTTCATCAGACTAGCTATGTTGTTCGCTCTTGGGGTAGCAGTGGGTGGTGCGCCCCTATTGCGAGTGTGGGGGAAAAGCTCTTGAAAGAAATTGGGAGCAAGCAAAGGTGATTAAAATGATCCATGTAGAAAGTCATGCATTTCTACCACTTTCCATGAGAATTGGAGCTAGACATGAGGTTTACTAGTCCAATTAGCAAACCTAAGGAAGCAAAGCTACTCAAGCCTTTATGCTAAGTATTGAAGCTGCATAAACCCCCAAGTAATGATCCATCAATCCATGGATGAATTCCACATGGATCAACATGATTGGAGCATCAAAACAAGCAAATATCCTATGTTTAAAGTGTGATTTACAAAGGATTTTGAGAGAGAATTGTAAAAGGTAAGGTAATCATCCATTGAGGGATCTATCAAGAGAGAAAACCCCACTAATCCATTTCCAAACCTTTTACACCACATAAACTTAGGGTTTCACAATTTTACCCTAGAGAGGGAGCCACCATCCTAGAAGGTGATGCCTCCCCCTTATTTGGATGATTATTAAGGTGGTTTCCTTATTACGTAACCCCTACATCTATCTCCATTCAAAGTGTACCAAAACACTAAGTTTTTCTCATCTTTTTCTTGAAATTTTCTTTTCTTTTTCTCTCTCCATTTCATCCAATCGCCACTGAATTAAGGCAGGTGGAAGATCTCCCCACCTTCCTAAGAAAAAGATGCCTTCCCTCAAATTAGAAACCTGCCATGTCATCTCTTATGTCATCCTTAATTACATCATCTTCCACCTAACTTTCCTCCTTCATTCTCCACCTAATATTCCTCATTCAAAACCCTATATTTAGATCTCCTTTCCTCTTTGATTCAGGCATTTCTAAGTTACAAACCCATCCATTTATAAATCCCCCATGGTTACCATGTTTTCACCTAAGTAGAGGTTGAGTGACACAACCTTGAAAAATTCAACTCTTTGCATTATTCCTTTGGTGATGAACTTTGGTTTTATTTGATGATATTCTTCCTTTGGATTTCTAGTTATTTATTTGGTTGTTTTTTCTCCAATTCAGGTTAGTAGTTTACTTTTATTGTTTTAATTTCATTGCCTTAATTCACCATTGTTTGCTTTCTAGTTCTACATTGATCTTTCTACTTAGCTTTCCCTCTTTTCTTTTCTTCACATTCATTAGTTTTTCTTGGTCATCCACTAAAGATTAAATTTATTTCTTCTCTGGTAGTGACAACTAGGGGAAGAAATAGCATGTAACCTTGCTTTCCTGTTAGGAATTTCGTGTTTTTCTCCTTCAATTCCAATTTAAGGCCTTTTACCCTAGTTAGTTCATCCTATTAGCCTTGTTTTCTTTTAAATTCGTTTATGGGTTTTCATTACATGTTAGCATACTTTAGATTCAAAGATTTATATTGATTTTTTGTTGTTTTTTAGATTTGATTTTAGGGCTTAGTTTCTTGTGCAATTTCTAGATTTATACACTTGCTTTATGCACAATATTTTGATATAGTTTGGCATTGATTCAATGTAATTCATTAAGGATTCTTGTTATTGAATGTTTCTATTATCAAATTATTTCATATCTAGGTATTTATCTTGCATAAAATTTATTTTTCAATTGCTTAATGTGCTCAATTTAAGTTGGATGTTCTTAAGTACTTGATGTTGGAATTTTTCTCCTTTATCTTTATGCTTTGTTTTCTACCATCTAGACATCTTAATTTCTTGAATCGTAAGGAAATAATTTAGTTTTTTAGGTTGTTTATTAAGTACATAGCTTAGGATGAATGTTAGTTTGCATTTAAAGCATCAAATCTGGCCATCTTTGTAGCCATGAACCATGTGGACCATCCATGGATAATGTGCACAGAACATTGGGTTAATTCTCTTTAATTTTTGTTTAATTTAGCTACTTAATCTTGGTTTAGTTGTTTGTATCTTAGTTTAGTATTAGAAAGTTTCCTTTTTAGTACTTTCCTTTAATTAGTTGCTTAGTTTAGTTCATTCCAGTTTTTGCATTAATTTCTTTTGTTAATTTCATAGTTAGGTATATTTCTAATTCCATTGCTTATTTTTAATTTTAGCACGTTTCCTTTAATTTTAGTTTCTAATTTCATGCAATTACTTTTATAGTTTGAATTCAATTCCAAATAAATCTCTCTGTTTGGCTGAAGTTAAGGACTTTAAATTAGATCCATCCAACATGGGTTTAGCCTCTCTCGCATGCAATACTACTTTGTTTCATGTTCTTACAAATGATATTAAAACATACATCACCTATCATAGTAACTAGAGGGATCTTAGCCCATCAATACTTGGTTCGACTGAAGCAAGCCTATAATATTGAGTTTTTCAAGGCCATATATAGACTATGATGAATCCATTCATTTAAACTAGTCCAGCCATCAAAACTTTCCATAAATTTTTGTATAAAATGCTATAAATAGAAAATCAATTGGGACATGCTTAAGATAAACTGTGAACACACACATACGCATATAACCACTAATTCATGAACATAATATGGACAAAATCCCACATGTAACATGTGCTAGATAAAATGATGATCAACAGTGCAAAACCCATGGACTAGATTGGTGACAAGGATTGCATATAGACATTGGATCCATAATCAAAATCCAAATGAAATGCTTTTAGTAATAGATAGTAGTTATAGAAAATAATCCACTATTTAAAATCATTAATAATGGCTAAGGTAGTTGATATTAATATGGATGAAATCAACAACTAGAATCCATCAGAAATTACACCAAAAGTGGGCATTAAATGTGGACAAAATTCATAATTCAAAATTGATCAAACTATAGATGATCTTTGATTAAAAAAATCTAATCTAAGCAGAAATAGATGTAGTGTTGGCATGTGAAATTCCATAGTTAGAAGTCATTAATAATGAGCTAAAAAATGGTGCAATTCTCATATGAGGTTTGATGGTCCAGTTTTGGGAAAAAATAGGTGTATATACATCTATAGTTCAATGCTTGAAAGTTATTTAAATTTAATTGAAATAGGCATAATACATATGAGACAATTAATGGTTGAGATTTTCCAAAACATGCTAAAAAACAAGTGCTACATGGGCAAGAATTTCATGATGAAAAACAATCAAATCCATTTGAGTAGTAGGTGTACACTTACATCTATGATAATCTTCGATGAAAACAATCAATTCCAAATCTAAAATAAACACTAAACTTAAAATAAATCAAGGGTTGTAATCAACCCAATTCAAGTTAGAGATAGGTACCATATCCATGTGAAAAATGCATGATCAAGGTTAAGCTAGAAATAGATGAATATGAATGTACTAATTAATGACAAAGAAACTCATATTTACAATTATTATAAGCACCAAGTATAGAAGAAAATTGATGGCTAGATCAATCAAAATTTTATACTAAGAAAAGTTGCCATCTATAAATGAGAATTAATGGTCAAAATCATTCCCAAAGTCATGCTAGAAGTAGATGGCACATCTAAAGTAAATCAACAATAAAAAAAGATCAATCTAATCCATGCTGGAAATAGGTGCCACATATAAGGTAGATCAACTATAAAAAATAATCCAATCCAAGTTAGGTATAGTTGCATTTATAAGTGCCAATCAATGGTGAAAAATGGATCCAAGGCATGCTAGAAGTAGGCACCCCATGCAATTGCTAATCTAATAATCAAAATCAATCTAAAATCAAGTGAGGAATAGGCACCTAGTATGGACTAAATGAAGATCTAACATGGATCCAAAATCATTACATTGTATGAGCATGATTCATGATAAAATAGAATCAAGCAAGAGTTGATTAAAATGTCATATTCCATCTTGAAAACTCCACATGCCATTTTCCAAAATACCAAAATGCATGCATCAAAGATCTATGAAGTAAAAAACCGAGCCAGCTTGAAGATTTTCTAAGCTCCTGTCTTGTTGACATATTCATTCTTCTACAGTCTTCTTGTCCAAAACTCAATGTTTGAGAGGAAAAACTCTAGGAGCAGTCTCTCTCTCTCTCTCTCTCTCTCTCTCTCTCTCTCTCTCTCTCTCTCTCTCTCTCTCTCTCTCTCTCTCTCACACACACACACACACACACACACACACACACACACACGCGCACGCACGCACGCACGCAAATTTTTCTCTCCCTTTTCTCTACCTAGCTAAGGCATCCTACACCCTGTATGGGACATCTTGGCTTGTTTCCAATCTTGTTTGTTCCCTCTTTACTGGTTAGTGCTGTCTCAGATTTCCACCAATGCTTCTCTTTCATATCATATACTAGCCCAAATTTTGTTCTCATCCCATTACTACTGTATCATGATCCTTCCCTATCTCATGATCCACAAATCTTTATCTTATTCTTTTTCCTTGATCTATAAGATCATAGCCTTCCATCTCATTATACTATAGATATCAATCCCAAGTTAACTTTCCTGGTTTCCCAAAATTCTTAAGATTTCACTAAATCTCATTATTTACTTCTTATTCTAGATTATCCTAGTTTTTTTAACTAGGGGTGGATATCAAGATTAGGTGGATTCATTTTACCTAGATGTCCTCTGGCTTCCAAATAAAGATTTTTCTTCAAAAAGTTATTTGGTTAGTCACTCTGGAGACTTGAGCTCTAGAATTAATTATTTATATTCACTCCACAACCAGTTGAGCTTACTTTTGGTGATACTTCTTATAAAAATAAATACTTGCATTACAAAAATTCTTATTATTAAATTCTACCCTCCTTACAAAAATTTTGTCCTCAAATTTTTAAGGCAATTCAGTGAATAACTCATGAAACCTCTATCTCATCTCACTTTCTACCTCCTAAGTAGCTTCTTCAATTGAATGATGTTGTCATATGACCTTGACTAATGAGATAGTCTTATTCCTTAGAATCTTCTCTTTTCAATCTAAGATTTGCACTGGCTTGGTCATAAAGGTTAAATCAAGTTGCAATTTCACCGGTACTTGTTCAAGCACATGGGTAGGAATGGGAATGTACTTCCTTAGCATTAACACATGAAAGACATTGGGCACTTCCGATAACTATGGTGGTTCTGTGAGCTTCTATGCCACCTTCCAATTCTCTCTAGGATTTAAAATGGACCTATGAATATTGGACTCAACCTGTCCTTGATTTTAAATCTCATCACCCCTTTACTGGATGAGACCTTTAAGAATACATGGTCTTGCTACAAATTGTAGATTTCTACAGCTCTTATTTGCATAGCTCTTTTGTCTTCTATGGACCACCAGTAACAACTTTTGGATAATTCCTACCTTTTCTTCACATTGCTTCATCAAGTCAAAGTTCACAAATTGCCCTTCTCCAACATCTCTCTTACAAGTTGGTGTTTGACATAGTTTTCCATAAAATGCCTCATACGGTTCCATGCCAATGCTTGAGTGGTAACTATTATTGTAAGCAAACTCTATCAAGGGAAGATATTCTACAAGTTATTGTTCCACCCTAACATACAAGCCTTGAGCATATCTTCATGCATCTGTATAGTTCACTCGAACTGTCTATCGGTCAGTGGGTGAAAATAGTACTAAATCTCTACGAGATACTAAGTCCTTCCTATACACTTTGCTAGAAATATGACCACAAAGATGTCATTAGAAGGGGGGACATAGAGGGAGTGTGCACATGGGCTATGTGTAACACACCAATCCCATCTAACTTCTTGGATGATCCCAAGATGATTGTGATGTATTGAAGTATTACTAGGGATCCAATTTTGGAGAGTGAAGTCCAAGTAGGTACCACTCTCTCATATAGATGAAACAAAACTGCATGCATGTGACTTCTACAAGGAAAAGAACACCTTTGCGTGGGGAACCCATGCACTATGACCACTGTCATGTGCCATGTGCATGGTGGAAAGGGACATGTAGGGTGCCCATGTAGAAGGTGTGTATGGGTGTGCTCCATGGTGATCTTGATGGATGGATCCATATAACAAGCATGTTTAGTAATAAATGTACAGAATAAATGAAATGATGATATTCTTAAGTTATTAAATGAACATTTAAGATTGGATCGAGGCTACAATTTAAGCAAGGAAGTTGATATTTGCTATTCCTCACATAAGATTCCATATGCATGGTTGTTTTTGGATTGGATATGTGTTTTGATCTTCTATGTGTTCTATATCATGTTTGTTATCTCTTCAATTTGCATAATGGCTAAGATTTAGCAATTTAGGATCTATTAGATATACGTGAGATTTCAACATGATTAGCAAGATTTTTGTAAATATTCATGTTTCCATTGATTTTTGCTACTTGTAAGCCTTAGTGTTCTTGAAAATTGTGTCAATTTAGTAACCTGTGATGTTCACATGCTTCATAAATTTGGAAAGTTATTTTCCTTTGTTTTGATTATGAGAATGTATGATGACAACATGCACAATTGGAAGTATGTGATTTATTGATACGATAAATTAGTAAATTGAGATACCTACTCAATATAGATTTTTGGAAGGTTTCTAAAAATAGAATACTACCATTCTAAAATTGAATTTTTGGAAACACTATTATGCCTAATTAAATGGCAAGGGTTTGAAGAGGAAAGATTTTATGACTTAAACATTATTACCTACGATGCATGATTTTGACAAGCTAAAGTGCTTGGTGGGCCTATGATAAGGGGTAGTATAGGTTGGCCTCTCAGCTCTTGACCATTATGAGAGTGGAATGACATCCATTGGTTGACAGTGGCAATTTTTGCAATAGGTGGGAGAGACCACGATAACTGACTCATGGCACCCTTTTGAGACTAACCGTAAGCCTCGTAAGGATACGGTTAAGGTCCCCCCTAGGGACAATGATGGGCATACAAACCAATGATCTGGTTATGAGGACTATGTTCCCATGAGATTTTGTGTTTTTGACATTTAATAGTCTTTTGGTGGTTCTAGATGAGAGGAACCCTGGATGGTTGATAGATGATTACTCTCGATCAATTGGTAGAAAGGTTACCAAGGTACTACAGTGCACCACATTTTTACCCACTTGATGATGCCGTTGCAACTTTTTTATTGTTATATGTTATTTTTGTTCATTGTAAACTAATATTTATTTCATGATGTATGGAATAATAATGAGAGTGCCTGATATTGCATGGCATGAACAATTAAGGCAAAATTAGTTGTGAGCTTTTGACTCGCACTGAATATGTTTTCAACACATGCTGGTTAGATGCCGAGGTTTTGATTTTGTGGTTTAAGTCCTACTATTGAGTATAGTTTTATTCAAACAAAAAAATTAACAACTCATAGATCCATGGCATAAGGAGTAGAGGACCGGCAAGGAGGCTTAGTCCTCCACTACCGAAGAGAGAGGTTAGGAGTAGCTTATGATGATTGAGATTTATTTATGTTGAGAGCATTTTACTTATGTCAAGCTATTCATATAGTAAGACCATTAGTGTCAAGACCTTCATATGGAGTATGGTTTATTATTTAGTATTTGGTTGTGACTAACAATTCATAGTAGCTTTGTTATTTTGCTATAATTAGAATAAAATGGCTTATATGTAGGCCGGTATTTCTAAATGGATAGATAAAGATGCTTGATTTTTTAAAACAATGAAGGAGTATTTTAAAAACATTTTTAAATAGCAACATCCCATATTAAAAGGAAATATGTTAAAAATGGTATTTTAAAAGCTGTGGTCCTCGCATTTTGCATTAACTCTAGGTTTCAAGTAACCCACAACCAAATTACTATATGGAAGGTTAGGAATAGTTGGTGAACTTAACTAAGCTTAGATTCTAGTGTAAGGAATTAGAAAAGAAACTTACATAGGATCTTATTACACTTAAACATATACCACCTGGGAGATGCTTAGGAAATTCCTTAAGTAGTTTTTTGAGTTCATCCCAGCCAGGGAATGCATATGGAGATACCATCCAATAGTTGGCTCAATAATTGAATGAACCAAATATTGCAGAATCAGACCTAAGAAGCACCTATTGATCTAGGATCTACCCATTCATTTACTTTGAATGATTATGCATCTTGTATGAATTGCTCAATTCAAAACTTAGAAACATATTTGGAAATCATGACTCCACTAGGAGGATTGCTATACAAACATTAGTTTATATAGAATGTACCCATAGTGATAGAGAACGTGTAGATGGATGCTTACCTTGTCCTCCTAGACATGACTGATTTTGAGATCATTCTAAGGATGGATTGGTTAGCTTTCCCTTGTGCAAGGGTGGATCGTTGGAAGAAAAAGTGGTGCTTGATATTCTTGGAGAGGTAGTGATATCTTTCCAAGGAAGATAGGATTGCATAAGCACATGTATGATTTTAGCATGTAGGCAGCGAAATGTCACTAAGGTATGCTAGGCCTTCTTAGCCAAAGTAGAGTCTGTTAAGTTGAAAATCCTAAGTTATAAGTAGTGGAAGTAGTTTGGGAGTATCCAGACACATTTCCCAAGGGATTGTGAGGGTTCCCTACGAAATGAGAAATAGACTTTACTATAGATGTGATATCAGGCATGGTCCTTGTCTTTAAGCACCCTATCAAAAGGTTTTGGCCAAGATGAAGGAATTGAATGAACAACTACATGAGTTGTTGGACAATGGGTTTATTAGACCAAGTATATCATCTTAAGGATCATGGATCCTTTTTTATTAAGAAGAAGGATGGGTTGTTGAGACTCTATATCAACTATGGAATGCTAAATGGTTAGTATTAAGAACAAATACCCACTACCTCATATTGATGATTTGTTTGATCAGCTATAGTTGAAAAACATAGAGAAGAAGACATCTAGAAAATATCTTTTAGAGCTAGATACGAGCACTATGAGTTCAAAGGTATGCCTTTTGGATTGATGAATGCCTCAGCTACTTTCATGGATTTGATGAGTTGGGTGTTCAAGACCTTCTTGGACAAGTTTGTTATACTGTTCATGGATGATACATTGGTTTATTTAGAGATTCATAAAGAGCACATGGAGCACTTACACATTGTACCTAACACACTTCATGATCAACAAATGTATGCAAAGTTTAGCAAATGTGAGTTTTGTCTCGATGAGGTTAACTTCTTGGGTCACATTATTTCTAAGGATGGTATTGTAGTGGACCCTACAAAGGTGGAAGCAATAGAAAGATGGGAGATGCTTAATATGGTAACCGAGATTGAAGTTTCCTAGGAATACTACCATAAATTTATAGAAGGATTTTCATGGATTGCTACACCACTGAACAAGTTAACTAGGAAGGATGTTAGATTTGTTGGGATGTGTGTTGATGCAAAACAAGAAGGTAATTGCCTATGCCTCTAGACAATTAAAGAAGCACGAGGTAAATTATCTGACCCATGAACTTAAACTTGTTATAGTTGTCTTTGCCTTAAAAATATGGAGAGCTATTCACTAACCATAAGAGACTTAAGTACATTTTCATGTAACAAGATTATGATTTTATCATACAATTCCATCCAGGAAAGGTGAATGTATTGACCGATGCACTTAGTATAAAGAATCAAGGTAGGTGTGCTCATATATTATTGAAATAGTGGAGATTGCTTTGAGATGAAGGCTAGAGATTTGACAGGGTAGATCATTTCTTGTAAACTTGGTAGTAAGGTCTGCCATAGAAGAAAGGTCTTTCATGTATAGAAGGAGGACATAGAAATACAAGCATAGTAGGGAAACCAAGATTCATCTGAGGAAGACAATAGTGTGAGGCTATAGGGATGATTAGTAGTGCTATTAGATGTAGAATAAGGAAGGAAATTCTTAGAGAAGCACACCATTCACTATACACTATCTATCCAGGCGGTACAAAGGTGTACTAAGATCTAAAGGGATAGCTATGGTGGAACAACGTGAAGAAGGATATAGGGGATCATGTGGAGGGATGCCTTATGTGTCAGCAGGTAAGGCTGAATATTAGAGGCTAGCAGGATTATTACATCCCCATGAGCATCCATGTGGAAGTGGGACCACATCACTGTGGCTTCGCAGTGGGTGTGCCCCAAATTATGAGGGGATGATTTGGGTACTAGTAGATCAGTTGACAAAATCAACACATTTTTCTACCCATCAAGTAGAACCAATCTAAAGACAAATTGGCTTGATTATATATAAAGGAGATCGCAAGCTTGTGATGAGTGCTTAATTTTTCATAAAAATCACCAATTAGTTATCCTTATGTTACAACTTATAGGTGTAAATTAGGGTTTTCATACTAAAATTCATAATACATGCATTTTTTACTCAATAATCCAAAAGTTTGATATTTTGTAGGTCCAGAGGCTAATTTGAGATAAATATGTGATTAAACATATTTTTTTAGGATTTAATTAGAAATTTTCTTTTGCAGGAAGAGAGATGATGATCCGATGATTGAAATCAATTTGGATGAAATTGAAGATCAAGATCAAAAGATCAAGTCAAAGCTTAAAAGTCATCAATATAAAGGACAAAATCATCTTAGGTCAAGCAATGGATGAAATCAAAGGAGTTAATGGTGGCCACAGTGGGCCCATAAAGTAAGTCATTCATTTCCACCACCTTCACATGGGAGACATTTAAGCCAACTTAGTTGTATAAGCCACAAGAGAAGGTGACAACCTACGAAAGTCAAACCAAGCTAGTCAAGTCACCAAAGACAAGGAATGGAGCCATCAAAGCCATTCAGCTAAGCTATATGGAAGGCTAGGATTGAAGGAAATTCAAGAGAATTATCCATGAGATTCTAAGGGATATTTTGAAGGAATTTAAGGGAAAATTCATTAGGATAAGTTGGCATGTGGACTAGTAGGATGAGACCCTTCTATTTTTTCTGTTTTCCCCACTTTTTCCCACTTTTTCTTCACTTTCCACCTCGCCACTAAGATGCACTACGGTTTTCACTTTCCATTCAAGAGTTTGACCATTCTAAGACTCCTCTACCTTCCTGAACTCCTATCCAAACCATCCAACCATTCCCCACTTCTTAGGAAATCACATGGCCAATCAATTTTCCCCACCTCAACCCACTTTCCTATTTAAAAGTGATCAAGGGTTTCCTAAATAGGAAACCTTCGATATGCTTCAATTTAAGAAACTTCAAAACCTTAGATCTTTCCACATCTTTCACAAACCTCATTCCTTACCTAATTCATTAACTTTCCATCAACCAAGCATCACAAAATTAGAAGGGAAAGAAATCCACTTTCCTTCTAGGAAAAAGATGCCTATATCCTTTTCAAAATTAGAAACCAGCCATCCGTGCTTCTTATCTCTCTCTCTCTCTCTCTCTCTCTCTCTCTCTCTCTCTCTCTCTCTCTCTCTCTCTCTCTCTCTCTCTCTCTCTCTCTCTCTCTCTCTCTCTCTCTCTTATGTCATGTTTATTGGCAAGACTACTCGATAGAAGAAGCCACCGTGGGAGCAAGAGACATGTTAAGGAGAAGTAATTAAAATTATTTCAAGAGTGAGATTTAGTGGATTTTCAAGGACAAAATTCTTTGAAGGGGGTTATAATGTAACACCCCAAATTTTTGTACCCTCACTTATGTTATTAATGAAAATTTCAAAATTCTTCCAAGGTCCAACATTTAATTTTTAGAAATTTAGAAATCTTACGACAAGACCTCTATCATTGGATTAAACTTGAAGAGAGTATCCAACAACTATAAGCTTTCTAAGATCCAATTGTTAGGATCAAAGTTATAAGGGAAACGTGGTTTTACTTTTATAAAGACACCCTTGCTAATCTTATATAACAAAAATCATGTGAATTGGGGCTCATTTTACTATCAAAATAGGACACCCAATCAGCAAGGTGTCTAGGTGCTATGAATCTTATCAATATACATTTTTCAATAATAGAAATTATAGAGAGAATAAAGATAATTAGAAATATATATATATATATAGAAGATAATATGGAGAACAAAAGTAACATCTTAGAGGAGATAGATAAGAATCTAAAAGATAGGGATAAGATTAGAATAAGGGAGGAGATGGAAAGAATCCCATCTAAATGAAATACATAGCCAAGATGTAATTAGAAGGGGGATGTCTTGGGCTGGGTCAAGGGAAATTCATGTAGAGAATAAGAGAGGAAGAAGAAATACGGAAAAAGAAAGAATGACAGAATAAGAGAAGGAGAAATAGAGAGAGAAAAAGAGAAAGTGGGCAACCCCATCTAATTGTTAAAGAAGTGTTCTGAGGAATTGAACATGTGCAAGAAAGGACATGACGAAAAGCTAGCAATGAAAACACACAATCTGTCAAAACATGTAGGGGGATCAAAGCCAACAAGTTTTCAGGGGTTTGGAAAAGCTAAATGGATTTGTTTGAATCAAATTTGTTGCATGGATCTAAGGGTTTGTTGGTTAAGATATGTTATAGATTGCTATTATTGATTGCATATTAAATATTCTCTTTTAAGTAAAGAAGTCTTAGATGTGGTTAGGCATGCAACACTATGATTGAATTGTAGATACATGAGGATCTAATTTGGAGAGATCATGGGGATCCTATGGAGGTGGCACAGCTACCCTTGCACCTGATCCAACAAAGGAAACACTCTTAATCTCGCACGGTCTCCATGGGTGGCAAGATGGTGATAAATGCACCATCTTTTTCGACGATCAAGGTGGTGAATGACTTAGATCTATGAATTTAGATGGAATAGATCTTATAAGAAAGTCCACTGGAAAGTGGCACATGGATGAATGGCCTACATCAAGGCTTAGGATGTCTAGTATTCACAATTTTCTAACATGAATAATACAAGCTATGATGAAGTCCAGCTTAATATGTTTAAATGTACCTTGTTTATGTAACACCACTAATTTTTGTAAGGAGATTGTTGAATATATAATGAAATTGAAAATTACAAGGAAATTTAGGCTGGAATATTAGGGTTACTAAAAATTCACTTCTCATAGAAGTTGAATCCAGAGATAAGACATGTATAATTGAAAACATACTCGACGAACCCTTCAGAATGACTGTAAGCACGACAAATTTTGAATTCGGATCAAAGATCCTTACTTTTTCTTAATTTTCATGAACAAAAGGGTAAAACGATAATTTTACAAATAACTGAGACCTAAGACATCAAGATTTTGAATGTACTCAGAAATATGAATCCAACACTATTAAGTACGCTCAATTCTAAGCCCGGGAGAATATAATCAATTTTTCTCCACAAAAGGGCAAAATGGTCTTTCACACATCTGTGGGCCCATAAGCAACCCACAAAGAGATCCAACGGCCAGAAAATAGGCCATCATAAGTCAAACCACTACCACCTACTAATGGAGAAGGAGGTGGTAGTGGGAATCCTAAAACGATTTAATAATTAAAAGAAATCAAGATGATAATTACTAGTAATCATGGAAAATTCAAAACACCTCGATAAATAGCTCATAAAATTCTCTTAATGTTCTTCACGAGGTCCCCTAGAACGCCCCAAAATCCCAGCTCCAGAATCCTCCCGATCTCTCCCAATTTTCTTTTATTTCTCTCCTTCTCTCCTATTCTCTGTGGGTGTTTCCACATATGCACTTGGCACTCCAAACTCATTGGAGATGTTTGGTGCATCCAGGGACGCGTCGTCCCCGATGAGGCTGGATTTTCTCTTGGAAACTCTATTTGAATTAGGCATCATATTTCAATTGTTAAAACAAGATCTTCACCATCAGATGTGTTCGGGCAGGGGTGATCTACAAAAGCCCTTTGGTCCCATGATAATCCACTTCCTAGATCTCGAGAAAAATCAAAACGAAATTCAAGAACGGTACTAGTTACCTTCTCTAGTGGAGCTTTCAAGTTATTCTAGCCAATCTGGCTAGTAACTGGTGATCTTGCATCGTTGGATGTCTTCAGCACGGGGTGATCTTCAAAAGCCCCATTGTCCCCCACCTTCTCAGGCAATGGCAAAGGAGAAATCCACGACTATAGGTGTTATCCGACAAAGCTAGGGTTTTCTTGTATTTTTTTGTGAAATCTCCCTCTTTGGTGAAGCTTTCTTCACTGGACCGGCACAGGTAAGTGCTCCCCCTCATTCCTGTAATTAGGCTGTATTTTCGGCCACTTGGAGATCTCTTTGGCCGTTGATCCATTGGGAACAACAGATCTAGCATAAAGGGTTGAGATTTCCTCATTTTCTGGCTCAGATACAAATTCTAAGCTATTTAATGAGTCTTTGGGCCCCAAAAACTTTACGGTTAGAAATCTTAGCCTTTGATGCTGCCGGATTTAGGAGATCTGGAGAAAGGTTCATCTGACGGTCAAGATTGGACCATCTCATTTGATCTCAACAAATCAGGTTCCAGCACGCTGGAGCGGAATGCTCCTATGTGAGTTGCCAAGTGGCATAGGAACAATGTCGCTTGCATCTCCTTGACGGAGATGCGAGCCGCTGGTTGTCCCTGCAACTGTTATGGCCGATTAGATCTGAGATGTCCAGTTTTTAACTTAAAACTTAGATCTTCAATTAAGAGCTTGATATAGCTCTAATTTTAGATCTGAAACTTTTTGTAGATTCCTTATCACTTGCTTTAGGTACCGAACTCATGAAATATATGTTTTAAATTGTATTTATTGATTATAAGTACAAAAATCCATAGTAATAGTAGTGGATCATGATCAAGATGATCCCAAAATAGAAATATAAATTGATGGATGTGTTTAGAGGGTCCCAAAACCATAAGGATCATGATCACAATAGAATTTCAAGGTCTCTAGATCAAGAAAATTAAGAAAAATAGTAAGATTAAAATTCAACCCTTAAAAAGGGCTAAAATCTTCAAACGTCAATTCTAATCTCAATTTAACTTCAAATTGAGATCGAAAAGTTGGGATGGATTCCTTGTGATGACTAGAACCTATTGAACTTAAAAAGTTCATATTTTGATGCATGTAAAATTCTGTTAATAAAGAAAAGTGTTAATAATTCTTTTGATCAGTGAAATTTGGAATGATCAAACCATATAATTATGATCCATTAATGATCTTGTGACTTTAAAACATGGAATAAATGGTTATAAGTGACTGATCTATGATTAATTAAGAGATCTAGCCTTAAAAGGTAGTAAGATCCATAAAATTGAATGATAATCTCCTTGATTTAGTTGATCAAGGATGATTGAATAGTATGGATATGTTTGGATGAAGACATGAAGTTAATATCATATGGATCTATGGATTGGATGATAATGATTTGGGATAGATTAAAGATCTATGCCCTTAAATTGGATAAAATGACTTAAGATCTTCTTGATCGGTTGGATTAAGAAGGATCAAATCATTTGATGAGATGCATTAGTGATCTAATAATGAAATCACATCAAGAAGATATGTTAGATCTAATGGAAAATGAAAGATCAAGATCTAAACCCTAAAAGAGATGAAAAATGAATAAGAATCAACTAAGACAGTTAGATCATGATGGATAGTTATAGCATATTAGATTTTCATTTCAATTGTTGAATGTTACAATTGTCTTTTATTGCTTGGTAGATTTAATTGTGGATTTATTTATTTATGCTTTTATTTATGCTGTAGTGCCTATGTAATGGAAATTACATTGAGAATGTAATTAAATGAAATTAGAATAGAAGGACAATTACATGGAATGTATGACATAGACTTAATGATAGTAAGGACCATAGTTAGTAGGATAATATAAGGAATATAAATTCCTTGGTCCAAATTAGGAGAATAATGAAACTCCATGAATGACATTTTAATGTTCATGGATTTAATTAAGATCAATTAGAAAGAGTACTTAGGGTTAACATGCTCATAGGAACCTTATGAAAGGTTGAGTTAAGGTAACCCTAGTGGATGATGAACATGGTGGTTAAGGGGGTTCTCTAATAGAGCCACACTCTTCTCCCACTTTCTGTTGATGTTTGTGAGGTCTAAATGCCTCTTTACATGAGGATTGAAGTAACCACTTTGTGTTCAACCATTCAACTAGTAAGCCTTAACCAATTTAACATAAGAGGAGCAATCTAGACTTAGGATGAAATAAGCTGTCCTCAACCAGTAAAACATTAACTGGTTGAGTAATAATAATAAGAGCATAAAAGGTTAGTAAATCATCTAATTCTAATAAAAATTATAATCAAGATAATGATGATCAGATAAGATCCAGAGGATCTTGAATGATAAAAAACAATAAGAATACTAATGTCATATTATATTATGTATATGTAGAAATTAGGTATGTATATGTACAAAAAATGTAGATAGAGAACCCAAACCCTTGATCGAACATGATTCAAGGAAAAATTAGGGCATCCCTTATAGGAATACATACTTGTATAGAGAAATAACTTTATACATATGGTTTGACAGATGTATGAATCCAGACGATAATGGACTATGTGGAAGAATACCACTTGAGATGTATGAATCAAGATACTACTCTGAGGTAGGTGGATATACAAGAATGTATTAAGGATTCATGCGTATACATAGATGATCTTTGTCTATAATTATAGACCTTCATGTTATAAGTATGCTTAGTGTCTTAGCATAGTCATGATCCAACTTAGTAAACCAACCATAGTTAAACAAACACATCTTCTGATATGTACAATGTGTTTTACATACAAGCATGGTGGCTTGTGATTTTTGTTTTACACAGTACTAGGACTGGGAATGCTATTCTAGGGAAGTTATGAGGGTTTGGCCATCCGCTTCTTGAAATTTATATGATGGATACCATGTCCAAAGAGAGGCTAAATGTCAGGTGGGGCAATAATGGGAAGGCTGCCACTGTGACAGCCATGGTCCACCCCATGAGGACATGGATTTGTTATTTCCATAGTTGGTATCAGTGGAGGATTATACAGTTATTCAGGCGTGCTGTACGGATTGAGATTGTGGCATAGTAGTTGTAATGTATTTTGCATTATGATGCACATATGATAGGCATAGTGTAATTCCATGGCATGATAAGAGGCTACTACATGAGTTCCTGGAAAGAAAATTTGCATTTGAGGATTGGTTGAATATTGAATTCTTAAGTAGAAGTATAGCCAGGAGAAGGAACAAGTTTTAAGCAATCTTCACTATTTTAACTAATTTATCGTATTCTACATAAATAACATATATACTTTATGTTGAGATAACTCATTAGTGGGTAACCATGATGGAATAATGACTGATGTATGTATTCTTATATTAGTGAAGTAGTATATTTTTGTATCCCCTACCAAGCATAGCTTGCTGAGGTATTGTAAATGTTTCAATGTTTACAATACATCAAATATAGAGAAGGAAGGTTAGGAGCTCAAGATTGTAGAAGGCTTAAGAAGATTTAGAAGAATAATCAATTAGAGTACTTTCTTTGAAGACTTGTTTTTATTTGAGAGCTTTGTATTGTATTAAGAGCTTTTAATATATGGTGAGGATTGAAATTTGAATTATGTAATTTGGACAAATACCATACTGATACTGGGCTATACTGTGAACCACTGTATGGATTCTGGAATTTAATAAAAATATATACCTTTAATGGATTTTATCTTGTATAAAAATTCTACTTATGTTATGTATGAGCTGATGACTTGGGTTTTTCAAAACAAGTTTAAAAGAAAAGAATTTTTGTTGTTTTGTTTTGCTCATTTGGTTTAACTAAGGGCACCCTATCTTTGAAAAATGTATTACAAAATGTGTTACAAAAACTAGGTCATCACAGTTTATTTATTCTAAGGCTTAAGACATAGAGGGAGTGTGTGCATGGGCTATGTGCCATGCACTAATCCCATCTAACTTCTTGGATGATCTTAGGATGATTGTGATGTATTGAAGTATTGCTGAGGATTAGATTTTGGAGAGTGAAGTCCAAGTAGGTACCACACTCTCATATAGACAAAATAAAACTGCATGCATGTGACTTTTAAAAGGAAAAACATGACACCACCTTTGTGTGGGGACCCATGCACTACGACCACTATCATGCGCCACGTGCATGGTGGAGAGGGACGTATAGGGTGGCCGTGTAGAAGGTGTTTGTGAGTGTGTTCCATGGGGATCCTGATGGATGAATCCATATAACAAGCATGTTTAGTAATAAATGTATGGCATGGATGAAACAATTATCTTTCAAAGTTCTCAAATTGACAGTTACGATTGGATCGAGACTAAAATTTTAAGTAAGAAAGATGATATTTACTATTCCTCCTATAAGACTCCATTTGCATGGTTATTTGGATTATATATGTGATTTGATCTTATGAATAGTTGAGATTTAGCATGATTGGCCTGATTTTTGTAAATATCGATACTTCCATTGATTTTTGCTAGTTATAAGCTTTAACATCTTGGAAATCATGTGAATTTAGTAACTTGCATTTTTGCATGCTTCATATATTTGGAAAGCTAGTATACTTTATTTTGATTATAAGAATGTATGATGACATCTTGCACAATTGGAAGAATATGAATTCATGAATTGATATGATAAATTAGCAAGTTGAGATGCCTACTAAATATAGATTTTTGGAAAGTTTCTAAAAATAGAATACTGCTATTCTAAAATTACATTTTTGGAAACTTTGTTATGCCTAATAAAATGGCTAGGTTATGAAAAGGAATATTTTGATAACTTAAACATTATTGAAGTTGAAATCATACTGTTGGGTATGATGATACCCATGATGCATGATTTTGACATGCTAAAGTACTTGGTTGGCCTATGCTAAGGTGTAGTATGGATTGGCCTCATAGCCCATGACCACCATGAGAGTGGAATGGAATCCAATGCCTAACAATGGTAATTTTCTCAACTTGTGAGAGAGGCCACTATAGATGACTCATGTCACCCTTTAGAGACTGAATGTGGGCTTGATGATGATATAGTTGAAGTCTGCTAGGATATAGGTTGGTGTGCAATTCAGTGATCTCTGATCATGAGAATAACGTTCCCATAAGATTTTATGTTTTTGACTTTTGGATAATCTTTTGGTGGTTTTGGATGAGAGGAAACCTAGATGGTCAATAGATGAGTACTTATGACTAATTGGTAGAGAAGTTGCCAAGGTGCTATGTTACATGAGGTTTTTATTGCCTAATGATGCCGATGCAATTGTTCTATCATTATATTTGATTTGCAATAGTTTACTTGTGATTTATGTTCATTGTAAACTAATAGTTATTTCATGATGTATGAAATAATGAGAATTCTTGATATTGCATGGCATGAATGACTAAGGCAAGATTAGTCGTGAGATTTTGACTTGTAATTGAAAATATGTTTTCAACTCATGTTCTTGCTAGATGCCAATGTTTTAATTTTGTAGTTTAGGTGCTTCTATTGAGTATAGTTTTACTCAAACAAAAAATTAACAACCTATAGATCCACTACATAAGGAGTAGAGGAACAACAAGGAGGCATAGTGCTACACTATAGGAGAGAGGAAAGTGATGTAACCACCCCAAATTTTGTAAATACTATTTTGGGCGTTATTATGTGAAATTGGAATTTTGAAATATAATTGGAATTTTTTACCCAAATAAAATAATTTTTTATAGAAATTAAATTTGGAGTGGAAACATGAATATTTGGAATGTACTCGAAAAAATCGAGTCCAACAACATCAAAAACACTGAAATTAGAGTTAAGATGAATTTTACTACTCCATGAGTAGGTTACATGTTTTCAAGGGGTTTATCCTTTTATATAAGTATAATTTGGAATTAAAAACTAAAACCATTAGATAGTACTCAGAAAATGGAATCTAACAAACCAAAGAATGCTGAAAACAGAGTCCGGATGAAGAAGTTATAGGCCTTTGAAGTCAGGGGCAATATGACACTAAGATTGCTGAAAATGGAGTTTGGACATATAATCATGAATTTTTTTACAAAGGGTAATTTGGGAATTGTACCAGTGGGACCCACTTATAGAAATATGTGTTTGATGATAATTAGATGTTAGTAAAACATCACGTGTAGGAATCATGCCTTATGTTTAAAAGTATGTTGGGAGGAATGATGAGGACAAACAACATGATTAACAACAAACATAAATTAATTAAAGGAAGAATAAAATAAAATAATTAAAGGAGGGGCCAAAATTGATATTGGCACCCTCTCCCCTATCACACGATCTGTTCTCTAACAGAACAGACCCAAAAACCCCCCTCTCTCCCTCTTTCATGGTGGCTGTTTGCAGTAGCATGATGCACCACCACAGCATGCCCTGCTTGTTGACATTGTCCATCTACACTAACCATATAGTGTCGGAACAATGCTCACAGCTTTTCTTTACCCCTCCCTAAAGAAACTCTTTTCCTTCTTTCCCTTTTTTCCCCTATAGAAAGTGCAACTTTGTGTGCAAGCCGATCGCATGAAGGCAAGCCGTTCATCGGCGAAAACCCATCTTCGGAGTCACTCATCTCCCTACCTTGTACCTTCTTCTTTGGCTAGGTACACCGGAGTCTCCTCCCACACTACCGCACATGCCTTTTCCCCTCATCCCTTTCCGTAAAACATGAAACCCGCATCAACATGGAGGCTGATGCCAGCATCCCTCAAGTTTCTCCCTTCTCTTTTCTCAGGTCTATCACCACTTGAAAGGCCTTAATCGGAACCAATCCCATTCTAGTAGGCATTAACTTGATGTTTCTGTCAAATTTTCAGTCGGAGTTGAGGAGTGTGCGCCAGCAACGAAAACCCTCTGGCCAGATTTCGGCACCAAATAGAAAACCCCCTTCCCTGTTTTTCTGCTCATCTCTCCAGCCATAGACCATTGGTGAGCCCCCTTCACTAGCACGCCTTTATCTCCCCCTCCCTGCTCAGATTTCCCTTCTCACCAACGACCTTCCCCTTTCCCTCTCTTCTTGATTTGGTTCTGGATAGTGACGGAGCAGCAGTGATCAGACAAGTTCCACCGACCACCTCTCGAACCCCCTCTTTCTCCCATCACTTTTGGATGGGTTTTAGGTGGTGACAGAGCAGCGACCATCACCAGCCCTTATTCTAGGCAAACCCTTTCTCTAATGTCCACCATTCCCAGAAACCCATCTTCATTTTGATATGAATTTTTGTATATGCATCTAGGTCTAGGGATTTGGCCAAGCGGGCACGGGAGAAGATGACTAAAATTCGTGAGTTCCACAAAATTCCAGCCTCCAGAACTGTATGTGTAAAAGTTGAAATTCATGAGTTCTATGGAATTCCCATCCCCAGAACTGTAGGTCTAAAATTTGGAATTCTTTAGTTCCATGAAAATCTACTCTCCAGAATTGTACGTATAAAATCTGGAATTAGAAGGAGAAATTGACTTGGACTTTGACCACTCTACTCGAAATTATGTTTTATGCAATAGTTTTATTGTCAATGGTCTTGGCAATGGTTATGCACTTCGAACCTTGTTATGGTTAGACACATTAGTTTACTTAGACATCAGTTCTTTGATGGGTTCACTAACAATTGTCAACATAAAAGCCATTGGTATTGCAATAAGGCTTAAAATAGAGGGGAAAAGGCAAGTTGCTTATCCTAAAACATGTTTTGTTCATTTTGTTGCTATAGCAGAGGTATGTATTCTAACTTAATTGAAGTACCTGAATAATATTGAAGCTCGTGGTTGATCGTGAAGAAGAGGGCAATTAAAGCTAGTGGAAATGGATGAACTTGCTACATGGGGTAGGTGGAGAATTAAGAAAGCATGTCTTAATAGTAAGATGCAAGTTTTTTTTTTAACATGATCTTATTTTTATGATAGATATTATGTTAATTAAATTGTGCATATCATATGACATATGATGATGAAAAATGTTTACTTGTGAATGATGAAAATTTGCTAATTGAAATACTATATTAATGACATGCTTATCATTGAAGCCTACTGAATGATAGTAAAGGATACACACAATCTATTCTTAAAAAAAATAATATCATAGCTGTTATTGTGATAAAAAAGACATTTATGGTACATGGGTACCATTACATCATATATGATGTATGAGTCTAGGATTTTGCAGTACATCCTTGGTGGGCAATCACCTAATAAGTGAGGATGTTATGATTATAATGAGATACTCATATATATTATGGACAGGCAAGACACCTGTATATTATTATTTTACATCCAGGCATGGTGGCCTAAGGGTTTTGATTTAGACAGGCATAAGCCTGGGGATGTTATGCTAGGAGAGTTGTAGGGTTTGGCCACCTGCTCTTCAAAATTTATGATATGATGGATACCATGCCCAATAAGAGGTTAAACGTCAGGTGGGGCAATCATGGGAAGGCCGCCACTATGACAACCATGGTTCCCCCCATGTGAACATGGATTTTGTTATTTCCACAATTGGTATTAGTGGATTATTATGCAGTTATTCGAGGACGCTATACAGATTTAGACAGCGGCATAGTAGGCCTTGTATTTGATGCATTATGGTGCGTATATGATAGCATGATGACATGCGTAGATAATGGTATGATGACATGCATATATGATGGCATGATGAGATGCCTTATATGATGATGGCATGATGAGATGCCTTTTATGATGTTACTAGCAGCGGCTGGAGTATTATATACCCCATAGGGAAGGGGTATGATTTTGAGACCAGTATAGTCTGGGAATGTAGGTTATAAAGCCTATGGACTATGTTTATAACTTTGTATGACTTTTAACAATTTTGATATATATGTTATAGTCCTATATGTATATGTTGGAGGGCACAGTTTGATAAAAGTTTTCGTATGGGAAAAGTGAATGGGTAGATATATTATACAGAGTATGGTTCATAAAATTGGACTATGGTATCATATGAAAAATGATAATGATAATATTTAAAATAGTAGTGAATTACATATATCATGTAATGGTTAATCTCTAAAGAGTGATTATTATATTCATATGATGATGAAGAATTATAAATAGCTACTTTATCAATGACATGCAAATAATTGAATTATTAATGAAATTATTGAATTATGAATTATGTTGTAAACTTCATCCCATATAAGCATCATGATGAACTTGAATATTTTAATTGATGTAAAATGCTTAATTCATATATAATTAACATGTTTTCTTAAATCTCTCCTACCAAGCATAGCTTGCTGAGATATTATAAATGTTTTATGTTTATAATATCTTAGATACAGAGAGATAGGAGAAGACATACACAAGCAAGAGGAGTTCAATAGCCATACTTCTGCACTTAGGTATATATTTTGTTAAAGTTTTTGTATTGTGTAGTTAGTTATTAGATTATGCTACTTGGACATTTGATATAATGATTATAGGGGTTGTGTATGTGAACCATTAGATGGGTCCTGTTGTTTCATAAAATGTATGTCTATCTTCTATAAAAACTATAGTGTATAGTAAGGGAGTTGAGGTGACATCTGGGTTTTTGGAAAAATGAATTTCAAAGAAAACTATCTTCCACTATTTTTAAAATTTAAAATTAGAGGCATACCACCTTTTGAAAATAAATGCACAAAATTTTTGGGAAAAAATTTGGGGTGTCATAGTTGGTATTAGAGCGGTTCATCCAGTTACTTGCAACTCTTTATGTCCACCGAAAAGGATAATAATCCAAATATAGGTTAGAATGTAGTGAGTTGAGATAAGGAATTAGAATGGAATGAGTTGAGGAATTATCAATTCCATTATGGTGAATAGTGGGCCAAAAGAGCCGTTAGTAGAAATGGCTAAGTTAGTGTTGTAAAACATCCTTTTACCTATTAAGGTACCTATAGCATATAGCAGTGTAAAATGCTTCTACCTAAGGTTAAATAGAAAATATGCCCAGTATCAATGTGAATTCACAACATAGGTATGTACTTATTGGTCACGTAGACCAAGTTTAAGAGTAGTCAATTTGAAAAGAGACAAATGATAGATTAGAAAGGTTAACACAGGAAATATAGGGCGTAGCCTTGGTTTGTATTAGAAGAGGATGAAATAGAGGTGAATTAAGTAGTGGCAAATTGAAGAGGAGAAATAGAAACTATTGATAAAGGATAGGTTCAATATAAGGAAACTTAGAAGAATTGCAGATTTTCATAGAAATGAAAGGTAGAACCATCATATGACACGAGACTAAATGAGTATTTTTAAAACTATAGGTTAAAGGAATCTGTAGAGACATTATTGCTTGAAGGAATTCAAGGAATTTTTATTTATTTTTTTAATTTATGGTAGAAAGTTCATTAGGACAGAGTGTGATGACCCGGGTTTTTTATGATGCAAATTTAATAAAAAGGCGAGATCTCCTATTTTAGAAATATGAAATGCATGAAATTCTTTTGGTTTTGGAAAGAAATCTTTCGTATAAAAGCCCGAGTGTCAAAATACATTTCCAAATTATATAGCCATGGCATAGTTTTAAATTGACTCTATTCCCAAGAAAGTGTTAGTCACAGCCTCAACTACAGAGAGTAACTACAATCAAGTATCATTCACTGAAAGATAAGGTAGGGGTTTACTTACTGGCACTTAGTTTGGACGTTCTCTATCACGAGTCTGTCGCCGTATATCTTATCCTTAAGTGTTTACTTTGTGTCTGAAAAATGTTGAGGATTGGGTGAGTATATACTATACTCAGTAGGAGTCCATCACTACTAGTTTTACAATGCATGCTATGTTTAAAATCATATGCTCTTTAAAACATGTGCATGTTTGAACACTCATGTTCAATATCGATATTAAAAACCATTGTCGAATTGGAATACTGACGACTTAAAAAATCGCATAATCCAAGTCGAAAGTATCATATATATCATAAACATAATGATATGCATAAGATTCTCAACTGAATCCAACTCATGGATATATGGTATGGTCGACCATCCTCATGTCATGCCATATGCAATGAAAGTAAATCCTCAAAAACATAGGGCCCACAATGCTCATGACCTCCTCGTTGTGTGGTCCCCGGGTACCTGGGGACACTCGGTCATAGCCTCCATGGGGCATATGACACCTCGACCCAGTGCCATGACACTAGTGATAGCCCCCTGTACCACATGCAGTCGACGTAGGGACATGCCTTTTTTTTGGGGTGGTACCCTTTCCAACTAATAGTGGTAGAGGCTGGGAGGCCACCCCAGACCTCTCGGCATAGGGCCCACGAGCTTACTAGCCCAAATCATATTCGATCAATCAAGCAAAAACCTCTTTTTCAAAACCTGTCCTCTTTGGGTCCCTCACAACTGCCTGGCCCTCACAACTGCCTACCCAACGTCTTTTGGGCACTCCAGCGTCTTTTGGTAACCCTCAAGGACATGCAATTTTTCAAAACTCAATAACCACAAATCATGCAATTTATGCAATCGTTTGCAAAACATGTCTATGCATAATGTATTTATCATACGCATGCTGAATTCATTTATAAAATTAAGTAATGCTAAACAAGTCATATAACTTATACTTAAAACATGCATTCTCAAAACAATCATGGGCTCTTTTTAAAAGTCTAGTAGCGATAGAGCACCTACCTGGTTTGGTCACACTAGCCCCCTTATCCTCATACGCTCCTGCTCATAGTTTAGGAGAGCAAGGTTAGCTTGGCCTATTTCTATAGGTTTTAGAATGGTTGATCTCACTGCTTAGGCATTAAGGGTTCATTCCCATGCCTATGGGTCTCCTAAGGTCCTAACTGGGCCTTGGTATCATCAGGTTTACAAAGGTTTAGTGGCCCTGCACCACTATCATAGTTTAAGGGTCATGCCCACCTTAGATAGGGCCTTGATCAGGTATTTTATGGTCTGGGTGTGTCCGCGTCATCGATACGGACACAACGCCTTTCGTGGCCCCTCAATCGGAGCCCTACAACCCAAGTTATGGGCATTTTACTCTCAAGTGTATATATAAGGCCCATACAAGGTGGAAGCTCGGGACGCTAATGCGTCCCACGTTAGCAGCATGTGCCCCATAGGGGGCGTCTGTAGACGCACCAGGCTTCCGCCCTTCATTCTTAATTGCGAACGCACCCGTCGAGTTTCCTCAATGCACAAGATGCGTTTCAGTTTGATGGAGACCTGGGCGTCCTAGGGACGCCTGGTTCGACCCTGTCGAACCAGTACACCCCAGGGACCATCCTTGGTTCCTTTGTGGCTCCCTAGAGTCCCATTTTGCATGGTTTTTCATGCAAAAATTTGGGGAAACTCATCTTAAGACTAAGGAGGAGATGGGTTTGGAGGGGTTTTGGGCATACCTGGTTCGTGGCCGGGTTTTTTCCACGTTTTCTTCCCTTGCCTATCTCTCCATGATGGGTTTTTTCCAAGCTTTTGGGCCGCCATTGGAGGTGCCCAAGAGCTCTATTTATAGAGCTCGAAGAGGGTTCTAGAGGGGGTTCTTACCGCCATGGAATGGTGGTGGAGAAACCTCTAGAATGGCGGTGGTTTCTCCCCTGCACACTGCTGTTCTAGAACCCTCCAAGAGGTTTGGGAAGAAGAGGGGTGCCCGTATCAAAACGGGTCCCTGTTTTCTCAGGCCAAATCCGTTTTTAATTTAAATTACACTTTTGCCCTTGAACTTCAAAGGGCCATAACTTGCTCATTTTAACTCCATTTTGAGTGATTTTGCTCTTGTTGGATTCCTTTTTCTGAGACGCACCTAAGCGTACTACTCTCAGGACCAAATTTCTGGGTCCAGTCAGGGTGAATAGTGAAATGACCAAAATACCCTTATCTCCAAAAAGTGAACTTTTTATTACTAACTTGGGATTTCAATGTTACAAAAATGGAGTCATTACACAGAGTCCTAGAGTAAGATTCATACATCACATATGAAGAATTTATGTTTGAAAGAATTATATTTTAATCTAAGAAAATTGAAGTATTTGATAATAAACTTATTACCATAATAGTGTGAGATAACTACTAAAATGGAGAAAAACTTGAGACAAAGCTAATCATGAAACATTATGCATAATATAGCTATATGTATAATATCATATATGTTTAAGAAACCAATGATCCATGCCAAAACTTTGGATAAATTAAGAATTGTATATTTCTCTAGTATGTATAAGTATGCTAAATATGAATGTGTTAATGAAAAGTTGAATGATGGAGTTGATATGTAACTCCAGTTGATGGATAAGTCAATGTTGCAAGGACTTATTCAAAGAAATGTTTATTATATCTTATTGAAAGAATGATATGCTTATCCTCATTGTTATGATGGATTTGGGCATGATAACATCATTTGGTATGATGGACATGGGTATGATACCCATATTATATGGAATTGTAAATTGTTAGACAATATGGATTGTCACAAAGATGAAAGCACATTGTAATGGTGTGATAGTCTTCTTATTTAGAAGACAAAATATGTTAAATTTATGCACTATATCAACTATAAACGAATGAATACCTTTCTTGAGAATAACATGTATTGTTGACAACTACAATTATTATAAATGATGAATGAAGTAAGATTGAGAAGAAAGATGGAGGTAAAGGTTGATAAATATAAGAAAATGAAAATGAGTTAAAATCATTGCACAAGAGACATCCTATGCATTCCCAAATTCTAGCTTTTAATTGTTTTCTTCATTATTGCTATTCTCTTCATATACCTCATTGTATTCTTCTTGCTCTACCTAGACTTGTAGCCTTCTTCCACTTTAGCTTCAGTTTTCTTGAGGCCATTCTCATGCTACTTCCCCTATGTCCTCATAGTTCTCGCCTCTTCATATTTCCTTTGCTTATTTCCTTTTCCTATACATTCAATTTTCATGTGTATGCTCCCTAAAGTAAAAACTGCTTGGTTGCAAATAACTGTGCATGATGAAGACTTAAATTCCATTACAAGAAACTGCTGTTTCTTTTCCATCCGTTCTATTCACTTTTCCTTATACATTGTATATTCATGTGTATGCTCCTTAAAGTAAAAGTTATTTATTTGAAATTAAGTATGCATGAGCATGAGAAACATTAAAATTTGAGTACAATAAACCATTGGTTTTCCTCTTGCTCTTTCCTCTTCAATTTCCCTTCCTATTGGCATTCTAGTAATCCAGCTACTCCAGTTGAAGCTAAAATAACTGCTCCCACAGAAAACTCCAAAATTTTCCTCTGGCTAACCTAGATGATACTCCTTTTCTTTCCATTATCCATCTTATGAGCCCCAAAAATCATCAATGCATTGATCTATTTCTTCTCTTTGTAAATGGGATGTGTGCTTGTTAAAATAAACCACTCAATCAAGAAAATGGTGCATGATAAAGAAGTAAATTACATTACAATAAACCATTGTTAAATGAGAAAGTAATATTTCTAATAAACATCACTAGTTGGTTGACTAGTGATGATTTTGACGATGAATTCATATCCCGACATAGGCAGGATGGCTGTAGGATATGTAAAAAGATGGTAATCATAAGAAATGAAAAACATATACCAACTATGAAGGCTGGCATACTTTAAGAAAATAAGTGATGTGAATATGTACTTTATTTTGAGAAAGGTTCTCGAACTATGTATTTTAAAAGATCAGATCTGATGTGTCAAGGGAGAATATGACAAACATTTGTCTTTGTTTGTATTGATGAAAGCATTGAAGTCTCAGTATTGAAATCGTGATGGTAATGTATTGATGTTGAAAACACCAATGATGATATTTATGTATTTGAATGTGAATGCACAGTTAGTGCAAAATCAATTGTTCATTTAATGATATTGGATTCATAATTGCATTTGAGAAACAATAGATGCATTATTTTAGTGTTTGAATTTATACAAAAGGAGGTAAGTTCAGGTATTAAATTCGGAATCATATGTGGTATCCTTAGCATCTATGGTTGTATGTTTTGTTGATGCTTAAATTAAAGAGCATTATTGTTGATTATAAGACTTTAAGGCTGTACATCTTATCCCAGTAAATTGGAATGTGATAATGTCTAAGATGTTCCTTGATGTAAATGGTAATCTCTTTATTTTGATTTCATATGTGAAATTGGTGAATGAGCCTAAAAGAATTATTAGTGAATACAATGAAAACGTTATGATATGCAATGATATCTTTAATTAAATGATTGCTTGAAGTAATGCAAATGTTATCTGTTTTGAACATATGATGAAGTGTGGAAAGTTATTGGTGAAAGGTTGTGATTTTACAACCTAGATTTGATTTATTATAGTAAAGTGTCTTTGAAGAGTCATTGAAAGTGCAAACTTCTATACATCTAAACCCATGCAATTCAGGGGATATTTTGATAATTGTTTATGGAATGACATGAAAACTGAATAAGATATATGGTTGTGATGGTGATGCAAGAGTAATTAAATAATTATTCATTTGATGGTTTTATAATGAAATGGCAATGCACCTTAGAATGATCTGAATATTATACCTTATGTTGTGGAAATGGGTAAGTAATTGCATTATCTTGAAAATTTGTCACATCAGGTGAATGTGTGGGATGAATGGTTATTTATATTATGATGGATGTTGGAATGTGATGAGACTGAGCCTCAAAAAAATATTATGGATGTAAGAATGGTTTATCAGGTGTATTGCAATCACATGTGTTAAATGCATAAGTCTGAAAAATAGGGGAGGCTCTGCCAAAATTTTGTTAGAAATATGATACTTGAATTCTAAAAGATAGGTAGTTTCCTAATGTTAGGATTGATTAAATACATGCAGAAGAGATTTAATTTAAGTTGAGTGATGTATAGTCATTCTTTGAAGTTATTATAAAGAGAAAAAGGGATGAGAAAATAGAAAAGGTGAGTTGGAGATAAAGATTATGTATTCTAAGAATCATTACAATCAAAGGATTTTGGAACTTGAAATGAAAGAAAAACATAGTCAGAAATTTATTGTTTGATGGCTTATCAAGTAAAGGTCAAATATCAGAGTGGTGTAGAGAAAGTGGTTCCTTATTGTTTATGGCAGATGGAAAAGTGACACATTAAGTGGAATGCATTTAGTTAAGTTAAAGATCAGTTATATTCTGCCGGATATTGTTTCATGGAAGGATTATAAGAAATTAAGTTTGTGATGAGATAAGAATACTCCTAGAATGGTTTGAAAGATAGCATGAAAAGAATTTCGAAGATGAAATTCAATTAAGGGAGAAGATTGTAACAACCCCAAATTTTCTAAATACTATTCTGGGAGTTATTATATGAAATTGGAATTTTGGAATATAATTGAAAATTTTGACCCAAAGAAAATAAATTTTTATAGAAATTAAATTTGGAGTGGAAACATGAATATTTGGAATGTACTTGAAAAATTGAGCCCAACGACATTAAAAACACTGAAATCGGAGTTTGAATGAATTTCACCCTAAAATTTTACTATTCTATGAGCAGGTTATGAGTTTTCAAGGGATATATCTTTTCTTAGATGTATAATTTAGAATTAAAATTAAAATCTTTAGATAGTACTCAGAAAATGGAATCCAATGAGCTAAAGAACGTTGAAAATAGAGTCAGGATGAAGAAGTTATAGGCCTTCGAAGTCAGGGGCAATACGATAATTAAAAGATATATATATATATATATATAAACTAAGAACATGAAATTGAAATTATAAAATATAGATTCTACTTGTTGATACAAATCCAATGACACTAAGATTGCTAAAAACGGAGTGTGGATATATAATCATGAATTTTCTTAGGAAGGGTAATTTTGTAATTGTACCAGTGGGCCCCACTTTCAGAAATATGGGTTCGATGATAATTAGATGTTAGTAAAATATCACGTGTAGGAATCATGCCTTATGTTTGAAAGTATGTTGGGAGGAATGATGAGGAAAAACATCATGATTAACTACAAACATAAATTAATTAAAGGAAAAGAAGAATAAAATAAATAATTAAAGGAGGAGCCAAAATTGATATTGGCACCACCTCCCTTATCACATGATCTATTATCTAATAGAACAGACTCAAAAACCCTTCTCTCTCTCCCTCTTTCATGGTGCCCATCTGGAGCAGCGTGATGCACCACCATTACGTGCACTGCTCGATGACACTATCCGACCACACTAACCATATAATGTCGGAATGGTGCTCATAGGTTTTCATGACCCCTCCCTAGAGAAATTATTTTTCTTCTTTCCCTTTTTCCCCTGTAGAAAGTGTAGCTGTGTGCATGCCGATCACATGAAGGCAAGCCATTCATCAGCAAAACCCCATCTTCAGAGACACTCATCTCCCTACCTCGTACCTTCTTCTTTAGCTAGGTATACCAGAGTCTCCTCCCTCACTATCGCACATGCCTTTTCCCCTCATCCCTTTCCACAAAACATGAAACCCTCTCTTCTCTGGCTTCAACATGGAGGCTGATGCCAGCATCCCTCAAGTTTCTCCCTTCTCCTTTCTCAGGTCCATCACCACGTAAAAGACCTCGATCAGAACCAATCCTGTTCCAGTAGGCATTAACTCGACATTTTTGTCGAATTTTTAGTTGGATTTGAGGAGTTTACGCTAGCAATGAAAACCCTCTGCCTAGATTTCTATACCAAATAGAAAAGCCCCTTCCCTATTTTTTCGTTCATCTCTCTAGCCATAGACCATTGGTGAACCCCCTTCACCAACACGCCTCTAGCTCCCCCTCCCTGCTCAGATTTCCCCTCTCACCAACAACCTTTCCCTCTCTTCTCAGTTTGGTTCTAGATAGTGATGGAGCTAGCAGTGATCGAGCAAGGGCCATCAACCACCTCTCGAAACCCCTCTTTCTCCTGTCTCTTTTGGATGGGTTTTAGGTGGTGACTAAGCAATGACCATCACTAGCCCTTATTCTGGGCAAACCATTCCTCAGATCTCCACCATTTCCAGAAACCCATCTTCATTTTTATCTCAATTTGTGTATATGCATTTAGGTCTAGGGATTTGGCCAAGCGGGCATGGGAGAAGATGACTAGAATTCATGAGTTCCACAAAATTCCAGTCCCCAGAACTGTATGTGTAAAAGTTGAAATTCATGAGTTCTTTGGAATTCCAATCCCCGAAATTGTATGTGTAAAAGTTGGAATTTGCGAGTTCCTCAAAATTCCAATTCCCAGAACTGTATGTGTAAGAGTTAGACTTCGCGAGTTCCTCGGAATTCCAATCCCTAGAACTGTAGGTGTAAAATTTGGAATTCTTTAGTTCCATGAAAATCCAGTCTCCAGAATTGTATGTATAAAATCTAGAATTAGAAGGAGAAATTGACTTGGACTTTGACCACTCTACCCAAAATTATGTTTTATGCAATAGCTTCATTGTCAATGGTCTTGGCAATGGTTATGCACTTCGAACCTTGTTATGGTCAGACACATTATTTTACTTAGACATCGATTCTTTGATGGGTTCACTAACGATTGTCAACATAAAAGCCATTGGTATTGCAATAAGGCTTAAAATAGAGGGGAAAAGGCAAGTTGCTTATCCTAAAACATGTTTTGTTCATTTTGCTGCTGTAGTAGTTGTATGTATTCTAACTTAATTGAAGTACCTAAATAATATTAAAGCTCGTGGTTGATCGTGAAGAAGAGGGAGATTAAAGCTAGTGGAAATGGATGAACTTGCTACACGGGGTAGGTGGAGAATTAAGAAAGCATGTCTTAATAGTAAGATATAAGTTTTTTTAACATGATCTTATTTTTATGATAGATATTATGTCAATTAAATTGTGCATATCATATGACATATGATGATGAAAAATGTTTACTTGTGAATGATGAAAATTTGTTAATTGAAATACTATATGAACGACATGCTTATAATTGAAGCCTATTGAATGATAGTAAAGCATACACATGATCTTTTCTTAAAAATAAATAAATATCATAGCTGTTATTGTGATAAAAAGACATTTATAGTACATGGGTACCATTACATCATATGCGATGTATGAGTCTAGGATTTTGCAGTACATCCTTGATGGGTGACCACGTAATAAGTGAGGATGCTATGATTATTATGAGATACTCGTACATATTATCGACAAGCAAGATGCCTGTATATTATTATTTTACATCTACGCATGGAGGCTTGAGGGTTTTGTTTTAGATAGGTGTAGGCCTGGGGATGCTATGCTATGAGAGTTGTAGGGTTTGGCCACCCCCTCTCTGAAATTTATTATATGATGGATACCATGTCCAATGAGAGGCTAAACGTCGGGTGGAGCAATCATGGGAAGGCCGCCACAGTGACAACCATGGTTCCCCCCATGTGAACATGGATTTTGTTATTTCCATAGTTGGTATCAATAGATTATTATGCAATTATCCAAGAGCGCTGTAAGAATTTAGATTGCGGCATAGTAGTCCTTGTATTTGATGCACTATGGTGCATATATGATAGCATGATGAAATGCATATGTGATGCATGATGATATGCCTATTATGATGATGGCATGATGAGATGCCTTTTATGATGTTACCAGTAGTGGTTGGAGTATTATAAATCCCATAGGGAAGGGGTATGATTTTAAGACCTAGTATAGTTTGGGAATGTAGATTATAAAGCCTATGGACTATGTTCATAACTTTGTATGACTTTTAACAATTTTAATATATATGTCATAGTCCTATATGTATATGCTTGAGGGCATAATTTCACAAAAGTTTTCGTATGGGGAAAGTGAATGGGTAGATACACAAGCAAGAGGAGTTCAATAACCATATGTGATGACCCGGGTTTTCTCATGCATTTTTAAATGCAATGTCTAATTTCCTAAGGCGGGATGCATCCCTATTTGAAAACCATTCTATAAAAACTATGCAATGCAGTGGAAAATCTTTTGTTTTTAAACTCATTTTTGAAAACCCCGAGTGTCATTTGCTTTCACAACAACTAAGGTAGTTTTTGAAAAACGTCAGAAATCATAAATGTTTTCCCCAGGTCTTTCTAGTCACAACGCACAGCCCAACTGTAACTAAGTACAAACACATGTCCAAAGGGTTGAGAGTTTACTTACATGTGTATTTGTTTCCTTTTGGATTCACTTGCTCATAGCACTAACATAGATGTCATCTTTTTGTGAGTGGAGCTGTCCTGAACCATGATATATACGGACGTATCCTGTCCTTGAGTGCTTACTGATGTCTGAAAAAATGTTAAGGATTGGGTGAGTATATAATATACTCAATAGGATCCTATCACTACTAGTTTTATAAATGCATGAGATGTTTTAAAATCATATGCTCATTCAAAATATGCATATGTTTGAATACTCGAGTTTTATATCAGTATAAGAATCCATAATCAACTGAAATACTCATGACTTAAAAGATCACATAATCTAAAATTGAAAGTATCATATATATATATATATATATATGATGACATCATGATATGCAATAGATGCTTCATGGAGTCCAACTCATGGATCTCTAGTATGGTATGGTCGACCAACCTCATATCATGCTATATGAAATGCACATAACTCATCAAACCATAGGGTCCACTATGCCTACGACCTCCTCGCCGTGTGGTCCCCGGGTACCTGAGGACACTCGGTCATAGCCTCCACGGGGCCTATGACACGTCGACCCAGTGCCGTGACACCAGTGGTAGCCCCCTATACCACATGCAGTCGACGTAGGTACTTCTTCGCCCGTCCTTCTCTTTAGCGGGCGTGTCCACGGACGTGCCCATTTGGTTCCTCTCAGACACGTTTCGTTTGTCTGGGCGTCTTGGTCGTTGGGGGACTGGGGCGTCCTTGGGATGCCCTTGTTCACCCCTGAGGAACCAGTGCGGCCCTGGGGACGTCCCAGGGTCCTTGGTGACTCCCTAGAGACCTATTCCTCATGGATTTTTATGCAAAAACCTAGGGAAACCGAGCCTAGGACTGTGGGTAAGATGGGTTTGGGGATTTTTTGTGCGTACCTGCTTCGTGGTTGGTTTTCTCTCCACGTTTTCTCCTCTAGGTCGCTGCTCCTCAATGGTTTTTCTCCCACATTTTGGGCTGCCATTAGAGGCGCCCAAGAGCTCTATTTATAGGGCTTTTAAAGAGGGTTCTGGAGGGGTTCTAACCGCCTTTGAATGGCGGTGGAGAAGCCTCCAGAATGGCGGTGGTTTCTCCTTGGAACACCACCGTTCCAGAAACCTCTATGAGGTTGAAGATGAAGGGTGCCCGTATCAAAATGGGCCCCTGTGTTTTGCCACTAAACTCGTTTTTGTAAAAATTACAGTTTTGCCCCTGAACTTCAAAGGGCCATAACTTGCTCATTTTAACTCCGTTTTAGGTGATTTTGGTCTCGTTGGATTCCTTTTTCTAAGATGCATCTAATGGAATCATTTTTAGGACCAAATTCCTGGGTTTAGTCAAGGCGACTAGTGAAATGACCAAAATGCCCTTATCTTTAAAACTGAACTTTTCATGGGATTTTAATATTACAAAAATTGGGGTCATTACACCATACCTCTGTGCTCAGATATATATTTTGTTAAAGTTTTTGTATTGTTTAGTTAGTTATTGGATTATACTGCTTGGACATTTAATATAATGATTATAGGGGTTGTGTATGTGAGCCACTGATGGGTCCTGCTGTTTCATAAAATGTATGTCTATCTTCTGTAAAAACTATATTGTGTATAGTATGGTAGTTGAGGTGACATTTGGGTTTTTGGAAAAATGAATTTCAAAGAAGACTATCTTCCACTATTTTTGAATTTTAAAATTAGAGGCATGCTACCTTTTGAAAATAAACGCAAAATTTTTTTGGGAAAAACCCGAGGTGTCACAAGTGAGGACTAGCTAATGATTATTGAGATTTATTTATGTTAGGAGCATGTTAAATGTGTTGAACTATTCATGTAATAAGGCCATTGGTGCTAAGACCTTAAAATAGAATATGGTTTGTTATTTAGTATATGGTTGTGACTAACAATTCCGGGCAGCTCTCTTATTTTGTTAGAATTAGAATAAAATGGATTAGACATGGGCCTATATTTCCAAATGGATGCATAAAGATGATCAGGTTTTAAAATGTTGAATGAGTATTTCAAACTATTTTTAAATTGGGACGTCCCACCTTAAAACAAAAATGTTAAAAATAAAATTAAAAAACCCCAGTCATTGCATTAAATCTTGGTACATTTTTATGTCTTTTGGATGTATGGTCTACTTTGAATTGTGTGCCTCTTGTAGAAAATCATGTCTTAGACCTATAACTATTGGAACTACTAGTCTTCCCTAAAATCATACCTCCATCCACACCCATACTAAAACTAGCCTTGTTAGTCATGCCATAGTCTCTTCACATTCTGTTTGAGGTTGTTGATGTGTCTAAATAATTATTGCAAGTGCATGACTCTATTGAAGTATAGAACTAACATATAGGGGTCAATCCTATGAAGGTTCTTTAATAGATGAATTTAATTACAATTTAAGTTGCCTTACTCTTACCTAGCCAACAAGGAAAGAAAGGAAGAATTCTAAACCAAAGAAACTAAACTAAAGTAAGTAAATCAAAGCTATGAAATAAAAGCAAGAAAACTACTTAAAGATAACTAAAGCAAAAAAAGAAAAGAAAAAGAAAGCAAAGGAAACTAAATTAAACTTAACTATGGAATGGAAAAGACAATTTCATTACTAAATTCATTACAATTACAAGGAATGAAAGAAATAAATTGAGAGAATGATTTTCTTGAAGTGGCCACTATACGAGTCCTTCGTTGTGTCACTCAACAAGGCTCTTTACATTTCCTCTTCTTCTTTCCTGGGCTTGAACTTTTCTTTATGGTCTTCTTGTTATGTCACACAACAAGTGCCAATAACTTACATTTAACCCAAGGTATACTAATCTACCACCAAGATTTTCTCATCTCCTTAACCCAACATGCCACAAAGTCAATGAAATCCTCAACCATGCTTTAGGAATTAGAAGAGTCCTTGACTACCATTGGAAGGTTTTCTTCTTTTTCCTTTATTTCAAAATCCCAAAAGAAGAAAAGATGAAATATGGAAAGCTAGAAGAAGATGATGGTTGTGATGAAGAGGAAGATGGAGGGTGTTTAAGTGAAGGAAGGGAGAACGTTGGATAAGGAGTGTATAGAGTAAGGAAACAGAATAAAAAGAATGAGAGAAGAAGAAGATGGGAGAAAGAAAGAAAGGAAAGTGGGAATAGAAGAGCCTCTTCTCCAAAGGGTTGAACTTTGATCATATGGGAGCTTTGGTAAAGGAGATCTCTCTCCCTCTATTTCACCTAGATTTAGCTTTCATGTACAAGGGAAAGGTAAGAGATAACATTCTTTTTTTTATTTTTCACCTCTTATTTATATGGTTTGAGGAAAGGAAGCCCTAGGGATGAGCAATGAAGATCTAAAGATGAATGAAAGAAAGAATGGGGGATATTAAATGCGATTTGATGGAAGGAAGGAGGGGGGGGAGGTGCGCGGGGGCGTGAATTCCCATTTTAGAAAGTGGGATGGTGTTTGGGCATTGGTAGCATAAGAAAGTGGAGTGGGAGAAGTAAAGGCAAGTGGTAAGGTGGTTAGGAAAGTAAATTTGAGTGGTTAGGAAAGAGAATTATTTAATAGGGAAGGAAGAGAGAAGAATAAGGAAGGTGGCTTGACTTTTGGTCAAAATTAGAAGGTGGGTAGGTAGAGGGGTGTCTTTTTCAATTTTTGGAAGTGGGATGAATTTGGAAGGTGGCAAGTTAAAATTAAAGGGAAATAGCTTGGTGAAAAGGTAAGGGATAAAGTGGAAAGGAAAAGGAAAAATATGGATAGTAGGTGGAGAAAATATAGGAGTTTTCAAAATTAGAAATGTCCTAAAAGGATCTTGATTTCCAATTTGAGTGTGTGTGTGTGTGTGTGTTTTTTTTTTTTAGAAACCTTATGATGAGATGGATATTTGTTCAAGATGGGTGGTTGAGATCTTTCTTTATTTAAGGTTCTGGGTTAAATTTTCAACACTAGAAAGGTGGCTAGGATTTCCTTCTTTGCTTCACTTCAATCCTAGCCCTTAGATCATACTTAGGGATGGAATTCCATTTAGATATTATTTAAAACTGTATTTTCTCTCTACCATTGGATTGGATTGCCTTAGGATGAATAGACTTGACTCTTTAGATCTTCATATGCTCATTGGACCAATTGTACTTCAATATCTTGTATGGATAAGAGTTTCAATCACTAGTTGATTCTTTTCCTTTGGTTGAGTAGGAGAGAGAAAATAAGTAACAGTCTTCATGTGGGTCCCATTCTTTCTTTTTCACCTGAGAAGCTTTCGTTGTATATAATTCCAATGTATATGAATTGAAATTCTTCCATAAGCTTCCAAGGGTGGTGACATGTGTGCATGCCCTCATGCATAGGAATTTGTCACCTTTTTGTCCTCATTTGAATAGAAACTGAATATAGTGTTTTTGGCCGTTCTGACTTTGACAGTGAAACCCAATGATCTTTTTGAATGTCCAAGACTTCATTTGGCATGTATGGCTCCTCAATGTAGTTTTAAAAATCAAATTTCTCTTTCTAAGGTAAAATTAGCAATTTTATGCAATTTTTACATTTGTACCCTAGACCTACAAAACATTAGAATTAACCTTATGAGTGATAATTAAGTGATTTATGAGGCTATAACCTTCTTAATATACGTATATGTATATAATATTTCTATACCCATGAAATACTGCAGACTTAGACTTTGCTAGTCTTCTATACCCATCACATATCCCAGACTTAGATTTTGCTAGTCCTCGACCAAAACAACAAAAAAGAAATACATAAATCTAAAAACAAATTCTAGCCATTTTTGTAGGTGATGTTGTCTGCATTTAGCATATGCAAAAAGCCTTTAGATCCCTAGGTTACCCTCAGTGGACAAATTGTAGTCTCATAAGGGTTTCTTGAAATGATACTTATAAATTTTTTTGAAAACCTTATGAAATTCCTTCATCTTTCTAAGAGAATCTTCTTATATGCATCTTTCATTAAACTTTTAACTTTAACATGTTAGTAGAAATGATGAATAGTTCAAATTCCTACCCTTATGCTAAAGATACCCCATTAATTCATCAAATCTTAGGATGTGAGTGTGTGAGTATAACCAATATATATATATATATATATACAATTATAGGCCTCCAAGGAAATTATAGCCTAAATTATCATCCAAACATATGATTTGACTTCAAATCTCATGGGATATACTTGATACTCAAAAAGAAGTCACTCAGAAAGGGGTAAATCTCTCTTTAATATGTGAGCAGAATAATATTCATCAAGTTCAAAGTCTCACACATTCCATAGAGAAGAATGATAACTTAGAAAGAATTTTAATGGCCTCATGAAAGGATATTAATTATTAGGAATGTTATACCCTCCCAAATACCTTAGTCATTTATAACCATGTCCAAGTCATACTCCTTCTAAAGTCCAGTTAGGACTTCTATTGGGATGAAACATAGGCTTAGGATAGGGTTATCAAAAGAATGGATATAAGGATAAACAAAGGTTGTTTGGAGACATGTAAAGGTCTTCTACAAAAGTATTCACAAACTCCTTTTATAACCCTTAAGAATTAACATTTCTTTTTTCATTGGCTATTTCTTTTTCTTGGCTTTTCTTCATTTTTCACTTTTTTCTTATGACTTATGGTAAATAGTATTTCTTGGATTTTTCTCTTTTCAGGCCTTATATTCATCTTTTGAATTGTATTTCTCATTCTTTTCTGAAGATACTCCTTCAACCATCTCTACATATTTCCAAAAGTAACTAGGTAATGGATCTATTATAGGGTTTCAATATAGGTAATGGTTAATGGGTTCACAAAGAAAAAAGGCTTATTTTAAAAAGGCTCAAAGGTTTAATTAGTGGAAAATAACTTAGCGAAAGCTAACGGCCTGGGTAAATCAAAGATAACCTCTATCATTTCCTAGGTTTCATATGATTTAAAACATAAATATAAATTCAAGAGATAATCAGTATAGTCTATTAGATGTTTTTTCAAAAATTGACTAAGACAAGAATACTGAGACCAACTAGGGAATTAATGTCTGCTAAAGAAAAATTAGAATTTATGCATAACCTCAAAAAGGAAGAATTTAATCTCACATGGGTTAATAGTCTTAACATATTTTCTTTTCAACTTAAACTGTATATATAGCTATTTTGTGCTATGACTATACCGAGTTTAACTTTTCATGGACCACTTTAGAAAAGAATAAAAAGATGAACTAATTGTATACAAATCTATTAATAAGCTAAAGTTCAAAATATAGCTTGAATAGTTGAAAAATCTAAATTCTTATCCTTGTAAAGAAAATTTTTCATAAGTCTTTCATCAAATTTTTTATAATTTTTTTCAAAATAAATTAAAAAAATTGACTAAAAAACAACTAAAAACAAACTTTAGACACATAAAAAATTGAAATACCCTACCCCTAGACTTAAATTAAATATTGTCCTTAATTTTTAGATCTACATACAATGGAAAAATGAAATAATAGACCTGAGAGGAAAGGGTGAGAAAGATAGTACCTGCACTCTTGGGATAATGCATTGATCTGTTGGTGTGGTTTGTATGCAATGTTGATGCAACTAAATGATTCTACAACTAATTGATCTAACTAATCTACCTCATTCTTAAACTAGTCTAAGGATCCTAATTCCAACTCTAATTAATTATAACTCTAATTATAAACATGGATGAGTATCAAGAGTGACTCACTCCATTTCAAAATATCTTGGTAATCAATATATTTCAACCTCCTAGAGATGTATGGTGTTGCTAACAATAGAGCATGATGGACCAATGTGAAGGAGCATTGATTTGGACCAATATGAGATGACTTAGCCATTGATTGGTTAAATTGGGTATATGGAATGCAAATATTAGAAAGTAAAAGATATTCCTCTTCTATTATTGTAACGCCTCGGGTCTGGGCTCCCTCAGTAACAATATTGTCCGCTTTGGGCCTAAGGCCCGCACGGTTTTATTCTTCCCCCACAGGGGAAAACACGTTGTTACTGGTAAAGCCCACCCAGACCATTATCAGCCGCCCATGAACTTTCCTCCTGGCAATGTGGGACTAACTCTCAGCACCTCACCTTGCCTAGAAGCCTGCCAACCTCATCGAGTACGCCTTTTGGCCTGCCCTCATCAGCCCGCCCTCACCCAGTGGTATCAGAGCCAACCCCTGACCCGGTGTGGGTGGCTAACCGCACGTGAGCGGAAGCGTGGGAGTCCACGCACGGACATGTGTCCCCTAAGGGGGAGAGGGCTAGCCTTGGCCGATGAGGGCAGGCCAAAAGGAGCAGTCGCTGAGGCTGGCAAGCTTTTAGGCAAGGTGAGACACTGAGAGTTAGACCCACATCACTAGGAGGAAAGTTCCTGGGCAGCTGATAAGGGTCTGGGTGGGCTTTACCAGTAACAACGAGTTTTCCCCTGTGGGGGAAGAACAAAACCGTGCTGGCCTCAGGCCCAGAGCTGACAATATTGTTACTGAGGGAGCCCAGACCTAGTGCGTTACAATTATATCTTCCTAAAAATTAAATATAAGCTCACTCTGCACATCTCTAAAGTTTTTATCTTTTTTAGCTTGAGGTAGAGGAATATTGGGGCTTATAACCCCTAATTATCTTTTGTGCACCCTAGAGTTTGTTGATTTTTGGCCATAACATCAGTTGTCTCTCCTTTTTATTATGCAGTCACAGGTAAGGTTTCAGATGAACCTAAACTCTTGCATTGAGTATCCTTAGGTAAAAGTGATAGGTTCAAATTGGGTGTTTCTTAGGAAATTACATGTTCAAATAAAATTTCAGAAGATGGAATGGATCCTACTTAGGATTTCCATTTAGAAGTGTTCATTAATGGTACAGTACAAAGTAAACCATTTACTTCATCAACGGAACTATCTATATCAAAATCATCAAAACCAAAATTAGCTTGACAAGCCTCTAGAGGATCAGGGCTAAAGGATGATACAGATGGTACACTTTGTATCATATTAACAGTAAAGGTCATTTAGAGAATTGTTTTCCAGTGTGAAAGACATTAAGCTTAATGTCCATGTTTCCAAAAGACAACTGCATGGTTCTATTACTATAATAATTATGGCATTTGATGTGTCCAAGAATGGATGTCCCAAAATAACTAGAATTTGACTACTAAGGTTTTCTACATGTTGTGTATTTACGAGTAAGAAGTCTATTGAAAATAAAAAAACTTATCAACCTGAATTAGTACTTTCTCTACCACACCACATGGGACTTTAACTAACCTATTTTCTAATTGTATTGTGGTGGTAGTCCTTTTCATCTCATCTCACCGAAACCTAATTCCTTATATACAGAATAAGGTAAAAGGTCAATATTCAACCCCTAATCAAGTAATGCCCCATCAATTTTGTGTTCCTCAATCCGATATGATATAGTGGGACACCCTAGATCTTTATATTTTGGTGGAGTGTTGTGTTGCAATATTGAGTTAGCTTGCGTGACTATGAAAATTATTATCCAAGTTATTTTTAATCATTGAAGAAATGGATGCTTTGGAATATAATGCAATTCAAGATTAGGGCGAGCAGAAGTAGGAGGAGGTTGTTTCTTCTCTTTTCCCTTATTATTATTTATAGGGCTCTCAATTTTCTTAGTCAAACCTACCTAATTTTCTATTGCTTTTCCTCTCCTAAGGGCACATATGGATTCGGTCTATTCAAGAAATGCCCTCTTAGAAAGTGTAGCAACAAGTAGACCATTTAGTACTCTATCTGCATAATATATTGCGAGTGGATTTGCATTGTTGGTTTAAAATCATTGTGGTAATCTTCTGTACTTTACATAAATAAATTAAAGGTTTCTTTTAAAGATTGTTTCCTTTATTGTGGATAAAATGGCTATTATGGAGTTGTCTACTGTTGTGGAAATAGGGCTCTAGGGAATCCACTATGCAAAGGTCAAGAGTGACCCCTACCTCATATATACAACCATTTCTTTGAAGCTCTGAAAATGTTTCCAATTTTATAGAATAATCCCATTGCTGAGAATTCTCAAATAGATTTTCAAAGAAATTCCATGCCTCTATATCAACCTTGATCCGGAGTGCCCCACCACTAGTGACATTAATTGTACATTGATTCTATGGGGTCAGACCTTCATAAAATATTCTATTAGTTTTCATTTCTCAAAACCATGGTATGGACACTTGAGCAATAGGTCCTTCCACCTTTCCTAGCATTCATAAAAATGCTCACCCTTTTCTATTGAAATTTTATAATTTCTCTAAGGAGGGCATTGGTTTTGTGGACTGGAAACTATTTGTTAAAAAATTTGTTTGCTAAATTGATCCCAAGTAGTGATGGGCCCTATTTCTAATGAATTCAACCATGCATCACTTTATCCTTTAAAGAGAAGGGAAATAGTAGCAACCTAATAGGGTTATCAAGAATTGTTGGTATCTAAATGCCACATAGATATCAAGGAATTCCTTTACATGGTGGTAGGAATCCTCATTATCTAGACCATAAAAATTTGGCAAAAGTTGGATAAGGCTAGGTTTCAACTTAGAATACTTTGCATTAGTAGCAGATAACTCTATACATGATGAGAAGTTAAATTGTTCCAATATGAAATAGTATCTTAAAGGCTTAGCTGCTACTACTACATTGGCCATGTTTTCAAAAAGGGTGTTTAAATCTTCTTGATTCCTTGGGTCTTGCCTTAGTTGAGTCAACATTGCATACAACAAAAACAAGTCATTTGTATATAACGAAAGAGAACCTTTTTTTTTTCTTTACACTATCTAGGAAAATTTAAACTAGATAATGTAACCTATATGCAAATGATGCACAATTAAAAGGCACACAGTAAATCCTAACCTTATGGAAAATAAGCTAAAATGTTAATTTTTCTTTAATTTCTTTGGAGTGCTTTTAGGTTACTTTTAACCTAGGTCGATCCTCCTCTTTTCTAGATGTGTCGTAATGCTTTCCATTTAGATCCTACATTGATCAACCACTTCACACCCTACTTAGTAACCCCTAGTTAATTTGAGTCATCAAATGTGTTGGCAGAGCTAGTCATTTAATTACCAAATGTTGCTACTCAAGTAGGGGCCATTGAAGTGGCAATAAGTCACCTCTTTCCAAGAGGGTCTTATGAGCTCATAAGCTATTAAGGTATCTTTTAGATTAATTTTAAATCAATTGTTGAGGCTAGGGTTATGGGTAAAGTGATGTTTAACAAAGGTGGGCCAAGGGATGATCACCACATCCACCCTTAATCTTGTAAGGGTGATTTTCCTTACTAATTCATTTAAGCATTCTCACATAGTTCAGTCAACGTATTTTCACATTAAAGCATGTAAATGTGTCTTAGGTAAGGAAAGTAGTAAATCTAATGCAAACCCTAGAATGCAATAAGTAAGAAAATGCTTTCTATATGTTCTATACTACCATCTAAATGCAACTGCATTAACAATGCAATCTAATTTAGGAATTGGAAAGAGTTAGGATAGTCACAGCATGATCTTGGAAATAATCTTCTCGTTCATGTACATGCAACCTCTTCCAAGCTAGGATTGCCCACCCTTGACCTGTATTATTAACCCCTTCATTTTAAATTTAAATGAATCTTCATATATAGAATTTTACAAGCACGGTATCACTACAACGTACACAAATAAAAAAAATAGAAACTATCCTAAGGTCTTCCTCCAAGTCTTTATTCTCCTTCAAATTCCTACATAAATTAAAATAAAAGTATCAAATTCTTCAGGAATAAGGAAAGTATGCAAAAATGAAAACTATTCTACATGCAACCTTAAGACCACAACTAGGGATAAGTATTACAACCCAATTTTAATCAAACTCCATTGCAAATCCTCAGCAATGGCACCAAAAACTTGATGTGTCTTAATAATTACTGCAAAATCATGGCTCTATTGGAGTGTAGAATCAGGAAATATGAGTCAATCCCATAAAGACTCTTTAATAAATGAAGTTAATTAAATTTAAGTCAAGGAAAGATAGAAAGAATCTAAACTGAAGCAACTAAACAAACTAAATTATAGCAAGAAAACCCAAGCTATAAAATAAAATCAAGAAAATTGCTTAAAGTAAAATAAAGAAAAATAACATAAAGAAAGCAAAGGAAACTAAATTACACCTAAATAAGGAATGGAAAAGACAATTTCATTAATAACTTCATTATAGTTACAAGGAATGAAAGAAATAAATCAAGAAATTGATTTCCTTGAAGTGGCCATGGAGTCCTTCATTGTGTCACTCAACAAGGCTCTTTACATGTCCTCTTCTTCTTTCTCGGTCTTGAACTCCACTTTATGGTCTTCTTGTCGTGTCATTAAACAAGTGCTAATACAGGTACATTCAACCCAAAGTACCCTAATCTACCACCAAGATTTTCTCATCTCCTTTACCCAACATGCCACAAACCCATTGAAATCCTCAACCATGCTATAGGAATTAGAAGATTCCTTGACTACCATTGGAAGGCGTTCTTCATTTTCCTTTATTCACAAATCTCAAAGAACAAAAGATGAAAGATGGAAATCTAGAAGAAGATGATGGTTGTGATGAAGTGGAAGGAGGGTGTGTAAGTGAAGGAAGTGAGAAGGTTGGGTAGGGAATGTAAAGAGTAAAAAGAATGAGAGAAGCAGAAGATGGGAGAAATAAAAAAAGGGAAGTGAAGATGGAAGAGCTATCTTACCTCTTCTCCAAAGCTCGAACTTTGATCATGTGGGAGCTTTTGTAAAGGTGATTTCTCTCCCTCTATTTCATCTAGATTTAGCTTTCATGTACTAGTGAAAGGTAAGAGATAAAGTTATTTTCCTTTTTTTCACTTCTTATTTATATGGTTTGAGGAAAGGAAACCCTAGGGATGAATGATTAAGATCTAAAGGTGAAAGGAAGAAAGTATGGTGGATATTAGATGTGAGTTGATGGATGGACGGTAAGTAAAGAGAAAGGGTGGGGCATGAATTCCTATTTTAGAAAGTGGGGTGGGGTTTGGGCATTGGTCGGATAAGAAAGTGGAGTGGGAGAAGGAAAGATAAGTGGTAAGGGTGTGCCTTTTTCAATTTTCAAAAGTTGGATGAATTTGGAAGGTGGCAAGTTAAAATTAAAGGGAAATAACTTGGTGAAAAGGTAAGGAATAAAGTGGAGAAGGAAATAGAGGTAAAGGAAAATGAAAAATATGAAAAGTAGGTGGAGAAAATCTAATGGTTTCCAAAATTAGAAAGTGTTCTAAAAGGGAGCATGATTTCCAATTTGGGTGTTTGTGCATGGTTGCTAGAAATCCTATGATGAGATGGACATTGGATCAAGATAAGTAGCCAATATCTTATTTTCCTTAGGATTTTGGGTAGACTTTTTAGCACAAGAAAGGTGATTAGAGTTTCCTTCTTTGTTTAACTTCAATCCTATCCCTTAGATCATACTCACCCTTGATTAGAGGGATATGATTCCATTTAGATCTTCCTTAAAACTACCTTTTCTCTCCACCATTGGATTAGCGTGCCTTAGAATGAATGTATTCTTTAGATCTTCATGTGCTCATGTGTACCAATTGTACTGCAATATCTTGTATGGATAAGACTTCCAATCATTGGTTGATTCTTTTTCTTTAGTTGAGGAGGAGAGAGAAAATAAGTAAATGTCTTCATGTAGGTCACATTATTTCTTTTTCACTTGAGAAGCTTTCTATGTATATAAATCTAATGTATATGAATTGAGCTTCTTCGATAAGCTTCCAAGGGATGTGATATGTGTGCATGCCCTCATGCATATGAATTTGCACCTTCTTGCCCTCATTTGAATAAGAGTTGAATATACGGTTTTTGACCGTTCTGATTTTGACACTAAAACCCAATGATCTTTCTGAACCTCTAAGACTTCATTTAATATGTATGGCTTCTCAATGTAGTTTCAATGTGAAATTGCTCTTTTTGGGGTAAAATTTAATAATTTTATGCATTTGTACCATGGACCTACAAAATAATGGCATTAACCATAATTATTTATAATTAAGTGATTTGTAGAATCCAATCCAATCCATGAATGATTATTTTACATTTACATTTGTTATTATCCCCTTCATCTTTCCAATAAGAGCTTCAGCCACCACGATTGCCTTACTAGTGTGGTATTGGATGGTGATGTCATAATCTTCCAAGCATTTATTGAACTTTGTTGTCTCATCCCCTTTCTCTTTTCCCCTTTGGTTTTGGAACCCAGAACCTCTGATCTCTTCATTCATCGCACAGAATTTTTTTACCCCCTCTTTTTGCTTTACATCTCACACATAACTCCAACTTTACTCTCTCTCTTTCCCCCCTCTTGTGCACTCTCTCTCACCTATACCCAGTCTCCTTGCTTACTGCACAGCCCGGCTTTGCTCCAAATGACGTCTAGAAAATGCATCCTTTTTCCCTCACTGGATGAGCATCCACTGGCTAGCATGCCCAATCATTGACACCTCACCAAGCCTTGGCTCGGATCTTCATCGGCCAGGCACGAACCCACAGCCTAGGTGATGTCTAGGATCATGTGACGCTACACCATCTCTAGCTTCTTCATCTCCTTTGGCAAAGTCATGTGGATTTGGAGTTTATTAGAATTTTTAAGGAAGTTTGGAATAAGATTCCAGTTTTGCCCTTGGAAGAATATTTCAAATTACATGTTCTGTCCTGTTGCTGTTACTATTTGTGTTTTATGTTATTCTCATTTTGGATATTCATGTTCTATGTTATTTCGTAGTTAATTTAGGAACTATCTTATTTGTTCCTGTTTAACCAAATCAAGGGTTCTGGTTTAACCATGGAAAAACTCTTATTTCTCATATATTTTAATTCAGAATTTCAATTAAATTTTATAGCATGTTCTTAGGATAGATTCTAGTTTAATTACTATTCCTGATCTTCAATTTATATTCTAAAAATAGATCTAAGCCATTAATTCTTAAATTCCTTAATTCGATTAGATCTCTAAAAATTTGATGAATCTGACAAATTCCTCCGTCAGATCACTAATCCAGGACATGTTGAATATATTTATGGAGTTTGATCAAGGTTTTTGATACCAAAAGTGAAGAAATTGGACAGTAATTAAGCTAGGGAATTAGATTTTTATTAATTTTTTCTAGTTTTAGTTTAGTTAAGGTTTTATTGTTTCTTTTTCTATTCTTTCTAGAATTAGACCTCTAAAATTTCACTCTTAAACTAAAGATGAAGTCTAATTTATTTTCATTAATTTTTTTAATTAATTTTAAATTTAAATAATTAAATTTTATTAAAAACTCCAAAATCTTAAAATGCGTCCCCGTGGGATTGACTCGTACTTGCATTAGCTATACCACAATAGCCTATGCACTTGCGGAAAACATCAACAACTACTCTCTTCCTAATGTGTGAGGAATCTCTTCAAGCTACTCCACACTTGTTTCCATAGGGTATTTGATTCTCCTTTCATGGTTGGTTCATCTCACATTTTCACTTGTTTGATCTTAGACTTTTTATGCTAGCTTTTGCTTTAGTTTCCTTTGTTTTTACTTGCCTTAAAGACTAAGATTCAAGGCAGGTTTTCTCTTGAAGTGACAGTCAAGGAAATTCATCTTGAATTTAGTTTTTCCTTTTACCTTTCATTGCCGTTTGGTTGTCTTTAGTTTCCATTGAATTCCAGCCTTGTTTCCTTAAGTTTTGCCTTATTATTCCATAAGATTTTCTTTTGATTATTAAGATTTGTGGAGGAGGAATCATTTTTATTGTTTAGTCTTGGATTTAAAGTGGGAGAGAGTGGTGTGTTTTCATAAAAAATGGAACTCACCCTTTATGTATTCACTTGCATGCAAACCCTTGGTGATTAATGAAATCTTACTTGGTTGATGGATGAGCATGATTTTGAAAGTGGAATGCATGATTTTGAAAAGATTAAAGGTCAAAGCACTGGATGATTTTATGAAAGTTGATTGTTCCTTCATTGATTTCATTATTCATTCAATCAAGCATGGTTTTAAATGAGATGTAGACTAATTAGATTCATGTTGTTCCCTTCATGATAGGAAAATAGTTTAGTAGTATTGATCTTGATTAGTTTGTTTGTATGCTGTGCTTAGATTATAGTTGCTAAAGTTTCCTTTTCCATAAGTTTAATTGCTTTATTTAGAAGTTGAATGGTTAGGAAAGTAGTTGCTTGATGCATGTTTCCTTAGGTTAATTGTTAATTTCATGCTTAGGAAAGTTGTTAAAATTGCAGTTTAGAAAGTTTCAATAAGGAAAGTTTTAATTTTAGAGAGTGCATGTCTTAGGAAAGATTTCAATTTTAGAATGTTTCTAATTTTATTTCCGTTTCCATTTCCAAATGTTAATTTCCATTCATGGTTTAGAGTTAAAATCTTTTAAATTTTGGCTAGGTTAGAAAGTTTAGAGTAAGGACCAGTAGCATCACATTTATTCAACTCCTTGTGGGATCGACCTCACTAGCATACTATATTGTAAATGATTCGTGCGCTTGCGAGTTTTATTTAAAATAAAAATAACATTGTTTTCTTCATAGGGAGTTTTTGGAGGAAATTGGAGAGGATCTTGGGGTGTTGTTTTGTATAGTTTACTTTTGTTTATTTTGAAATGAGGTTTTTCCTTCTCCATGGTGAGTGACACACTAGTGAGAAGGGAACTCTCTCTTATCTCTTCTCAACCACCACATACTCATATTTCTTTTCTTCCTTTACATTCTCTTCAAAATAGACTAGTGTTTCTTTCATTGGTTTGTGGCTGTTTGGGTTTGTTTTTCTCTCCTTGATGAATGACACATCAAGAAAAAGAGAACATTGTGTGGCTATGGTTTGATGGCAACATTCATTTATTTTCTTGGTTTGAGTGGATCTTAGGAGGCATCTTGATATGGGTGGCACTTCAAGGAGATCATATGGCATTCACCTTCAATCCATCTAAGGGTGTTTTGTTTTAATCATTTCTTAATATTTATCATATTATTGTGTGGGTACAAGATTTGATTTAATGAAAGTTATTCATCTTTTGTCTATCTTTCTGGTTAATATTTAATGCTTACTTTGTTCTAGTATTAGATGCATGCTAAGATTATATAAGATTTGTTTCAGCCTTTAACTATGGCTTTATTTTCATGTGCTAGCATTGGTTTTGTTATTCTAGTTTAGGTGAATTATGAAATTTCATGTTTTAGCCTTAGTATAGAAGTTTTGTTTTAGTTTAGCTTTATAGTTAGTTTCTAAGCTAACTTAGGATTTCTTTTCCCACCTTTTTAAAGCTAGTTGTTGGTTAGAATTTTAATGACTTTTAGGATGTTTTTCAACTAATTTTAGGATGAATTCCCAATTTTTTTCTTATTTTATAGTTTATATTAGTGTACTTGTTAGGTTAAAGTTAAATTGATTTTTAAGCATTTTATCTTGTTATTTAGTTTGTGTTTCTAGGCTAGATTTGACTGTAGTTTTCTAGTTAATCATATGTAGCTAACTTATATTTAGGGTAAGGATGAAACCATGCAAAATAACTTCACTCTTACAAAACATAACCATTAGATTTAAGAATTTAATGTATTAATTCTACATAACTTGTACTCTTTTCATGGGAATTATTGAATATTTCCTTGATATATATGGAACCTTAGATAGATTGTGATTGAAAAAAATAAAAACTAGGATTTGAATGCATATAGATTAAGCTAGGTAATTCATGAGAGTTTATAAAATATGAGAATTAGAGCTTTTAATGTGTATATTTTCCATGTTTTTATTCCATTGGTGTTATATTGACATGTGAATTATTAAATCTATGACACTTGTTTGTGAATGTTTGCAATTTTAATGTGGTAAATTTCAAACTTTAAACTCTTTAGCTTGTTAAATTTTACCAATTTAGCATAATTGATAGTTAAGTATCGGGAGGAAGAGAAAATGGAGGAGAAGAAGAAGAAGAAGACAAAGGAGGAGAAGGGAGAGAGAGGGAGAAGGAGAAGAGAGGGAAAAGGAGAAGGGAAAGTGACCTGTGTGATGTAGAACTCAGACTGAGCAGGAGAAAACATAGTTGAAGAGGGTTTGGGGTTTTCATGTCAATGGGAAAAATGGAGCTTGACTGTGAATATGGAAGCTCATATTCCAAATCCAAAAACTCCACCTCGCTTGCCTCAAGGTCTAGGGAAAAAACCCTTTCGTTTCATTTTGATCGGAGGAGAAAAGGGGAGGTTGTAGTGGCTGACCAGAATTTCAGTCCGTCACCAGAGACGACAGCAGTTCGGATCCTTGATCCAGTCGACCAGCTTCCACGGCATGTTCTGAAGAACAAAAGCCCCTTGGAGATTTCATGATCGAGGCATTTTCACAAGGATTTTGTGGAGATTGATGATGCATGACAAATAGTCAGAGACCATCATTAAAAACGACGAACAATAAGATTAATCCATTGAAGAATGAGGACTGGAAACATGCGTAGGAGCTATAATCTATACTTAAAACCTTCATTTTTGTTTTGATCCATGTATGGAATAGTATATGTTAGTAAATCTAGGGTTTTAATGAGGATCTAAAGCAATCTATCAGTTGAAACTATAGATCTATAGATAATTTATCAGTCCCACAAATATTAGGAACTCTAATGAGTCTGTTTGTGTTTAGAGCATCGATTGGAGCTTGAAAGTGGTCAATCCAACCATATACATTAAATAGAATCCTTGCAATCCTAGGAGATTTGGGAGTTTTGAAAAATTGTATAATTCTGTGATTCTGACTTATGGATAGCATAAAAATGTTGGGAGGAAACTTTAGTCCATGTGGGACTGCTTGTTGAAGTAAAAACAAATGGGAAGTTACTACTGGAAATGGCCCTATGTTTCTCCTTTGATGAACAATTCATTTTATATTTTCTATGTGGGTTATTAAAGATCAATGTTTGACTTGAATGTGTATTTAAACTAGACATTGAAACATTCATAATGGTAAGTGAAAGCAAGTAGAGACAAGACAAAAAAATTTTGCCCAATCAAGCATAAATTAGCATCTTTTCCTCCTATATTTGGCTGGCTGATCTACACGCCATTAACGGGATTATAAAGAGTGAAGTTTTAGTATGATATGTGGGGATGACATTATGTTAATTATAGATGAAATTAGCACCAAAATTTGTTGAGGGAACTAGGCTAAAAGTAATTAAATGCATGATTGGTATATTGTTGGACTAGTAGGGGGACACTTACACACATTTGGTTTTACCTTAACTACTTAGGCCATTATCCTTGGAGTCAGACCTTAATACTATCTTTGAAATCATTAAAAGATAGATGAGGATCAAAATAAGACCACTTTGGGCTATTAGATCATACTTAAACATAAATATCTGTGTATGTGTATGTATTAAGAAAAGAAATTTTATGCATTGTATAGATTGAAGCGCATAGGGTCTAAAGTGAAGAAGAGGGTGATTAAAGCTAGTGGAATCCAATGAAGACCTCATACGAGGCAGGTTGATATTTAAGAAAGCATGACTAAATAATAAGATTCATGTTATAAACATGATCTTATTTCATATTTTGAAAATTATGCCAATGAAATAGTAAAATTGTCATTGAATGTGCTAGTATGGTGAATCATGGAATTTAGTTATTTAAAATGATGTCATGCTTATAATTCATCCTTAATGTGCCCCTATTATGTGACAGACATGATTAAGTCTTGTACATCTTATATGATTGTGAAATTATGTGATGGTACATGGGTACAATGTCACTATGTGTGATGTGTGAGTCTAGGTTTATAGGATACATCCTTGGTGGATTATCTGCAAATAAGTGAGGATGTTATTCTTGTTGTGAAATATGTGGACAGGCAAATTGCTTGCTATTATGATTGCTTTACATCCAGCCATGGAGGCCTGAGAGTTTTGTTTTAGATAGGCATATGCCTGGAGATGCTATGCTAGTAGTGTTATGAGGGTTTGGCCACTTGCTCTCTGAAATTTATTATGTTATGGCTACCAAGCACAATGTGTTGCTAAAAGTTAGGTGGGGCAATTATGGGAAGGCCGCCACTGTGATAACCATGGTCCTCCCATACGAACATGGATATTGTGATTTCCACCGAGGATGGTATAGGTGGATTATTGAGCAGTTATCCTGGCACGTTGTACAGATTCTGACTACATGCATAGTAATCCTTATGTTTAATGCACTATGGTGCTTATATGATGGCATTATGAGATGCCTTATATGATATGACGTGATGGTATGCCTTATATTGTTTTCCTAGCGGTGGCTGGGGGATTGTGGACCCTGTATAGTGAAGGGCATGAGGATTATATTGATATACCAGCAGAGGTTGGATGATTATGCATCCCACATGATGAGGGGTATGATTCTAAAACCCAATATAGTCTGGGAATGTTAATGTTGATAATTATTGAGTATATTCATAATTTAGTATGACTTTTAACAATTTCTATATATGCGGATTAATGCTATATGTATGTGATTGAGGGCGTAGTTTCATATATGTTTTCATAAGGGTATATGCATGGGTAGAACTATTATGTAGAGTATGGTTTATGGAATTGGATTATCTTATTTAAATGATAAAAGATAATTGTAAATACTTGATTTATTAATGGATTATTGATATTTATGAAACATGCTACTATTTGATTATCAATTGATTATTAGATTATAAAACATGTTAATACTTGGTTTAACAATGAAGTGAATTATGAAATGTATTGTAAATTCAAGTCAATATAATTGTTATGAGAATGAATATTCTAAATAATGCAAATTAATCAATTCATAATTAAATTTAATATGCTTCTTAAAATCCCCTACCACGCATAGCTTGTTGAGATATTGTAAATGTTTTATATTTACAATATCTTAGATATAGATAGACAGAAGAAGATGCACACAACAAGAGGAATCTAGTAGCCATACTTCTACGATTAGGTATATACTTTATTAAAGCTTTTGTATTGTGTAGTTAGTCATTTGAATTGTGATATTGGACATTTAATATAATGTTATAGGGGTTATACAAGTGAACCACTAGATGGGTCCTGTTTTAAAAAATGAATTTCTATCTTCTAGAAAACTATACATATATATATATGTATAGTGTGAGCATGAAAGTGACATCCAGGTTTTTGGAAAAATGAATTTCAAAGTAAAATCTTTCGATGTTTTTGAATTTTAAAATTGGATGCATACCACCTTTTGGAAAATAAATGTAAATTTTTTATATGAAAAAACCGAGGTGTCACAATATCATTGACTCCTATGCTTGCATGTGATACAGTTACACGTTGATAACTATCGTTACCATATGTTCCCATGGATACCATGTGGTAGTATACACCGATCGCCATGGGTAGTTAACTGGCTACACCCAACGCAATCCCCATCCCAGCTACAATTCAAAAAGCTCCTCTCGAGGTAGTATCTATTCATATATAAGAGCTAGCATAGGATTTTAGAATTTACAGATGCATGAAAGTAAGCTTTTCTTTAGGGAGATGACCCACTCAACCTGTATGTTGAGTGGCCCCTAGAAACATCAATCAAACACATCAAAAGGTCTTACAGCCACTCTACAAGTGCATGCCAAGGGGTCAACCGTCTCAACGCACCTACTGAGTGGCCCCACAAAACATCTATCAAACATATTAGTAGGCCTTAGAGCTACTCAATGAGTGCTTGTCTAAAATCCCAATCGATTAGTCAATCGTGCTCTAAATCAAGTGTTTCACAACAGGAAAGGTTTAAATTTTCTAAACAAACCATGCATAGGTAAGATTCTAAAAACATGATTCATGAAGTTTTCTTTTAAATTATGTTGTACTCCTCATGATTCACTGCTTTCAATCATAGTTCACAAGTTGTCAATCAATTCTCCTATTCTAGCTATTGTTTCACTTATTTAGTGATCCAATAAAGGCTAAGTGAAAATAAGTAATATATTCTCAATTTGTGCATATATCTTTTCTTATATACCCATGAGTAAGGCCTAATTTAACCCCTATAAGTCAAGATAATCAAAGAAGCAAAAGTACAACTTAAGAATAGTGCATATGCTGATTTGAGTGTCTGAGTTTGTTTACTCTATCCATGCTGCTTGACAAAGAGCATGCTATTGGATTTTACTAGGATATGGTCCTATCTTCGTGCCTAATGAAGTGCCTTGGTTTCTTAGCAACTTATGGCCTTGTAGTGGCCTTTGCTTCCTAAGGTAACACTGCTGGTCCAGCAGGGACAGCTAGAGTTAGGAATCCTTGCGTTTCCGTTGAACATGTTTCTACAAGTTTTCTACCAGGGAGATTAGGTGTTCTTAGCTTAAAAAAGTAATGTTTAACATGTCCCTACCTTTTTTAGTCAAAATCTAAGCCATCTAACATCATATGGAGCCTAAGTTCTTACAAGTGTTTCTGTTATCCTGCTGGAACTTGTAGCAGAATTTTGATGACGTTTTGGGGTCAAGCATGACTCGATTTACCTACTCTTTGCTTGTTCTACATGTCCACCTATCTTATGTACTAAGTGTAGGGGTTTACTGAAACTTTTCTTAAGTTTCTGAGAATTTTTAAGTTTTCTTTTACACCCATCTTTCATATGCATCACTGCTATTTCCTGCAGGGTGCATGTTAAAATGGTTGCTTAATTTGTGTTGTGTAGTTTGGAATATAGTAAGTTTCTTGGCCCCAAAAAAAGTACAACTTAGCTATATGTTATCAGTCAACAATGGTAAGTCATTTGGGTCTCCATGCTGGTGGACTTCTTCAATTTAATTAAAAGTATGAGCACGCTACTTTTTTGCAACTTTCTATACGGTGTACTTCCTTCAAACATAAGCATTTCACACACACATTCTTTACAAGCATTGTGATTCTTTCACTTGGTCTTTATCACTGTCGTTCATAAGTTTGATGCCTTTTATTATCCCCTTTTTTTCACCATTTACAAGGCATTTTTATTTCCCAAACAGGATAGGAACAAAACATCAATTTCCTTCTAAAAAATTGTAGGGAATTACGTCATAATACAGTTCAGTCCTCCATGTCATTTTGAATGAGAATGAAAGAGGTTTTGTCTTCAAAACTTCCCAACATGATCCTCACATTACATACATTCAAGTAGCTTTGTATGGAAAAAAATTAACTTTAGTTTTATACTGTGTACAGGGTATGTTTAAGACATCAATTTCCTACTAAAAGACTGCAAGAAATTGCATCATGTTCACATTTCCTTTTCTCATCCCATTTTACATTAGCTTTTGCTATAAATTTAAGGCAACATAATCACCATGGTTATAATAATATGTTCCAACCCATAGTAGTTATAAAATAGAGTCCATCTATAATCTTTCTACGGAGATCTAGACATCTAATTCTTGCTCAAGTAGTGTAAGCAAAACACATTTGGATCTTACACATTCTCCCCTGGTCATCTCCATCCCAATGAGTTCCATTTCTTGATTCATTCTTGCACCTTGCACATCCATAATAACCCATCCTATTAATTTTATATAAAAACAACCCATCAAAGTGAAAATGCAAGGCACTGCCAGTAGAGATCTAACTTTGTATTTCTGCTTAAATGGATAGTTCAAGTGCTTATACAAAATTGATGAATCATTCAATTTTACTAGAGTAAGAGAGAGATAAGTATAACCACTTAATAATCTATTAACAAACAGTAAATAGGGATAAAATATGAAATGAAAATAGGGAATTTACTACTCTATCTTAGCATAGCATGCCAAATAGATCTAACAGAGACTCACAAATGGATTTTAGTAATATTTTTTGAAACAACCTTCTATAATAAACTAATGTTTTAAGGGCTAAGATCAAGGCAAGCACTAACCCATTCCAAATTTCCCCTACTTCATAGGATGACCCTTAGTTTCTTTAGCTTGATTAGAGATACCTTCTACTCCAATTGATGTAGGTTCTGAAAGACTCGAAGAACTCCAGCAATGTGCTTGAATTGCATTATAATATCTCTTCTTCTCCACTCACACTCTCCTCTCTCCCTCACACTTCCATTCTAGTTGAGACACCCCATGAATTTCTAAGGCATTTCTTCCAACAAGAAGGGTAGCATTGAATTCCACCCTTGCAACTCATTCTTTCCCTTGTCTTTCCTACTCCTTTCTTCCCCACTGCACCTCACATCTACTCCTCCCTCTTTAGCTTGGTTTTCCCATTTGATTCTAGCTGGTTTTCCTTCACTTTCTTCTAGGTTTTTCAAGCTCATTCCACTGCTAACTTTAGCAAGAAGGGCCATCCATAGGGTCCCCCTTCTTCAGCTCAACTTCCCTTTGTTTCCTACTGATTTCCACCTTGGCTTTTTCTTGGTTTTTCCTAAGATTGATCACTGTCAACTTTGGTCAGAAGTGACCACGCATAAAGGCAAAAGAGGTTGGGTGTTTTTCTCCCCTTTAGTAATCAGATTTTCATCATTTGGCCAGCATGTGCTAGGCATGCATGCTGCCAACATAGCCTTTAATAAAGCATACAAATTTGGGCTGGTTGCACGCATACATACGACAGTCCCTTGTCAAATTTCTCATCTAATCCCTTATAAAATGTGTTATCTCTTATAATTGTATACTCCAACTTTTCCTTGTTGTTAAATTGTGCCCTACTCTTCCTCTACCTAACTCCCTATTATTCATAATGTCTCTCTTCCTCCTAATGTTTCAAATTGATCCTCTCCCCAATTGTATTTTACAACTTCTTTAATCTCCTTATCAAATGTTGGAGTGTAACATGAACTCAATCCATAGGAAATCATGGAGAGAAGGAATGAAAATTTGAAAAGAAAAAAAAATCCTCCTTTTTTTTGTAGTTTTCATGCATATTAGAAGAGATTTTACACAAGTACTGATATTACATATCTAAAGCATAGAGTGTGTTGGAAAAGCTAGTCATTTAAAAACCAATGCAATGATTTAGCATGGGGCCACCAAAGTGGCAGCAATTCGCCCCATTCCAAGAGGTTCTTATGAGCTCTTGAGCTATTAGAGAATTTCTTCTAATTCATTTTAATTTAAATGTGGATGGTTTGGGTGTGCTATAGGTAATAATTAAACTAGGTGTGCCAAGAGGTTGTGACAAAATCCATACTTGATCTTGTGGGGTGTAGCTTCCTTACTAATCATTTTTCATTCTCATGGAAATTATCAATAATGTAATCAACTTCGAGTGAGTAAACATATCCTAGAAATGCATGAAAAGAGGAAGCTAATGCAACTACTTATATAGTACTTATGCAAAGGGTATGAGTCTCAACGGACAAGACAATATAACCCAGACAAACCATGTCTTGTTTGTTATAATTGAGCTTGGGCTATCTTTTGTTAAGCAAGTGCTTCTAATGCAATAATTCTAATAAAAATATAGCAAGTATGAATGAAATCTATATTAAAATAAGCTACCTAATAAGTGTCTAATTTTTCATGAAAATCACCTAATTAGTTACCCATGTGTTACAACTTATAGTGGTAAATTAGGGTTTTATATCAAAATTCGCAACACATGCATTTTTTACCTAATGAAGAAAAAGTTTAGTATTTTTTGGGTCTAAAGGCTAATCTGAGTTAAGTATGTGATTAATAATATTTTTTAGGATCTAATTAGAATTTCTTTTGTAGGAAGAGAGATGATGATCTAATGGCAGAGATCGATTAGAATGAAATTGAAGATCAAGATCAAATGATGAAGTTATAGCTTAAAAGACATCTATTCAAAGGTCTAGATCATTTTTGGATCATCAATGGATGTAATTAAGGAGGTTAAAGGTGGCCAAAGGGGACCATGAAGTAAGCCATGCATTCCCACCAACTTTGCGTAGGTTGCATGTAAGCCACCTTAGCCATATAAATCGTGGGAGATGGTGATAAGCTAAGGAATCCAAGCCAAACCATTCAAGCTGCTCAAGCCAAATGATGGAGCCATGAAGCCAACCTAAGAGAGCCATCTAAACTAGCCATGAAGACTAGTCAATGGAGCCCTCGAAGTTAGCTATCAAAGCCATGAAGCTAAGCTAAATAGAAGGCTAGGATTGGAAGAAATTCAAGAGGATTGTCCATGAGATTTTAAGGGTTATTTTGAAGATAATTAAGGGAAATCTTATTAGGATAAGTTCGCATATGGACCGATAGGATGAAAGCCTTCCAATTTTGATGTTTTCCCCACTTTTTACCATTTTTTTTCACTTTCCACTCCACTACCAAATACCACCACGAATTTGACTTTCCATTCAAGAGTCCTATCATTCCATAACTCTTCCACCTTCTTAAACTTCCATCTTGACTACCCAATGTGACAACCTAGGCTTTTGTAACACATTTTGTAATACATTTTCCAAGGCAGGGCTCTTAGTAGTAAAAAAATTTAGCAAAACAAAGCAGCAGAAATTCTTTTCTTTAAAACTTGTTTTGAAAAACCAAGTCATCACTTCATACATAATATAAGTAGAATTTTTGTACAAGATAAAATTCCATTGAAGGAATATATTTTTATTAAATTCTAGAATCCATCCAATGATTCACAATACAGCTCGGTATCAGTACAAATCTTGTCCAAATTATATAATCCAAACTTCAAACCTCACCATACATTAAAAACTCTCAATTCAATACAATGCCCTCAAATAAAATACATGTCTTCAAGGGATATACCTTGATTGATTATTATTCCAAGTCTTGTTAGGTCTTGAACTCCTAATTCTCCTTCTTTGTATCTGAGATATTGTAAACATTAAAACATTTACAATATCTCAGCAGGCTATGCTTGGTAGGGGATTCAAGAAGTATAAAACTTTGACAGTATAATCCTAATACTTCATAATCCCATTATTCATACTCATGGAGCAATCTCTTTACTTTGTCATATATGTACATCCTTATGCATACATATGGTATACTATGTATAGATATATACATACGGTCAAAACCTTGAAAAATAGTTAATATCTCAAAACATAATCATATCCAGCTTATGCTAAGTTGATAAATCATCCAGACTCTGTTGGAAATACTCCCTTGTTTGGGTAGTATCGGTAATCCACGATTACCCGGCATCTCATCATGCCATATCATAAGGCATTTCACTATGCCATGCATCATAATGCAAAAATGCTCAAAGGACTACTATGCATGCAGTCAAAATTCGTACCAGTGCGGCCAGATAATTGCTCAATAATCCACCTATACCATCCTTGGTGGAAATAACAATATCCATGTTTGTATGGGGAGGACCATGGCTATCACAGTGGTGGCCTTCCCATAATTACCCCACCTGACTTTTAGCTTCATTTAGGCTTGGCATCCATATAATAACAAGTTTTGGAGAGCAAGTGGCCAAACCATACTAACTCTCCTAGTATAGCATCCTCAAGCATATGCCTATTTAAGACAAAACCACAAGCCTCCATGCTTGCATGTAAAGTAATTCTCAAATGTATCAAACAATCTGTCTGTTTACTTAGGGTTGGAATACTTTCTAGTTCTAACTTAACCATTTCATATGTGTTTTGGTTGGATCATAAGGGTTTTCAATAGGTTTAATACGAGTATTTAGATTATACTTGTCAACATTTCCAGACATAAGATCATGTATACAACATGTACTTCTCATGTAGATGCATTCATAAAATCCTCCCACCTTCAAGTAGTGATCCATCTCTTCAAATCTTCCATGATCTTGATTGATGTATGTAATATGTAAATCTATACATACTGTCAATATATATACAATCTGAATAATCCTATATTTTTTATCCTATCTATATTCTTTGTCTAATCGTGTCCTTTGATATAAAGGATCTAAATCTTGTGTTCTATCATGATCTATCTTCCTTAGATAGTGTTTATCCTATTGATCAACAAATCTGATGGTTCGAATGATCTTCTAATCTTTCAAATCTAAGTATTTTCTATTCTAAGTCTTTGTGTATTCCTTTCTTTGATCTTGATCTTTCATAGATCCTTTGATCAACAATTTATACTCATTGATCAAGATTAAGGGCTTAGATCTTCTATCATCTAGTTCTTCTTTGATCTAAGTTTAGTTGTTTGATCATCCCTAAGGAGGATGATCTTGGTTCTCTTCCTTGAATCATAATTGATCAAGGGTGCAGATCTTCTATTTGATCTAAGATCTTCTAATTGATCTAAGATCTATTATTCTATTTAATCTAAGTTGCAAGCAATATATATCATCATCAAGAAGTATTTATTTCTTTTTATTGTTCTTCATCATTCAAGATCCAATGGATCTTGTTTGATCATCCTTATCTTACTTACAATTTTTATTAGGGTTAGATAATTTACTAACCTTTTATGATCGTATTATTATTATTCAACCAATTAATGTTTCACTGGTTGAAGATAACTTATTTCAGCCTAAGTCTTGACTACTCCTCATATTTCCAATTAGCTAAGGCTTACTAGCTAAATGGTTGAACACAAAGTGGTTACTTCAATCCTCATGTAAGGAGGGGCTTAAACCTCACAAACGTCAATGAAAGGTAGGGGAAGAGTTAAGCTCTATTAGAAAACCCCCTTAACCACCATGTTCAACCTTCATTAAAGTGACCTTAGCTCAACCTTTCATAAGGTTCGTATGAGCATGTTAACCCTAAGTACTCTTTCTAATTGATTTTAATTAAGTCCATAAACATTTAAAATGTCATTCATGGGGTTTATTATTCTCCTAGTTTGGGCCAAGGATTTGATAATCCTTATATTGTCCTACTAACTATAGCCCTTACTAATTAAGTCCAAGTCAAATAATTCGCTCTTACTTGTGTCATGAAACTCTACTTTCTCATTAGATTCTATTTTTGATTTTTTATGCTCTTTATCTCATAACTACTTTAACAATTAAATATACTAATAAAATTTAACCATAAATGAATTATAACTTTACAGAATAAATCCACATAATTGAAAAACCTAAGGATAATGTTACAAGGTACTTAAGATTACACTAGCATGATTTCTAACTAATGTACTTTATCTAAAAAAGTCCAATTAAATTATCATGGACCTAAGGTACCATCTCATACCATAGTCTAATCTAACATGAAATCCTAGCATGGTCCTAAGTTACAACTGCATGAAATCATACCAACATGGTCCTAAGTTACAATTCATCATTCATGAATAATTTTATGGACATTTGAAATGAAGTTATACTAAAATAATCTATCGTGGATCCTATATTCATGAAATAAATCAAATGAAATCAATGCATAACTCAAGCTAACCCATTTCTCATTATTAAATCTTTTACTTATGATCCAACCATTACATCTTAAGTCTTTTCCTTTTAATCAAGGGTTTTAATTAATTTTGGGGCTTGTACTCTATTAAGGTGCAAGATCACTGTTGATGTTTTCCGCAAGTGCACAGGCTAATGTAGCATAACTATGCAAATATGGGTCAAACCCATAGGGACTTGCTTTAGTTGGAGTTTTTAATAAAATTTAATTATTTGAAACTTGAAGAGAATAACAAAACTAGCCTAACCATTCAGATTTATTCAAATGATGCACTTTAAAATAACTTTCAATTCCAGAAAACAAAATAAAACTAATCAAAACATCTCTGAATCACACTATCCGTGGATGGCATTGTCCTTGGATAACACTATCAAAAGATGGATAAAATAAAGCTTAAATGGAACAGGGATATAGATGTAAATAAACAAAGGATACCGATGTAATTAAACAGGGGATGCAGATGTAATTAATGGAATTGAACAGAAATGTCATTGCATTTAAATAGAAGGGCAAAAATGGAATTCTGTTCAAAATCTGGTTTTTAACAAAAACCAGGAAAACCCCAACAAAGGAGAAGCCGAAGAATGGAGGGAATGGACTCATGATTCAGCTGTTGACGAACTTCGATGCTTGCTTGGGCACAAGAGGAAGATGGGTCTCTGATGCCGTTCGGAGTAGATGGGCGTTGCACGGTGGAGATGGGCGTCCGTGATGGGCTGGTTGGCCTGGCTTGTGGAAACGATGGGGAGCAGAGGAGTGCATGGACTGGGAAGAGTGGAAGGTAGGGTGATTGTGAAGCAAAAGGGAAGAAGATGCTTGTGCGTTGAATGGAGATTGGGTAGATGTCAGAGAAACAAAGGGAACCAAAGAAGATGGTGGAGTGCTGGTTTAGACTGCCTGGATGGGTTTGGGCGTTCGACTAGTGAATGAAAGGAAACGATGGATGAGAGGGGTGTGGGTAGATGGAGAAGATGGGTTGTCTGGCCACCGTCTGGAGCAGAGGAGCCTGGGCAAGGATGCTTGGCTTCTATTGGGCTGGCTTGGGATTTGGATACAAGGTGAGAGTTTGGAATAGTGAACGTGGAAGAGAGAGGGAAAAAGTTAAAGAAGGCTGGGGTGTGGGTGATGGTGCAAGAAGGAAATTAGGAAACAAGAGGATGTGAGGTAGAGATGAAATGTTATAAAAGACAGTGAAAAAGATAAAGCATCAGGGAAGGGACGATGAAAGTCTGGAAAACTAAAAGTAGAACTAAAGAAACTCCAAAACTCTAAACTTCCAAAACTTCCTCCCTCCCCCTCATATGGTTTCCTCTTTATAGCCTTTCCCTTCCTTGTGTTTTCTCCACCTCCTTTCTTATCTTCAGCCAACTCCTTCCTTAAACTCTATCTTTGAAGAGTTAGAGTTCTAAGGGGAAACTTTCTCCTCTTCCAAGTAGAACTCCATCCTTTTAGGAATCCTCGTTGGTTAGGACTCTTGCCTTTTTGATCTGCACCGTTGATCATAGAGCTGAGCCATCCAACCTTCCTTCAGTTGATTTGCAAAATAAAAGACTAAATTAGAATCATCTAAACCTCACATTAATCATCTAATAAGCTCTAATAATCATTTAACCGTTGATTTTGAGAAATTTAAGGTTTGGATGGTCAATCAAGCTAAATTTTGCAATTTGGACGGTTGATGATCTTATTGATTGCTAAACTAGGGGTCTTTTAGCCAAAATTAAACACTTAACGCACCCCCAACCAGCATTTTCCTAGTCCCGAGCAAAACATGCAAATAACTATTTTACAAAACTGGTACAAGATGCCACTTTTGTAGGTATTCACGATTGCATTTAGCATATGCAACAAGCCCTTGAACCTCTAGGTTACCCCTAGTGGACGAGTTATGCCTCGTGAGGGTTTACAGTGAATATACCCACAAAATTCACCAAAGTCAAGTTCCCTATTTTATCTCAGAGAATCCTCATTCATTAGCAAATTGACTAGTTTTTCACAACTTAATGAAGAGGATTTGACAATTTTACACATCATACACATATTAAAGAAATTTTATTTGAGCTATTTCTTATAGTGCATATGTGTGTGTACAGTCACATAAATCTTGACTTCTAATTGAATATGCTTACATTCCATTGGAAATATGCCTTGACCTCAAATCCTCATAGGTATACGCTCAGAAATAAACTCTCAGATAAGGGGTTTAACATATTCCTCTCATTATGTGACCGAATCCAACAAACTGATGGTTCACATAATTCTTTTTAATGCTCATGAGACAAAGGAAAGTGATCCCTAGGAGTGGATGTTAACATCAAGAATATGAGGGGTCTTTCACCTTAATTCTTTCTTCTTATCTCCTCTTTAAGGCTATGTCCACCTAAGATCAATAGGTCTTTAACTAGGACGAAATGTAGGCTTAGGACAGGTTTAGAAAAGAGAGGTATAAAGATTTCAAAGGTTCAAAATTGAGTAGATGTCTTCAATGAATATCTGATAGGACAACTTTTCTTTTGGGTTTGTTCTTGAAGTGAATTTCTCCTTCAGACTTTGGTCTTTCTTTTCTTTTTTCTTTTTTATCTTCTTCTTTGGAAGAAAGGCATTTAATTCTTTTTCTCACTTCTTTGACTTTTTGTCCTATTTTTGAATTTTTTTCTACTCTACTCATTTTGAAGATGGGTAATGGTTATTTATTTTAATGGGTTATTCTGGGTTAAATTGAATGGGTTTAAGAAAGAAAAGGCTTAATAACAGGCTCAAAAGGCTAACTAGTGGTATACTATATTGGGTAGGCTTTATGTCTCTGGGCTGAGCAAGGATGACCTATATCATTTCCTAGGTTTCCTAAAGCATATCAGATTTAATAAATTTCTAGAATTAAAGCTATTACTCCTATGTATTCTTGATGGTTAACCAAAACAAGGATAATAGGATCACACTAATGTATGTACGCTGAAGAAATTAGGGAATTACTTATAACTCTCTAAAAGAAGATAGTCTCAAGTCTCACTAGGTTATAAGTCTCCACTGATTTTCCTCAGGGTCTCTAAGTCATACCTCTATATTAGTCTTGATTATGTGCTGTGTGTAAATGGTTTCTGAGAAGTAGCTTTCATAAAATGCTTCAACTCATGAATGACATGCAAAACTAATCATATGCATTCCCATTAAGAGGTGAAAATAGTGTATTTACTAAATCTTGAACATTCAATTCTCATCACAATAAGGGAACTCTACTTTAAAAACTTTTTATTTTATTTTTTATTTTTTATTTTTTAATTTTTTTCAAGAAAACTCAAAATCTCTACTGCATCTATACCCCCCAACCTGAATGAAACATTGTCCCTAATGTTTGAAAACATAGGATTCTATATGAAAGTTGAGAGATGTAAACTCTAAACCCTTGGGTTGCCTCCCAAAAAGCACTAAGTTTAACGTCTTCAGCCAAACGTAATGATGAGTGCGATGATGATATGTTGTAAGGCTCCTGGAGTGGTACTTTAAGGTGGATCATGATACTCGGGTAATTGTAAAAGTGTCTCATCAATTTCAAGATAAGGTAGTTCAAGGAAAGGTTTTAACCTTTGACCATTGACCTTTTGGATGTCTCCATCCTTTTCAATCTCAATGGCCCCATGAGGATAGATTGTACATATTATATACGATCTAGTCCATCGAGAGCAAAGTTTTCCTGGGAACAAATGCAATCTAGAATTATACAGTAAGACCTTTTGACCTGGTGTGAAGGATTTTCTTAGAATGTTTCTATCATGTATAGCCTTCATTCGGCCTTTGTACAAACGTGCAGACTCATATGCATCTTTCCTCAATTCCTCCAATTCATTGAGTTGGAGTTTTCTGTGGGTTCCAACAGAATCTAAGTCAAAATTTAGCTTTTTTACTGCCCAATATACCTTGTACTCTAACTCTATTGGTAGGTGGCAGGCCTTTCCATAGACCAAGCAGTAAGGTGACATTCCTATAGGGGTTTTATATGCTGTGCGCTAAGCCTATAAAGCGTCAATAAGTCTCAAAGACTAGTCTTTCCTATTTGATTGACTGTCTTTTCTAGAATTCACTTTATTTCCCTATTGGATACCTCTACTTGACCACTAGTCTAAGGATGGTATGGGGTAGCTATCCTATGGTTAATACCATACTTTTTCATTAAATTCTCAAACACCTTATTACAAAAGTGTTTTCCCCCATCACTTATTATGGCTCTTGGAGTACCAAACCTTGCAAAAATATTTTCTTTTAAAAACTTTACCACAACCTTGTGGTCATTGGTTTTGCATGGTATAGCCTCCACCCACTTGGACACATAGTCCACTCCCACTAGGATGTACAGATTTCCAAAAGAATTAGGAAAAGGTCCCATAAAATCTATGCCCCAAACATCAAAAGGTTCTATGACAAGGATTGGGTTTAAGGGCATCATATGTCTTCTTCCTAAACTTCCTAACCTTTAACACCGTGCACATTCTTTGCAGTAAGCATGAGCATCCTTAAATATGGTAGGCCAATAAAATCCACACTGCAAAATTTTTGCAGCTGTCTTTTTAGAGCTAAAATGGCCCCCACATGTATGATCATGACAAAAGGAGATGATTTGATTATGTTCACTATTGGGTATGCATCTCCTAATTACTTGGTCAGGACAGTACATGAATAAATACGGGTCATCCCAAGTAAAATATCTAACCTCGGTTAAAAATCTCTTTCTATCTTGTGTGGTCCAATGATTAGGCATTTGTCCTGTAGTAAGATAATTAACAATATCTCCATACCAAGGTGATTGGGAAACATGCAATAACTGTTCATCTGGGAATGACTCAGTTATAGGCCCTTGATCGCTAGTGTGCTTCACTACCAATCTGGATAAGTGATTTGCTACGACATTTTCTGAACCTTTCTTGTCTCGAATTTCTAAGTCAAATTCTTATAGCAGTAGTATCCAATGGATCAACCTAGGTTTGGCATCCTTTTTAGAAAAGAGGTATTTTAAAACCGCATGATCTGAGTATACTATAACTTTAGACCCTAATAGGTAAGATCTAAACTTATCCAAGGCAAACACTACAGCTAACAACTCTTTCTCAGTGGTGGAATAGTTGAGGTGCACATCATTTAGTGTTTTACTAGCATAATATATTACATGGGGAAGTTTATCAATGTGCTGCCCCAAAACAGCTCCAATGGCATAATCTGACGCATCACACATTATTTCAAATGGTGTGTTCCAATCTGGTGGTCGAATAATAGGTGCAGAAGTCAATTCATCCTTGAGTCACTCAAATGCCTTCTTACAGTCCTCATCAAAGTCAAAAGTGGCCTCCTTTGTAAGTAAATTACAAAGGGGCTTGGCAATTTTGCTAAAATCTTTGATGAATCGCTTGTAAAAGCCAGAATGTCCTAAAAAAGAGCAAATTTCTTTTACCGTCCTTGGTGGAGGAAGGTTGCCTATTAAATCCACTTTTGCCTGATCAACTTCTATCCCATTGGATGATATTATGTGGCTTAATACTGTCCCACTCCATACCATAAAATGGCACTTTTCCCAATTTAAGACCAGATTCTTCTTCTGACACCTTACAAGGACTAACTTCAAGTGGTACAGGCACTCATCAAATGATGACCCAAATATTGAGAAGTCATCCATAAACACCTCAAGGAATCTTTTTACCATGTCTGAGAAAATGCTCAACATACACCTTTGAAATGTAGTTGGAGCGTTACAAAGCCCAAAAGGCATACGTCTATAGGCGAAAGTTCCAAAAGGGCAAGTGAAGGTGGTCTTCTCCTGATCCTTTGGTGCTATAGGAATTTGGTTATAACCAGAATATCCATCCAAAAAACAATAATAGCTATGTCCGGCTAACCTTTCAAGCATTTGGTCAATGAATGGTAGAGGAAAATGATCTTTCCTCATGACCGCGTTTAACTTTCGATAGTCAATACAAACTCTCCACCCGGTGATCATGCAGGTGGGGACTAGCTCGTTATCCTCATTTTTGACTACCGTGATCCCAAATTTCATAGGTACAACTTGAACGGGGCTGACCCAAGTACTATCAGAGATAGGATATATGACGCCAAAGTCTAAGAGTTTTAGGACTTCATCTCTAACCACATCCTTCATGTGGGGGTTCAGTCGCCTTTGAGTCTCCCTAGAAGGTTTTGCAGTTTCTTTTAAATGTATCCTATGCATGCATAAGTTTAGACTTATCCCTTTTATGTCTGCTATTGTCCACCCTAGAGCAGTTTTATGTTCCTTAAGAACATCTAAAAGCTTACCCTCCTAGTCTTTATCTAAGTCTGATGCTATTATTATAGGTAAGGTTTCATCTGGACCTAAATATGAATATTTCAAGTTATCAGGCAAGGGTTTTAGGTCCAGAGACGGTGGGTGCTCTATTGAGGGTATGGGGACAGATTTAGACGGTGGGAGTGGTTCCACATAAGGACCCCACTTAGAGGTGTCCATGAGTGGTGCAACATCTAAAAGATTGTTCACCTCCTCAATAGACTTGTCTATATCAAATTCTCCATTAAAGTGCATTAGACAAGCCTCTAGTGGGTCTGAGATGGACAATGGTGAATGACTCTCATTAATTAGACTCTCAATCAAGTTGACATCACAGGGATCATCGAGGTCTAAATGTTGCTGATCGGCATGAAAAACATTAAGCTTAACCTTCATATTGCCGAATGAGAGTTTCATTACACCATTCCTACAGTTAATAATGGCATTGGACATTGCCAAGAATGGACGCCTAAGGATGATTGGGATTTGACTACCAGGGTCTGATACAGGTTGGGTGTCTAGCACTATGAAATCAACAGGGTAATAAAACGTATCCACCTGTATCAAGATATCTTCAACCAAACCATGAGGTATCTTGATAGATTTATAAGCTAATTGGAGTGTGGTAGTGGTTGGTTTCAACTCACAGAGTTTTAGTTGCTCATAAACAGAATATGACAACAAATTAACACTAGCCCCTAAGTCAAGAAGTGCCCTGTCTATGACATGATCTTCAATGACACAAGTGATTGTAAGACATCCTGGGTCTCTAAACTTTGGTGGGGTCTTGTGTTTAATCAAAGAGCTCACTTGTAAGGTGAGGAAGGCTTTCTTTTGCACATTAAGCTTTCGCTTCATTATGCAGAGCTCTTTTAAGAATTTAGCATAGGCCGAGATGTCTTTAATTGTATTAAGCAATGGTATATTGATTTGTAAATGTTTAAATACTTCCATTAACTCATTGAAGTTTGATCCCTTCCTAGCTTTATTCAATAATTGGGGAAAAGGGGCCTTAGGCACATAAGGTGCCTCCACTATAGGTTGTACAGGGTTGTTCTATACTTTCTCTTTTTCCTGTATTTTTGTTGCCTCTTTTTCCTCTACATTTTTTGTAGCCTGCCCTTCTTTGTTATCAATTTGACAACCATTCCTAAGGGTGATTATGGACTTGGCATGCTCATGAGGGTTATGGCTTTGAGAACTTGACCCTATCTCGAATTGACCCTTAGGGTTAGGAATGGGTTGACTAGGAAACTGACCCTTTCTTCTATTATGTAATTGAGCACACAATTGGCATATTTGCACCTCTAACTTAGCTATGGCTTAAGAGTTGACATTGGCTGACTATCTACTTTCATTTTGCAATTGGTGTAAGGCTTTTTTAGTGTAATCATTATCTTTTGCACATTGGTCCACCCTGGTGTGGATGTTTTCCTCTAAATATGGTTTCTTTTGTTGTAGAGGTTGTTGAAAGCTAGGTGGCAGAGGGGGAACTGTAGTTCTAAAAGGAAAGTCTTAAACAGGGGGATTCTTAGATGGCCCCCCTTTTTTGTTATTCTTTGACCAAGACAAATTGGGATGCCTAGCCCATCCAGGGTTGTAGGTCTCAGAATATGGGTTGTGGCTAGGTTGGCGATATCCATTCAATGAATTCGCTTGGTCTACAAGATATTCAAGGAATGCTTTATTAGATGGACACTCAGAGGTTAAATGGGCTAGACTAGATCAAGTAGTGCATACCTCTTGTGGAGGTTTTTAAGATAATGTAACAGCTATGAAAGATTGAAACATCATTTCAAGCTTGTCCATTCTTCCATCTAATTTTTGAGAGACAGAGTCAAGCTTATCAGATAGATCAGTATGTGCTCCTATCTCGTAGATACCTCCTTTCTTAGTGGGCTGGTTAGTTCTTTCTCTCCTATTTGAATAATCCCATTGCTGAGAATTATCGACTATAGTTTGAAAGAATTCCCAAGCCTCACTTTCATCTTTTAACATGAGGGTCCCTCCACTCGCTGCATCTATCATTTGTCTATTTTGAGGTGTTAACGCGTCATAGAAGTATTGAACTTGCTGTCATTTCTCAAATCCATGGTGAGGGCATTTCTGTAGCAATTCAATCCACCGTTCCCAACATTCATAATATTGTTCATCATCCCTTTGTTGGAAATTTATAATTTCACGACGCAGGGCATTTGTTTTGTGAACGGGGAAGAACTTGTTCAAGAACTTCTTAGACAATTGGTCCCATGTATGTATAGAACCTACCTCCAAGGAATTAAGCCATGACTTAACTTTGTCCTTAAGTGAGAACGGGAATAACCTTAATCTAATTGAATCATCCGAAACATTTCGGAACCTAAATGTGACACAAATATCAAGGAACTCCTTGATATGTAGGTATGGGTCTTCTCAGTCTCGACCACAAAAAGTAGGGAGTAACTGAAAGTGGTCAGCATTAGTTGGAGGTAATGCTATGCAGGAGGGGGTATTAAGTTGGAGCGGTGCATAAAAATCTCTAATAGTCTTGCGCTCAATCTCTACTGGTGGTTCAGCCATAGGGATAGGAACCAGGTTTCTTTCCCCTTGGTTTTGGATGCGTTGAGTCTCTGGGTTTAATGGTAGTAGCTCAGGGTTCTGAGATCGACGCCCTTACATGAACTATTCCTAATCTAAAATGTCCTACTTCTAAATGCTAACTCTATGTGATGCAAGCAAAAAGGCACAATCAAACACCTTAGGCTAATAAGCAATATATTGATTTTCTTGAATATGTGTGGGGACAATGCTTTTAATTAGCCTAATCTAGCGCTCCTCCTCTCCTTTAGACTTGATTATTGCTGACCAGTTAGGTTCTTCGCAAGGTGGTTAATACAACCTTCTTGTAAGGAGGTATTTAGACCTCACAAATGTCAACAAGAGGTGAGGGAAGAGCGAGGCTCTATTAAACAACCCTCAATAACCACAGTGCTCCAAAGCCACTAGAGTGACAATAAATCGAGTCTTAGTAAGAGGGTCCTACGAGTATGTGATAGCCCTATAGGTCTCTTCTGTTTGATTTTAATTTGAATTGAAGGCTAGGGTAACGCGCTTGAGGTGATTATCCTAGGTGGGCCAAGAAGTGGTCATAAAATCCACCCTTGATCTTATGAGGGTAGGGTGCCCTTACTAATTAATTCCACACTCCATGGCAGTTCGATTAGCAAATATATCACCTTAAAGCATTAATCGTGTCCTAAGATGCAAATAAAAGCAATAAACTAATGCAAAACCTAAAAATGCAACAATTATAAGAGGATGCTGTCTGTATGATTTATACTACCAAACAATGCAAATTTACTCTAAATGCAAACCCTAATCTAGGAATTTAAATGAGGAGACTTACAGTGGGGTTTTTGATGAAGATCAAGTGTGGGCTACCTTATCCCATACTTGCCCTGTATTATACAACCCTTTAAAATGAAAATAGAACATGCAATTTACAGGGATCCTCACTACAAGCTTCACTCAAAACAAATATTCCTAATCTAGGAAAGCAGGGAAATTTTCATGTTGATGAAGATTTTCTTGCCAAATTTCTCCACTTTCCTGTTTCCCTGAAAAAGAAAATTAGAAATAAGTATCAATTTTAGGAAAGTAGGTGGTTATGCACAAAAAAAAATTAAATCTACACCTAAAAATGCCTAAAATGCAATTCCTAATATTTTTTTGAATTTTTGAATTTTTTTATTTTTGAAAATTTTTAAAAATTTTGGATTTTTTAATTAAATTTTATAAAAACTCCTTTGCAAGTCCCCGGCAACGACGCCAAAAACTTGTTGATATTTTTCGCAAGTGCACGGGCTATTGTAGTATAGCTATGCAAATACGGGTTGAACCCACAGGGACTCGCTTTAGTTGGAGTTTTTAATAAAATTTAATTATTTGAAACTTGAAGAGAAGAACAAAACTAGCCTAACCATTCAGATTTATTCAAATGATGCACTTTAAATAACTTTCAATTCTAGAAAACAAAATAAAACTAATCAAAACATCTCTGAATCACACTGTCTGTGGATGGCATTGTCCATAAATAACACTGTCAAAAGATGGATAAAATAAAAGCTTAAATGGAACAGGGACACAGATGTAAATAAACAGAGGATATAGATATAATTAAATAGGGGATGCAGATGTAATTAATGGAATTGAACAGAAATGTCATTGCATTTAAACAAAAGGGCAAAAATGGAATTCTGTTCAAAATCTGGTTTTTAAGAAAAACCAGGAAAACCCCAACGAAGGAGAAGCCGGAGAATGGAGGGGATGGACTCGTGATTCGGCCATTGACGAACTCCGATGCTTGCCTGGGCAGAGGAGGAAGATGGGTCTCTGATGCCGTTCGGAGTAGATGGGCGTTGCACGGTGGAGATGGGAGTCCGTGATGGGCTGGTCGGCCTAGCTTGTGGAAACAATGGGGAGCAGAGGAGTGCGTGGACTGGGAAGAGTGGAAGGTAGGGTGATTGTGAAGCAAAAGGGAAGATGGTGCTTGTGCGTTGAATGGAGATTGGGTAGATGTCAGAGAAACAAAGGGAACCAGGGAAGATGGTGGGGTGCTGGTTTAGACCGCCTGGATGGGTCTGGGCATTCGATTAGTGCATGAAGGGAAACGATGGATGAGAGGGGTGTAGGTAGACGGAGAAGATGGGTTGTCTGGAGCAGAGGAGCCTGGGCAAGGACTCCTGGCTTCTATTGGGCTGGCCTGGGATTTGGATACAAGGTGAGAGCTTGGAATAGTGAACGTGGAAGAGAGAGGGAAAAAGTTAAAGAAGGCTGGGGTGTGGGTGATGGTGCAAGAAGGAAATTAGGAAACAAGAGGACGTGAGGTAGAGATGAAATATTATAAAAGACAGTGAAAAAGATAAAGCACCAGGGAAGGGACGATGAAAATCTGGAAAACTAAAAGTAGAACTAAAGAAACTCCAAAACTCTAAACTTCCAAAACTTCCTCCCTCCCCCTCATACAGTTTCCTCTTTATAGCCTTTCCCTTGTTTTTCTCCACCTCCTTTCTTATCTTCATCCAACTCCTTCCTTAAACTCTATCTTTGAAGAGTTAGAGTTCTATGGGGAAACTTTCTCCTCTTCCAAGTAGAACTCCATCCTTTTAGGAATCCTTGTTGGTTAGGACTCTTGCCTTTTTTATCTGCACCGTTGATCATTGAGGTGAGCCATGCAACCTTCCTTCAATTGATCTGCAAAAAAAAGACTAAATTACAATCATCTAAACCACACATTAATCATCTAATAAGCTCTAATAATTATTTAACCGTTGATTTTGAGAAATTTAAGGTTTGGATGGTCAATCAAGCTAAATTTTGCAATTTAGATGGTTAGATGATCTTATTAAATGCTAAACTAGGGGTCTTTTAGCCAAAATTAAACACTTAACAATCAAATCACTTTATTTTTTCTCATATTCAATCCATGATCTCAATGGATTCCATCATAATATCATTCGTTCAATCCATCCCAAGGATCTGATCATACTTGATCTCATTGATCAAGTGGGTCCCTGTGTATTTTTAGGGTTTTTCTATCATAACGGGTAGATCCCTCAATTTATCTTAGATCTGTCCAAATAAATCATGGATATTGGTTGATTTCAACATTATATCATCAGTAAATCATATCCCCAAGATCTGATCATCTCAGATCTTAAAGATCATGAAAATTAGAAACTTAATTCTTGAAAATAGAATGTTTCTATCAATATTATGGTTTGACAAGAAAATGGACGTTATAAGCCTTGCATAGCTTCTTTTTTTTTTTTTTCTCAATTTGGAGTTCAGATGACTCCACAATTGAACTATGAAGTTCACAGTCATTCCTAGTGTCCAGATTTGATCAGGGCCTAGAGGAATGGATGGCCCGGATTGATCGGGCAGAGCGGTCACCGCACACCCATCACTGGGACGCACACGTTTTGGACCGTCTAATCAATCCTCTTCTATCAATGGCTGAAAACTTTATAAAATTTCTTGAAACTTCTACCCTAGGGGTTTTGGACCTTCTAGAGTGATTGGATGGCTCAGATTTTTCGTATGAGCCCTCAATCATTTAGAATTGAAGGGTTCTAGTCCTTACTTTATTTTTATAAATTTTAACCTAAAACTAATTACAAAAAACAAAAAATTATATAAAACAACATGAAATAAATATAGGAAGTGTTTCCACCTACATGATTGGAGAAATAATGTAGATTTAAAGCCCAATTTGAAATAAATATCCTTTGATGATAAGATAGCCTGATAGTCCCTTGTTTTGTTGTTTTCCATTGATTGTACCGTTGGATCTTTAAATTGATTTGGGGGTTGGTAGATAAGGTAGTTTAGGATTGTATGGATGGTGGGATTTTTGAAATTCAATTTGGAACAGAGTGCCTAATTAAATTTAGGTCTCTTATTCCAATTAGAGAGAGGAGAGAGAAAGTGCAAGGAGAGAGATTTTTGGGAGTTTTAGAATTTTGGGAAGAAATCTATTTCTAGTTTTTTAGAGTAAGCAAGATGATTTTGTGGGAATTTTAATGAACATTAGGTGTATTTATAGGTGTTTTGCATTTTTTATAATTACTTGTAATAATTATATTTCAATTCTTTTAAATATTAAATTAATATTGGATCCTCTACTACCACCTACTTCCCTACTATCAGCTGGTAGTGGTTTGACTACTCATTATATGTTTTCTACCTGTTGGATTCGTTGGTGGGTCCCATAGTGTGTGAAAGGACCATTTTGCCCTTTTTATGAAGAAAAATCCAAGTTATTCTCTCGAACTTAGAATTGAGCATACTTAGTGGTGTTGGATTCATATTTTTTAGTACATTCTAAATATTGATATCTTTGATCTCGATTATAGATAAAATTACCATTTTACCCTTTTATTCATAAAAATGAAGAAAATTAGGGATTTTTCATTTTAACTCAGAATTGAACCTGCTCAGCGTCATTTCGATTGGTTTTTCGAGTACATTCATAATTTGTAAGTTTTAAATCATGTTTTAATCTCTATAAAAAAAGAAATTTTCAATAACCTAATATTCCAACCTGAAATTTCTAAAAATTCAAACTAAATTGATTTTCTCAATCAATTTACAAAAATTGGGGTTATTACACCCAACCAATCCCAACATCTTAGGAAACTTCCTAGAAAATTAAACCTCCCCACCTCATCTTTCTTTCTTATCCTTTCCCACCAATTTCTTTTCTCCCATTATCTCCTTCCCTCTCTTACCTCATCAACCCATCTAACTTTCCAATTTATAAGAGATTTCCACTTTTTCTTTTTAATGGGGATGCCTCCTCCTAAAAAATAAGCATCTCCCCCTCCTTCCCTTCTTAAATGGAAGCCACTAATCCACCTTGTTTCCTCTTTAGAAACCCTAGATTCTCACTCATTTTAGCCATCTAAAAATGCATGTTTTCATCCCCACCACATCTTATTATTAAGATACCCTAGGAAAATAGGATAAAAACTATAAAAGGCTAGCAAAGCATAATTAAGGGGCTCTTTTCCTCTTAGGAAAAAGATGCCTCCTACACTTGGAGGAGGACGTCTTCCTCATAACCTTCCTTCTTCCATTGTTTGCATGTATTTTCTCTCCTTCTGGGTGGATGCTACTCTTTCCCAAGGTGTGTGGGCATCTCCTCAAGTGTTCCACACCTATCTTTGGTATTTTAATTCTTCTTTGAAAGGTTGCTTGGTTCCCTTTTAATTTTTCATTTTTGTGCTTGAACTTTACTAACATTGTTGTTAGTTAATGCTTTTCAATTCCTTTGTTCAATTTTACTTATTGATTAAGATACAAGGTTGATTTTCCCTTGAATTGATAGATAAGGGAAGTCACCTTGAATCTAATCCTTGTCCTTACTTTTCATATCATTTAGATCTCCTTACATTTCAATAAAAAATTCCCTTCTTGTTTTCCTTAAGTTCATAAAGTTTACCTTTAGGTTGTAGTGGAATTTTCCCTTGATTTAAAGCATGATTGTTAATGATTGATTTTTGGAACCATTGAAGAAGGATTATCATGTAGCTGTGGGAGGATTAGGATCAAGTGGACTTCATTGTAATGGGATTTTATTTTCAGATTTGGTTTACATGTATTGGAGCTTTATGTTAATGAATGTTAATGTCATTAAATGAAGTTTATTGTAGTTTTTAATTCATGTTAGTGTCCAGTAGTTAATAGTCCACATTCTTGAATGGTCAATTACATTAGAATTGATTAATTCTATTATTTTCATGTTCTATTAGTGAATGACTCAACTACTATGCAGCTGAAATTACTTTTCATGGTTTGTTTTGTTCAATTTCCAGCACAATGTGCTTTATATTCTCTTAATTTTTCAAGGATACAACTAGATTTTTAGACTGCTTAGTTAATGTTAAAGTAAGATTGCATGATTTAGGATTTGCAAAGTAGTTGGTTAGTGCATGTTTCCTAAGGTTAATTACTTAATTTCATGTTTAGGAAATTTGTTAAAAATTGCATTTTTAGAATGTTTCACTTGGGTATAGTCCTTAGTTAGGAAAGTCATAAAATTAGAAAGTTTCAATTAGGAAATTTATATTTTTGGAAAGTACATAGTTTAGGAAAGTTTTCAATTGTAGCACATTTTTTAATAATTTTCATTCCATGTTTGGTTTCCATACTTAGATTAAAAGAAATATCTCTAGAATTTTGGGCTAGGTTAGATAGTTTAAAGTAGGGAACTCTAGCATCACACTAGTTCAAGTCATGGTGGGATCGACCTCACTGGCATGCTATGTTACAATAGATTCGTGTGCTTGCTAGTTTTATTTAAAACAGCAACAAGTTTTTGGCACTGTTTCTAAGGAGTCACAACATTTTGTGCAGTGTTTCATACCTTGGATTATTATCCTCTAGTCTAGGTTTAGGGTACGTTATATTAGGGTTTTTGCATACTTTTTCATTTGTTGCTATTTTCCTTATATTGATCATATTTCTTTGATTTTTGTGTGGGGAAAATCGGCAAGGGTGTTGTGGTGATCTTGTGGGCCACAACTTTGTCAACATATATTACAATTTTTATTATGTTCTTATATTAGGATTTGAGTGGAACTTGTAGTGAGTTCCATTTGTAATTTTTATTTTTTTATTATTCAATTTTTAAATGGGTTGTAATAATACAGGGTAGGTGTGGGGTATGGTGGCCCACACTTGGTCATCATCAGACCCCTCACATGAGCAATACTCATCCCAAATCTTAATTTCTAGGATAAATTGCATGTAGTGTAATTTTGCATTTGGATGGTAGTATAATTCATATAGTTTAAGATCATTCACTTTAATTGTTGCATCTTTACATAGGATTGTTGCATTAGAAAGCACCTATCCAACATCAGTTGGATAGCATATAGGTTGCATTAGTTTTCTTTTATTTTGCATTGCATATTTAATGGCTTTATGGTGGAATGAAATTAATGCTTGTAAGGACCCCACATGAACCCTTATAAGATAAGGACTAGATTTGATCACCAGCTCCTTTGCCCACCTAGGAATCAATCAATCTTTGTATGTCATGATCCCAACCCTTGAACTTTCATTTTAAAATAAATTAGGAAGAGACTTAAGTTGTTAAGCTCATAGGGCCCTTTTAGAAGGACGTGACCTATTGTCACTCTTGTGACTTCTTAGCACTATGGTTATAATAGGTGTCTTAAAATCCAAGTGATTTTCCTACTCCTTCTACTGGTGTTAGTTGACATCTAAAAACCTCATAATATGAGGATTGTATTATCATATGTTGAGCAAAACCTAACTGGAAAGCAGTAGTCAAATCTGAAAAAAAGAAAAAAAAAAGAAAGAAAGAAAAAAAAGAAGAGGAACTGTCTAAATCTAAGTTGAAGAAACTACCGCTTATGTACTAACAAAAGATAATCAAAACACTGCTTAATTAGTGGATACTAGGATTTGATTGTGCATCATGTAGAGTTAAAGTTAGCCTATAGCTTAGGACATTTACAATAAGATAGTTTATGCAAGGGTGTCAATTTTAGAACCTAGAGTTAGCACCTTTTGGCCTACAAATTCAATAGAACCTTAGACAAGGGGACAAAAACCAAGTTCCTATTCCCATACAAAATATGCCAAACAACTTTAAACATGCAATTCCTAAACTAGGAAATGCAAGGAGTTAGGAAGATCATACAATGGGGTCTTAGACAAATATAGTCTTCTCATACAAGGATGGAACCATTGACAAACCACCTCCACCCCAAGTTAAAATGGTTAAACCTTGGCCTTTACTAGTACAACCCTTTTTGAATAGAATTGTGATAAAAATTTTAAATTACAATGTGGCCTCACTTCAATCCACTTAAAAAAAGAAAAAAAGAAAAAAGTAAAGGACTATCATAATTGAGCAACTCCTCCAAATCTTTCTCCAAAGTCCTACTAAAACAAAAATAATGTGAGTATCAAATAACTACAAGAATTAGAGCAAATATGAAACAAGCCTAATTAAATGAAAATATTAGAGAAGCATCTAAAAATGCTGAAAATCCAAGTGTAGGAAATTCTTAAAGTACATCTAGTGGTAAAATAATTTAACCTAGATCCAACCAAAATTTCCATTGTAACATAAAGTGCATAGGTCTATTGTAACATAAATGTTCAAGTATGGGTCGATCATACGAGGACTCAATGTTGAATTTTGAAATTTATTTGAAAAGTGGCTTAAAGTACCCTAACATAGACAAGCAATATAAATCAAATGAGAAAATAAAATTTACTACCAAGAAAAATTGGATAAATTTACCAAATTAAGAGTCTAGGGTTTTGGAATCCACCACATGGAAATATGAGTGTAAAAGCCTTAAATCTTATATTTTCTTAACTCTCAAAATTTACCTAGCTTAACCTATATCTCCACAAACTTTAGCCTATCTGTTTTACAATCACAAATTATCTAAGATTTCACATGTCAAGCTAATTAGCATATCATAACTAATCTCTAAACTATGACAACAGTGCTAAGAACTTGATATTCACTAAAAATACCACAAGTGCATAGGCCTATTCAAATATAAATGGGCAAGTGCGAGTCAATCCCACAAGGACTCAATTTTAAAATTTAAAATTTTAATTAGAATCTATTTTAAGTTATCCTAATCTAGCGAAGCAATATTGATCAAGTGGGGGTGCCATTTTTCCCATTGACATGAAAACCCCAAACCCTCTTAAACTCTGTTTTCTCCAGCACAGTCTGAGTTCTCCATCACACAGGTCACTCTCCCTTCTCCTTTTCCCTCTCTTCTCCTTCTCCCTCTCTCTCCCTTCTCCTCCTTTCTCTTCTTCTTCTTCTTCTTATCCTCTGTTTTCTCTTCCTCCCCATCAGGTTCCTTGGTTCTGTTGGGTTTGGTTGGAAACAAACTAACGTCTTTTTTCGTTCAAGTGGGGGTGCCATTTTTCCCATTGACATGAAAACCCCAAACCCTCTTCAACTCTGTTTTCTCCTGCACAGTCTCAGTTCTCCATCACACAGGTCACTTTTCCTTCTCCCTCTCTCTCCTTCTCCTCCTTTCTCTTCTTCTTCTCCTCTATTTTCTCTTCCTCCCCATCAGGTTCCTTGGTTCTGTTGGGTTTGGTTGGAAACAAACTAACATCTTTTTTCATTCAAGTGGGGGTGCCATTTTTCCCATTGACATGAAAACCCCAAACCCTCTTCAACTCTGTTTTCTCCTGCGCAGTCTGAGTTCTCCATCACACAGGTCACTTTCCCTTCTCCTTTTCCCTCTCTTCTCCTTCTCCCTCTCTCCCTTCTCCTCCTTTCTCTTCTTCTTCTTCTTCTTCTCCTCTATTTTCTCTTCCTCTCCATCGGGTTCCTTGGTTCTGTTGGGTTTGGTTGGAAACAAACTAACGTCTTTTTTTGTTCAAGTGGGGGTGCCATTATCGAATGTGCCCACCCCCCCCACTAAGTTATTTTATTTTCTCCTCCTTTTCTTTTAATTAATTTATGTTTGTTGTTAATTATGATGTTTTTACAATTCTAAATACCATGATACCAGTTAATGATGTTTTTCAACTCCATTGATTGTCACATTCTAACTCCTACAAGAGGGGCTCACATAGTGAAATTACTAAAATACCCTTTTGTAGAAAATTACCGTTTATTTGTCCAATCTTCGATTTCAATAAACTTAGTGTCGTTGGATTCATATCGATGAGTAAAATCCAGATTTTATAATTTCAATTCTCAAGTTATAAGTTTTTTTTTAACTTTTAATTACCAAAATAGCCTTGACTTCGGAGTCCCATATCTTCCTCATCTGAACTCCACTTTTAGCATTCTTTGGGTCTTTGGATTCTATTTATTGAGAAGAATCTAACTATTTATGTTTTAGTTCCTGATTCTAGATCCATAAAATGTTATCCTCCTAGAAAACTCATACCTTGATCATCCAATGGTAGAATTTTGGGGTTGTTACAATCTTCCCTCAAAGAAATTTCATCCTCGAAATTTTTAGGGTCATTACATTCTTCCCTCCTTAAAGAATTTCATCTTTGAAATTGTTTTCATGATATCTTTCCAACCACTCTAATAATATTCCCATCTCCTTGTAAACTTAAATTCATATAATTTCTTTAATAAAACATCAATTTTCAAAATGTAAATGATTTTCAACTTAACCTAGATGTTATGTCACTTAATAGCATAGCTTTTCTATCTACTATAAACAATAAGAATCACTTTCACTGCATACTCTGTACTTAGCCTTTACTAGATAATCCATCAAAACAATAAATTTCTGACTATGTTTTTCTTTCGTTTCAACTTCCAAAACCATTTGATTGTAATGATTCTTAGAAGACATAATCTTTATCTCCAACTCAACTTTTCTATTTTCTTATCCATATAACTCTTTATACTAACTTCAAACAGTGAATATATATTTCTCACTTAAAGATGATTCCTTCTGCATATGCTTAACCAATTCTAACCTTATAACATTCATCCCACATATCATCCTGATGTACAAACTTTAATAGAATGAGACTTACTCTTCAATCTCTGCAACTTCAATCACAATCTCATATTCTTCAATGGTATAGGGAAAACACATCTAAACTCATCAATTGATAAATATTTAATCACACATGCATCACCATCACCACCATAAACATAATGGAAGTCTTTCACATCATTCTATAGTATTCTGTCAAAATTTTCCTTAAATTGTATTCATTTAGATATATGAAAATTCACATTCCCAATTATAAATAAAAAAATCCAATTACTATAATGAATCTTACTCTAATTATATCATCATAGCCTTTGCACACATAATTTTCCATCACCTCAACATATGTTCAAACAGATAAATCTTTCATTTCTCCAAACAAGCATTTATTATTGAATGTGAATTCATATCATAACATTTCAATCATAATGATGAATAGATTTTTCACACTCATTCATCCAATTCCACCTATAAATTCACAATAAAGAGATATCCATTTAAATCAAAGAACATCTCTGATGTATTCATATTCCAATTCACTAAAATCATATATACGGCCTTACATTCAGATAATCATAAACAATCATCTTTAACTTAAATATAGATACAAACATACAAGTATCAATATTAGAGATAACACATATGATTCAAATTATAATAACTGAACTTACACGCTTTGGTGTATTCAGATTCAAAAATAGAAATAACACATTCAGTGTTTCTCAAATGCAAATGTGAAACTCATAGCATTAAATGTACAACTGAAATCACCCTTGTTGATAAAGATTAAGGTCCTAGATTTTTTATCATCTAGTTCTTCTTTGATAGAAGTTCAGTTATTTGATCATCCTTAAGGAGGATGATCTTGGTTTTCTTCCTTGAATCATCTTTGATCAAGGGTTTGGATTATCTAATCTAATGAACTAGATTTGATCTATAACATGCATACTAATAAACATGCATGCTAAATATAATACAATATTCTTATTCTTATTGTTCTTGATCATTCAAGATCTAATGTATCTTGTTTGATCATTCTTATCTTACTTACTATTTTTATTAGGGTTAGATAATGTACTAACCTTTTATTGTCTTACTCTTATTATTCAACCATTTAATGTTTTGGTGGTTGAAGGTAACTTATTTCAGCCTAAGTCTAGACTACTCCTTTTATTTCATAAACGTCAATGGAAGGTAGGGGAAGAGCGAGGCTCTATTAGACAATCCTCCTTAACCACTATGTTCAACATTCACTAGAGTGACCTTAGCTCAACCTTTCATAAGGTTCCTATAAGCATGTTGACCCTAAGTACTCTTTCTAATTGATTTTAATTAATTCCATGAACATTTACAATGCCATTCACGAGGTTTATTATTCTCCTAGTTTGGGCCAAGGATTTGATAATCCTTATATTGTCCTACTAATTATAGCCCTTACTAATTAAGTCCAAAACAATCCACTCCTATTTGTGTCATGATACTCCACTTTCTCATTAGATTCCATTTTTGGTGTTTTATTCTCTTTATCTCATAACAAGTAAATCTACTAATGAAATTTAACCATAAATGAATTATAAATTCAAAGCATAAAACTACATAATTGAACAACTTAATGATAATGATACAAGGTGCTTAAAATTACACTAGCATGATTTTCAACTAATATACCTTAATAACTCAATTTAAACTAACATGGACCGAAGGTACAATCTCATACTATAGTATAATCTTTCATGAAATCCTAGCACTGTCCTAAGTTACAATGGTATGAAATCATACTAACTTGGTCCTAAGTTACACTTGCATAAAATCACACTAACATGCCCCTAAGATAATTAAATCTAGCAACCTATTATAACATTCTAATCACATATCATGCTAAAGTCTAAAAGTTGCACTAGCATGCTTTATAACATAAATCATATTTAAAATGCTATTGTCAAATAATAGAAAATGAAACTAATTACATTAATATTTTTAGAAACCTTTACTTATGATCCAACCATTTGATCTTAGATCTTTTCCTTTTAATCAAGGGTTTTAATTACATTTAGGGGTTTTTCTTCATTAAGGTCCAAGGATCATATGCTTTGTTTTTGTCATATTCAATCCATGTTCTCCCTGGATTTCATCATATTAACATTCATTCAATCCATCCCAAGGATCTGATCACACTTGATCTCATTGATCAAGTGGGTCCCTTTGTATTTCTAGGGTTTTTCTACCATAACGGGTAGATCCCTTAATATATCTCAGATATATCCAAATAAACCATATATATCACATTATTTCAATAGTATATCATTATTAAAATAGATTACCAAGATCTGATCACCTCAAATCTTGAAGATCTTGGAAATGGAAAACTTATTTCCTAAATATAGAAAGTTTCATGAGATATTTTCTCCATTTTTTCATTTCATAAGAAACTAGAGGTTGTAAGATTTCCATAGCTTCTTTCCCATCTCAATTTAGAGTTCATATGACTCCTGAATTGAGTTCGGAAGTTCATAGTCCATTCCTAGGGTCTAGATATGATCTGCGCCCATCAAAATGGATGGCCTAGATCGTTCGAACGAAACGGGCTGGGCGGACCTGGTTGGGCGGCGCCTTTGTCACTGGGATGAATGCGTGACGCGCTCGCCCGATAACTGGCACTCAAGTGTAGTTGTCTCATTGGGACGATGTTGCATGAGTGGCGCGTGCACGAAAACGCTGCCACGTGCCATGTTTCTGTGCGACGTTTCGGAAGCCGTCTTAGGGAATCCGATCCAATCGGGAGATCGGACAGTCCGTTCTGGATCGTCCAATCAACCCCTCTCAATTGAGGGTCTAAAACTTAATATAATTTCATGAAACTTTTACCCTAGGGGTTTCGGACCCTTCTAAATTGATTGAAAGGGTCCGATTTTCCATCTGAGCCCTCAATCATCATGAATTGAAGGTTCTGATCTTTACTTTATTTTTACAAATTTTCACCCAAATCAAATTATAGTAAAATAAAATTTTCATTAAACAATAATAAATATGTCTAGAAAGTAGTTCCACCTACCTGATTGGAGAAAAACATTGGTTATATAGTCAAAATTAAGAGAATACCAGTTTCATGACAAGACAGCCCAAGATCCACTTGTCTTGTGATTCCTGTTGTTTGAGCTGTTGGATCTTGAAATTTCTTTGGGCATTTTATAGCTAAGGTAAGGTAGGAAATTTTATACGGTGCGATCTATGATATTTGATCTGGAATAAAGTGGCTAATTGAATTTAGATCTCTTGTTCCAATCTGGAGAGAGGAGAGAGAAAATGAAAGAAAGGGATCTTTTGGGAGGTTTGGGATTTTGGTAATGGATCTATGACTGGTTTTATAAGGGAAGTCAAGATAATTTTGTGGGAATTTTATGGACAATTTTAGAGGATTTTTGAGGGTGTATTTGTAGGCATTTTGGGTGTTTTTCATGATTATGTGTAATGATTATGGTTTATTTTTTTATTATTTAATTAGCATTGGATTCTCCACCACCACCTTTTTCTCCACTACTAGCTGGTAGTGGTTTGACCCATGATTTCACAGGGGCTGGTCATTGGATTCCTTTTTAGGTCCCTTGTGGGCCCCACATAGTGTAAAAAGACTATTTTGCCCTTTATGTATAAAAATTAGGGTTTATTCCCATGATCTCATAATTAAGCGTACTTAGTGGCATTGGATTTATATTTCTCAGTACATTCTAAATTTTGATGACTCAGATCTTGATTATGGGTAAAATTACTATTTTACCCTTTTTTCCATAAAATAAAGAAAATTAAGGATTTTTCATCTGAATTCAGAATTTGTCGTGCTTACAGTCATTCTGAAGGGTTCACTGAGTTCAATTTTAATTATACATGTCTTATCCCTTGATTATAATTATATAAGAAGTACATTCTAAATAACCCTAATATTCTAGCCCAAAATTTTTAAAACTCAAACTTTATTGATTTTCTCAATCAATTACAAAAATTGGGATTATTACAATCTTCCCCCTAACAATAATTTTGTCCTCAAAATTTGTAATACAATACTTAATCAAATAGACTAGGGTGTGTATTCCTCATTTCTACTTCTGTTTCCCACGTGGCTTCCTCAACAGAGTGATGTTGCCACAGGACTTTGACTAATGGAATGCTTTTAGTACTTAACTTCTGTTCCTTGCGGTTCAAAATTCGTACTGCCTTCTCTTCGAAAGTTAGGTATGGATTTATCTCTTCTAGCACCCTTTGAAGTACATGTGTTTCATCTTGTAGGTATTTCCTTAGCATAGACACATGAAAGACACTGTATTTCTGAGAGTTGGGGTGGTAAGGCTAATTTGTAAGCCACTGAACCAACTCTTTCTAGGATTTCAAATGGACCGATGAATCTAGGACTAAGTTTTCCTTTGCTTCCAAACCTCATTACTCCTTTAACAGGTGATACTTTTAGAAATAAGTGCTCCACCACATCAAATTCCAGGTCTCTACATCTTTTATCTACATAACTCTTCTATCGATTATGTGTTGTTAACAACCTCTTCTGAATCAATCTAACCTTGTCTATAAAATATTCCATTAGTTCTGACTTTATCAGCTTTCTTTCTCCAACTTCACTCCAACAAGTTGGTGATCGACATGGCCGTCCATACAATGCTTCATATGGTGCCATACCAATACTTGTTTGAAAATTGTTGTTATATGCAAATTCTACTAATGGAAGATGTTCATCCCAACTCCCTTTCCAATCTAATGCACATGCTCTCAACATATCTTTTAAGGTTTGAATAGTCCTTTCTAATTGACGATTTGTTTGGGGGTGAAATGCTGTACTGAATTTTAGTGAGGTTCCCGAGGCTTGTTGTACACTCTTCCACCATCTTGAAGTAAATCTTCCATCCCTATCAGAGATAATGGATAGTGGAATCCCATGAAGACTTACTATTTCTTTGATGTATAACTTAGCTAGACTGTCAACTAATTGGTTCCGCCTAATTGGAAGGAAATGTGGTGACTTTGTTGGCCTATCCACAACGACCCAAATCATGTCATGGCCTGCTCAGGTCATTGGCAATCCTGCTACAAAATCCATAGTGATATTGTCCCATTTCCATTCTGGAAGTACCAATGTTTGTAACATTCCAGCTGGTCTTTGGTGTTCAGCTTTTACTTGTTAACAATTTAGACATTTAGCCACAAATTCTCCTATTTCTCTTTTCATGCCTTCCCACCAAAAGTTTCTTTTTAAATCCTGATACATCTTTGTACCCCCAGGGTGTATAGAAAATTTTGACTAATGGGCTTCTTGTATCAGTTCCTTTCTCAAGTATGTATTTAAAGGAACCACCAACCTCTCTTGAAAACGTATACCCCCCATCTGTACCCTTAATAAATCGTTTCTTTTTACATAATTCCTGTGTTGTTGTATCTTCTTCTTGGGCCTTAAGGACTCTTTCTACAAAAGCTGATTTAATTGTGATGTTTGTGAGCAAAGCTCTTAGTTGTCTACTTAATGCATCAGCTACTACATTTGCTTTTCCAGGATGGCATTGGATGGTAAAATCATAGTCTTTGATATACTCTATCCATCTGCTTTGTCTCATGTTCAAACCCGCCTGAGTGAAGATGTATTTAAGACTTTTATGATCTCCTACATAAATTGAATTTTTCTCTATACAAATAATGTCTCCAAATTTTCAATGCAAAAACTACACTTGTCAATTCTAGGTCATGTACTAGGTAATTTATTTCATGTTTCTTCAATTGTCTAGATGCATAAGCAATGACCTTCCCATTTTGCATCAACACCCCCCCTAACCCTTTGCCTGAAACATCACAATATATTTCATATCCTCCACTTCCAGATGGCAAAGTCAATACTGGTGTTGTAGTTAACCTCTTCTTTAGTTCTTGAAAACTATTTTCACATTCTTCTGTCCAAGTGAATTGTACCCCCTTTCTTGTCAAGGAAGTCAAAGGAAGAGCTATACGAGAAAATCCTTGAATGAATCTATGGTAGTATCCTACTAGGCCAAGAAAACTATGTATTTCTGTTACTATTTTAAGTTTCTCCCAATTGATTACTTCTTCAATCTTGGTGGGGTCTACTTCTACTCCATTCTTAGAAATTACATGACCCAAGAAATTGACCTTCTCTAACTAGAATTCACAATTACTAAATTTACCAAATAGTTTATGTGTTCTGACAATATTTAGTATAATTCGTAAATGTTCTTGATGTTCTTTGATACTAGTAGAGTAAGTCAGTATATCATCAATAAATACAATCACAAATTTATCCAAAGATTCCTTGAAGATTTTATTCATCAAATCCATAAATGCATTAGTCAGCCCGAAAGACATGACTAGAAACTCGTAATGCCCATATCAAGTTCTGAATGCTGACTTGGGTATGTCTTCATCCTTAATGCGCAATTGATGATATCCTGATCTAAGGTCAATTTTGGAAAAGACCTTAGCAGATTGGATTTGATCAAAGAGATCATCAATGCGAGGTAACAGATACTTATTTTTCACTGTGACACTGTTCAATATTCTATAATCAATGCATAATCTCATAGACCCATCCTTCTTCTTCACAAATATTACTAGTGCTCCCCATGATGAACTACTTGGTCTAACAAACCCTTTGTCTAACAATTCTTGCAATTGACCTTTCAACTCTTTCAACTCTGCTGGGGCCATCCTATAAGGTGCTTTAGAAATTGGAGTTGTACTAGGAATTACTTCAATGGTAAACTCGATTTCTCTGTGTGGGGGTAATCTTGGTAGCTCTTCAAGAAAAACATCTTGCAAATCCTTGACTACTTCAATTTATGTTATCCTGGGCTGTTCAACATCTAAGGAAATCACTGTTGCTAGAAATGCTTGATACCCCTTGGACATATGTTTGACTGCTTTCATAGCTGAGATAATGGATTTGTCTAAGTTATTGTGTTTCCCATACAATACTAATACTTCCTCACCCGGTATACTAAATGTGATTTTCTTCTTGTGACAGTCCATAACTAACCAGTATTTTGTTAACCAGTCCATACTCAGTATGATGTCAAAATCCACCATGTTCAATAAAATGAGGTCTATGTCCATTCTTTTGCCCAATACTTCTAGAGGTACATTATGTAAGTATTCTTATAATTTAACTATTTTTCCAACTGGAGTTGTTACATCCAGATCAAATCCTAAGTTTTCACTAACAGTTGTACACTAGATGCAAATTCGCAAGATATAAAGGAATGCGTAGATCTAGAATCAAACAATACTTTGGCATAGTTGTCCGTTACAAGTAGTGTACCTTCAATCACTACATTGGATGGTCCAGCTTGGCCGTCAATGATGGTGAAGTGTGACGACTCGGGTTTTCCCATGCATTTTTAAATGCAATATTTAATTCCTAAGGCGGGATGCATCCCTATTTGAAAATAATTTTATAAAAACCATGCAACGCGGCGGAAAATCTTTAGTCTTAAACTCATTTTAAAAACCCTGAGTGTCATTTGCTTTCATAACAACCAAAGTAATTTTTGAAAATTTTAGAAATCATAAATGTCTTCCTAGGTCTATCTAGTCACAGCTCATAACCCAACTGTAAATAAATACAAATACATAACCAAAGGGTAGAGGGTTTACTTACATGTATAATTGTCTCTTTTTTATTCACTTGCCCATAGCACTAACATTTCCTGAGGCGTCTTCTACTCGTGAGTGGAGCTTTCCTGAAAAATGTTAAGGATTGGGTGAGTATATACTATACTCAGTAGGAGTATATCACTACTAGTTTTACAATGCATGCTATGTTTAAAATCACATGCTCCTTAAAACATGTGCATGTTTGAACACTCGTGTTCAATATCGATATTAAAACACATTGTCAAACGGGAATACTAACGACTTAAAGAATCACATAATCCAAGTCGAAAGTATCATATATATCATAAGCATAACAATATGCATAAAATGCCCAACTAAATCCAACTCATGGATATATGGTATGGTCGATCAACCTCATGTCATGCCATGTGCAATGCATGTAAATCCTCAAACCATAGGGCCCACTATGCCCACGACCTCACCGTCGTGTGGTCCCTGGGTACCTGAGGACACTCGGTCATAACCTCCACGGGGCATATGACACATCGACTTAGTGCCGTGACACCAGTGGCAGCCCCCAGTACCACATGCAGCCGACATAGGTACATGCCCTTTCTGGGCGTGGTACCCATTCCACCTAATAGTGGTAGAGGCTGGGAGGCCACCCCAGACCTCTTGGCATAGCGCCCACGAGCTTACTAGCCCAAATCATATACAATCAAACAAGCAAAAATCTCTTTTTCAAAACCTGTCCTCTTTGGGTCCCTCACAATTGCCTGGCCCTCACAACTACCTACCCAACATCTTTTGAGCACTCCAGTGTCTTTTGGTAACCCTCAAGGACATGCAATTTTTCGAGAACTCAATGCTCACAAATCATGCAATATATGCAATTGTTTGCAAAACATGTCTATGCATAATGTATTTGTCATATGCATGCTGAATTCGTTTATAAGATTAAGTCATGCTAAACAAGTCATATAACTTAAACTTAAAACACTCATTCTCAAAACAATCATGGGTTCTTTAAAAAAGTCAAGTAGCGATAGAGCACCTACCTTGAAGTCTCCTAGAGTTGCGTCCTTCATCACTCAACCCGACCCTGGGTCTCATTTATAAACTCCTGGATATGAATGGATACAAGGAGTCCTTATCAATTTCGATTTATTTAGAAATTAGATCACTAGATTTGCCTTTTAGGGTCCATGGGTCCTTACCTAATTCATTTGTCAGGCTAGATCCTATGATGTGGATCTACTATTCAATGGTTAACTCTGTAAATTGTCCTTTGATCCTAACTTTATTGTCTCATTAGGTCCGCGTATCCCAGTTCCCACGACACCCGTGCATCCTGGTTGAACCGCGACTGCCTCGCGTGTGTGCGCGCCTAAAGGCCATGCCAGGGACAGCGTTTTGCATTCGCACATGCATGCTCAAGCGACGCGCTATAACGCGCATCATGGATGGCATCGCACGGATGCACCTTTGGTGTAGCATGGCGCATCTCAACTCCCAGGGCACCCCATGCATCCTGGCCGAGCCAGGAACCATGCCCCACGTTGCACGCGCACCCGAAGGTCGCACCAGGGACAGCGTACGCACTGTTGTATGCTTGGAACCCATCCCAAGGACCTTTGTCCCAGGTGCAGGTGAAGCATGGCATCCCTAGGACGCCTGGTTCATACAAGGCCGGCTAGAACTGGCTTCGTCTTCTCCGACTGGAAAAATTGGCTGGGAAAAGACCAGATCCGGCATGGATCTGGCCTGGGGGAAGCAAAACAGAGAGAAAGGAAAGAGAAGCTTTACCTGGGTAGCCAGGGACGCCCCTTTTCTGGTGGTGTGTTTCCCTCTACGCTTGCCAGAAATCCTTACTGTTCGGAACCCATGAAGAAGGGGGAAAACCCCAATGTCAAGCAAGACTAGAAAAGAGAAAAGAGGGGAATGGGGAGAATGGCCGGCTTGACTCAGGCCTGGCCGTTGCCGAAAATCACAGGGAAACTGGGTTTCCGATTTTTGCTGAAAACCCCAACCCCCATTGACTGAAAAAATCGTGTTTTGGAGAGAAGGGGTGTAGGGTATTTATAGAGGGAAGAAGGCGGTGCCCCTCAATGGCGGTGCCGCCATTTCCCCTGGTGTTTTTTAGAAAAATCGGGAGAGCAGGGTTTCTAGAGAAATTGGGAGGAGGAAGACGACAGGGGGTGCTATTATCAAAACAGCCCCCTGTGTTTTCATTCTTTTTCGTTTTTAGTTTAAATTATAGAAATGCCCCTAATCTTTAAACAGCCGTAACTTCTTCATACAAAGCCCATTTTCGGCGTTCTTTGAGGCATTGGATTCCATTTTTTGAGTAGAATCTAATGGTACCAAGTTTCCTCACAAATTCCTTCATTTACTATTTTAAATAAAGTAAAACATTTAACACAGTTTATTTCCCATAGAATGTCCATTTTTTGTTAAAAATAGTGTAAATTGCTCGGGCATTACATTATTACCCCCTTAAAAGAATTTCGTCCTCGAAATTCCATAAATTATCATCTTCAAGGTATTCTATCTCTTAGATAACTTCTTGGTGAATGCATTCCCGTCTTAGGAATCAAATCTAGGCTCAACCTCAATTTATCATTTTTATTGTTCCTTCTACAAGTCCTTACCTATAAGGGCCGCTTTTACTGCGTACTCTGATACATACTCCCATACGTGCCAGTTTAACAATACCGGTTTCTAGCTATAATTCATCTATCTTGAAATCCTTAGATGCCTATACTTTTCTCATCATGTATAGGATAGTCTCCTCGTAGGATCATGCTTCTTTATTCATGTATAAATTACTCCATACTTCTTTTAGATCATATGATCTTATTTCTCCTATTTCATTTTGAATATCATAGGATAATCCCTTTTTCTTCTTGTCTTTCATCTAGTGATCTCTTCATCATCCACATCTCCTCCTAATGGTTGGTTATATGTCATTAGTAAGAGTAAAAAAAAATTACCTTCTTTCTATTGTGTCTAACTTTGCTTTTTATCTTTTATATTTGTCTTCAAGATACTTCAATAACTGACATGGTATCATGTGCTCTACAGCCAAACCCTTGATTAACTTTGAATTTCAATTGTCTGTCGTTTTCCATATGTGACTTGATTCCTCGACCAAGGTTACATTCAAAATAAAATCATGAAAGCCAATTAGTAGCATCTTCCATCGAGGACCTTATCATATACTGAAAGTGAAATGTCCTAACTCTATATCCAGTTTCATAATTATTGAATTCATTAAACGCTTTTCTCCATGAAGATTTTATCCAAACTCAAGTCAAATGTTAATGGTCAATTCATCATCATGGGTCAAATGTTCTCGTCCAGAGGCCTATCTCACTATTCACATCAATTTGTCATTAGGATTTCCAGCAATGTTCCCATTTATGCAAAAAGTCTCTTATTCATAATCGAGTACCCTTACTAGGTCATGGTTGAATCCTTTGTCATTATCCTCTTTGTCCTTTCTTTGCGTGATGGTTTTCTTCGAAATCTTTCAGTCCAAAAGTTCTATACTCAATCCAGTAGGGTTAGTCCTTAGGAAATTCCTTCAATTGATTTTTCATACTTGGTATCTGCACATAACAACTAACTTTTTGTCTAAAGGCAACGTAACATCAAATCTCACCTTATAATGTGTTGGCCACCTCAACTTTTCTCCTTCCATTCCCTATGTCAATATGTTGTTCAATCTTTTATTAAGGCTTTATCATCAACCATGCAGTCTGTATCATAAGTAGTGATTTTCTCAATTCCTTAAATTTTATCCTTCAAGTGTCTCCTCTTATAATAGCAATTCTCATTCAATAGCTACTACATCAAGTTATGCTGAAGCTGTTAAATCATCAAATTTGAAAAACTCTCAGGTAAGCATGGAACATTTTCGTAGACATATAGAAAGACTTTATTTGATTACCTATTGATCTCTTTCTAGAAATATCTTTGTCATAAGCTCAAGGGTCTCTAAAGTGATCGGTACTTATCTACCTTTCTTTTTAATCCAAGTCAGCAGCATCTTTCAGACTCACAGTAATTTCTATGGTTTGTCATGGTATCTATTCAGGTTTGGAAAAATCTGTCTCATTGGTGGAGATCGCTCCTTATTTTTGCTTCTGTCTCAGTTGTTATTGTATTCATTATACTTGTAGCTCCCCCATGATGTGGCCTACTCAACTAACCTCATACCCTCAAATGACTCAAGTAACTTCTTTTAGGTAAAACTCATGTCCAAATACTTATAATATCCCTCTGAGTATATAACTTCGACTACTAACTCATAGATACTAACATACTTGATTAATTCGGGTGGGATACCTTTATTTAGTCAATAGTACTCCAAAGGTAATAACTAAATAATGGTCTTAAGATTTTTGGTCTTTCAATCTATGATAGTAAGACCTCAATTTGATCCTTGATGGTACCCTACTTGCTAAATGGACAAGTCACTATCCCGGCTTAATTCCTATTTCAATATACTTTATTGGCAAGGTGGGATATCACCAAATTTTCCTTTTTTATGGATTATATCCATTGGTGTTGCCCATAAGCTAATGGATCTGATAAGAATCTAATTACAATAATTAATATAAACATCAAACTATTTGTAGAATTTAATTTCTAGTTGGTCACCATTCCTCTTCAAAATTTCTTGTCGCATAATCTCCTGCAATTCGATACTCTACTCAAAGTCTTAACCCCCATATGCTTTCTCTCTTTTATACTCTTTTACAATAAGATGACCAACTCATCTATCATCATTCCTTTGAAGTTGATTGGTTTATCTTCCCACTTGATTCAAGATGAAAGATTTGTATGTATCTTCATAAATTCATGATCTTCTTCTTTTGATTATTCAATATTCATTTTATACTAGTGGTTACATCTCTATCTCTTTCTTTTTTCAAAATCCTCACCTTTGTCTACCTAGATCAATGTCTTCATGTGCTTTGTTGCATATAGTCGATACTACATCTCCTCCTTTACTTAACAGATATGATAAACTGAATGCTTCTAAGAAATTCTAAACTGTCTTAAGATTATTGAAATCCTCAATTGCCTATAGCCTCAATAAAATTCATACAATGTCTTAATAATGGCACTGACATTTTGGTCATGCTATACTTCTCTTACAAGTTCATGTTAGGATCAATCTATTATCATCCCTAGTATTATCATCAAAATCTTTTGATAACTCGGTCGAATTCATTTCCCTATCATATTCGTGTTATGTTTCTCTTAATCACATAATATGTCACTTGTATACATCTTCTGATTTGCTCGATAATACCCAGGTAGTTATTATTCGATAGCACTTCACTCTTCATAAGACTCCAATTAAGGTATTCAAAATTGAGCTAAGTCTTTCAGGATTCATACCTTTGTGATCTAGTACGAGTCACAGTTATCTCCTAGTATCATCTTATATGCTTATCCCTATTAGATTATCATCAAAATCTTCTCAAAGTCTATCTTTTACATCCCCTATCATACTTATATCATATCCTTGTGATAGTGTACTCATACTCTGATATTCTTTATGATGGTAAGATAGCCATCTAGGTTCTTCAATTTTCTCACCTTTGATGAGATTACTTTATTGCAGGTCAGAACTATCTACTAACAAGTTCACTAACATCTTCCTTCATCATTCTTATCATAATCTAATTTATATATGAGTTTCCTTATTTTCACCACTGCACAACAATCCTTATTGATAAGATTTAAGCAATCCAATATCTAAGTATTTGTTAGACTCATCTCCTTTTTCACCTATTTGTTTATGGTGAAATGCCTTGAGCATTAATATTGTAATCTTCAAATAGAAGTAGTCATCTCTACGACTCCTATTTATACTACTTCTTCTTGATTTTCTCTATTGTCTATGACCCTTGGACATGCTGGACTGGCTATGAAAGGATAAAACCTGGGCTCTGATGCCAACTCTAACGACCCAGGTTTTCCCATGCATTTTTCAATGCAATATCTAATTCCTAAGGCGGGATGCATCCTTATTTGAAAACCATTTTATAAAAACCATGCAATGCAGCAGAAAATCTTTCGTTTTGAACTCATTTTGAAAACCTCGAGTGTCATTTGCTTTCACAACAACCAAAGTAATTTTTCAAAATTTCAGAAATCATTAATGTCTTCCCAGGTCTATCCAATCCCAGCTCACAGCCCAACTGTAAATAAACACAAATACGTGTCCAAAGGGTAGAGGGTTTACTTACATGTATAATTGTCTCTCTTTTTATTCACTTGCTCATAGCACTAACATTTCCTGAGGCGTCTTCTACTTGTGAGTGGAGCTGTCCTAAAAAATGTTAAGGATTGGGTGAGTATATACTATACTCAGTAGGAGTCTATCACTACTAGTTTTACAGTGCATGCTATGTTTAAAATCACATGCTCCTTAAAACATGTGCATGTTTGAACACTCATGTTCAATATCGATATTAAAACCCATTATCAAACGGGAATACTAACGACTTAAAGAATCGCATAATCCAAGTCGAAAGTATCATATATATCATAAGCATAAAAATATGCATAAAATGCTCATCTGAATCCAACTCATGGATATATGGTATGGTCGACCAACCTCATGTCATGCCATGTGCAATGCATGTAAATCCTCAAACCATAGGGCCACTATACCCACGACCTCGCCACCGTGTGGTACCCAGGTACCTGAGGACACTCGGTCATAGCCTCCAAGGGGCATATGACACATCGACCCAGTGACGTGACACAAGTGGTAGCCCCCTGTACCACCTGCAGTCGCCGTAGGGAGATGCCATTTCTGGGCATGGTACCCATTCCACCTAATAGTGGTAGAGGCTGGGAGGCCACCCCAGACCTCTCGGCATAGTGCCCACGAGCTTACTAGCCCAAATCATATACGATCAAACAAGCAAAAACCTCTTTTTCAAAACCTGTCCTCTTTGGGTCCCTCACAACTGCCTGGCCCTCACAACTGCCTACCAAATGTCTTTTGGGCACTCCAGCGTCTTTGGGTAACCCTCAAGGACATGCAATTTTTCAAGAACTCAATTCTCACAAATCATTCAATATATGCAATTATTTGTAAAACATGTCTATGCATAATGTATTTGTCATATGCATGCTGAATTCGTTTATAAGATTAAGTCATGCTGAATTCATTTATAAGATTAAGTCATGCTAAACAAGTCATATAACTTAAACTTAAAACATGCATTCTCAAAACAATCATGGGTTCTTTTAAAAAGTCTAGTAGCTATAGAGCACCTACCTCGAAGTCTCCTAGAGTCACATCCTTCATCACTCAACCCGACCCTAGGTCTCATTTATAAACTCCTAGATATGAATCGATGCAAGGAGTCCTTATCAATTTCGATCTATTTAGAAATTAGATCACTAGATTTGCCTTTTAGGGTCCACGGGTCCTTGCCTAATTCATTTGTCAGGTTAGATCCTATGATGTGGATCTACTATTCAATGGTTAATTCTATAAATTGTCCTCTGATCCTAACTTTATAGTCACATTAGGTCCGCGTATCCCAGTTCCCAGGACACTCGTGCATCCTGGTTGAACAGCGGCGGCCTCACGTGCGTGCACATCCAGAGGCCATGCTCAAGCGACGCCCTATGACGCGCATCCTTGGTGGCATCGTACGGATGCACCTTTGGTGTGGCATGGTCCGTCTCAGCTCCCAGGGCACCCTTGCATCCTGGTCGAGCCAGGACCCGTGTCCCACGTCCCGCGCGCACTCGAAGGTCGCACCAGGGACATCGTACGCACTATCATACGCCTAGAACCCATCCGAGGGACCTTGTTCCAGGCACAGGTGAAGCCTGGCGTCCCTGGGATGCCTAGTTGATACAGGGCTGGCTGGAATTGGCTTCGTCTTCTCCGGCTGGAAAAATTGGCTAGGAAAAGACCAGATCTGGCATGGATCTGGCTTGGGGGAAGCAAAACGGAGAGAAAGGAAAGAGAAGCTTTACCTGGGTAGCCGGGGACGCCCCTCTTCCGGCGGTGCATTTCCCTCTACGCTTGCCAAAAATCCGTGTTGTTCAGAACCCAAGAAGAAGGGGGGAAACCCCAATGTCGAGCAAGACTGGAAAAGAGAAGAGAGGGGAATGGGGAGAATGGCCGGCCTAACTCGGGCCTGGCCGTTGCCGAAAATCGCAGGGAAACTGGGTTTTTGATTTTTGCCAAAAACCCCAGCCCCCAATGATTCGAAAAATCGTGTTTTGGAGAGAAGGGGTGTAGGGTATTTATAGAGGGAAGAAGGCAGTGCCCCTCAATGGCAGTGCCACCATTTACCTTGGTGTTTTCTGGAAAAATCAGGAGAGCAGGGTTTTTGGAGAAATCGGAAGGAGGAAGACGATAGGGGGTGCCGTTATTAAAATGGCCCCTTGTGTTTTCGTTCTTTTTCATTTTTTAGTTTAAATTACAGAAATGCCCCTGATCTTTAAATGGCCGTAACTTCTTTATACAAACTCTATTTTCGGCTTCTTTGAGTCGTTGGATTCCATTTTTTGAGTAGAATCTAATGGTACCAAGTTTCCTCACAAATTCCATTGTTTACTATTTTAAATAAAGTAAAGCATTTAACATAGTTTATTTCCCATAGATTGTCCAATTTTTGTTAAAAATAGCATAAATTGCTCGGGCATTACACGAAGATCCTTCCTTAGTGTCGAGGGGCAATTTATAGTTTTGCCTCCTTGACTGCCAATGGTTTGGTATAGTAGGTGGCAACATGTCTATACTCCCCATAATTATCGCACTTGATTAGAAACGATTGTGGTTGTTGTTGTATAGGTCTAGGGCAGATATTGCCTTAGTGAAATTTTCTGCATCTTGGACATGGTTGTCTTTTTTTCCTTGGTGCATTGTTCCTCTGATTTCTTTGGGGCTTAAAATTGTTCCAAGGTCTTTTATTCTTTTGGAAGGGCTTTGGGTTATTTTTTCCTCCTCCACTAAACTTGGTAGTTTGACTCTTTTTGTATTCTTCTTCAAACTTGGAAGCCATTTCCACACATTCTGCCAAGGTAGTGGGTTTAGTACCCAGTACCCTTATTTTCAGCCCTGGGTGCAGCCCTTCAATGAATCGATTCATGGTGTGTGTTTCAGTGTTACACACATTAGTCACAAATCTCCTTAATTGTGTGAACTTGTTATCATACTCCACCACCAACATATTCCGTTGTCTTAGGTCCAAAAACTTTATGAACTTTCTTTCTTGTATATGAGAAGGAAAATATTTGTGGTTAAATACTTCCTTAAATTCCTCCCATGTAGTATCTTCAGAATTTGAGAAGAAAGTGTTGTTAGCTGATCTCCACCAAATACTGCTTCTTGTTTTAATAAGTAGGTGGAAAATTTCACCTTCAACTCTCGAGGAGTACGTAGTGCACTGAAAGTCCTTTCTACTTCATATATCCATTTCTTAGCCTTCTTAGCTTTACCCTTGGCATTATACACTGCAATCATCTTTTGAAATCTGTCCATCATTTTGTCAACTTTTTCTAGTGCTAATGGAGATTTTCTAACTTCTTCACTTGGTACAAGGGAAGATTGCCTTATAATAGTGTGGGAGTAGCTGGTGTTGGTGTTGGTGTATTATGTCTCCCTTAAGGTTGAGCCTGAGCCTGCGTACTTGGTATTTCTACAGGAGGTGATGAACGTTGGGCTTGTTGTAGGTGAGGAAGGAGGTTCCTCAACACCCTTGTCGCCGTCTCTTCCACATTGTTCATGGTTACTCTCTCCATGTTGTATTCCGGAGCATTTTGAGCTGCTTGCCTTATGACTCTCTTTGGTGGCATCTTCTCATAAACCAAAATTTCTATCAATCCTCTATACAACTACTTCTATCTTAATCTAAACTTGGATTATAATATCTCTTTTGGACATATTTGTATTGTACTACAACTGGATGAATGGCTTTGATGCCAACTGTGACGACTTGGGTTTTCGTAACAAATTTTGTAATATATTTTTGAAAGGCAGGGCCCTTAATAGTAAAAAAAATTTGCAAAACAAAGCAGCATAAATTCTTTTGTTTAGAACTTGTTTTGTAAAAACCAAGTCATCACTCCATACATAACATAAGTAGAATTTTGTATAAGATAAAATTCCATTGAAGGAATATACTTTTATTAAATTCCAAAATCCATCCAGTGGTTCACAGTACAGCCAAGTCCATTACAATACTTGTCCAAATTACATAATCCAAAACTTAAAGTTCACCATACAATGAAACTCTCATTACAATACAATACTCTCAAACAAAGCAAAATACATGTCATCAAGAGGTATACCTTGAAGATTATTCTCTTCAAGTCTTCTATCGTCTTGAGCTCCTAACTCTCCTTCCCTATATCTGAGATATTGTAAACATTGCAACATTTACAATATCTCAGGAAGCAATGATTGGTAGGGGATTCATGAAGCATAATAATTGACAATATAATTCTAATACTTTATAATCCCGTTATCCCTAAACATATTCATGTCTCTACTATTTACTTTGTAATATATATACGTCCATATACATACACACTATACATGGGTAAATCAGTTAAATTTATGAAAGAAGTCAAATATCATTCCCAACTAAACTGATCAATTCTCTCCATTATGAGAATTCAGTATTTCAGCTAATCCTACACTGGGAATTTTCCTTCTTGGGAAATATTGGTCATATACAATTACCTAGCATTTCATTGTGCTAAAACATAAGGCATTTCACTATGCTTACTCTCATATGCATCATAGTGCAAAATAATCAAAGGGCTACCATGTTGCAGTCTGATCCGTAAGCCTTAGCCAATTGGAAATAAGAGGAGCAGTCTAGACTTAGGCTAAACTAAGTTACCTTCAACCAGCAAAAAATTAAGTGGTTGAATAATAATAGTAAGAGCATAAAAGGTTTGTAAATTATCTAACCCTAATAAAAATTGTAAGTAAGATAAGGATGATCAAACAAGATCCATTAGATCTTGAATGATCAAGAACAATAAGAATAAGAATAAGAATATTGTATTGTATTTAGTATGAATGTTATAGATCAAATCTAGTTCATTAGATTGGATAATCCAAACTCTTGATCAAAAATGATTCAAGGAAGAAAACTAAGATCATCCTTCTTAGGGATGATATAATAACTGAACTTAGATCAAAGAAGAACTAGATGATAAAAGATCTAGGACCTTAATCTTTATCAACAAGGGTAGATTGTCAATCAAAGGATCTATGAAAGATCAAGATCAAGGAGATGGACACACAAAGACATAGAGATAGAAAATACTTAGATATGAATGAGTTAAAGATCATTCTAAACATTAGATCGAGTGATCAATAGGATTGTTCATAATTTTTATATATTGACAGTATGTATGGATGTATAGATTACATACATTAGTTAGGGTCATGGAAGATATGCGGAAAGGGATCACTAATTGAAGGTAGGAGGATTTGATGAATGCTTTTACATGGGATGTACATGATTGAACTCATGACCTTATGTTGATAAGAGTAATGTTAATACTTGTATTAAATCCCCTAAAACCCTTATGATCCAACCAAACACATATAAAATGGTTAAGGACTAGACTCTAAGTGAATAGGAAACTAGAAGATATTTCAGCCCTAAGTAAACAGACAAATTGTCTGGTATGTATGAAATCTATTTTACATGCAAGCTTAGAGGCTTGTGATTTTTTTTTAATAGGCATAAGCCTGAGGGATGCTATGCTAGAGGAGTTATGAGGGTTTGGCCACCCGCTTCTTGAAATTTGATGATTTGATGATACCTGGCCCTATGAGAGGCTAAAAGTCAGGTGGGGCAATTATGGGAAGGCCACCACTGTGAAAGTCCTGTCTCCCCATATGGGCAATGACATAATATTTTTCACCATGGTATCAGTGGTGAATAGGCAGTTATCTGAGAACGCTAGTATGGATCAGACTGTAGCATGATAGCCCTTTGATTATTTTGTACTATGATGCATATGAGAGTAGGCATAGTGAAATGCCTTATGTTTTAGTATAATGAAATGCTAGGTAATTGTATATTACCAATATTTCCCAAGAAGAGAAATTCTCAGTGTAGGATTAGCTGAAATACTGAATTCTCATAATAGAGAGAATTGATCAGCTTAGTTGGGAATGATATTTGACTACTTTCATAAATTTAACTGATTTACGCATGTATAATATGTATGTATATGGATGTACATATATTACAAAGTAAAGAGTAGAGACATGAATATGTTTAGGGATAACGATTATGAAGTATTAGAATTATATTGTCAATTATTATGCTTCTTGAATCCCCTACCAAGTATTGCTTCCTGAGATATTGTAAATGTTGCAATGTTTACAATATCTCAAATACAGGGAAGGAGAGTTAGGAGCTCAAGACAATAGAAGACTTGAAGTGAATAATCTTCAAGGTATACCCCTTGAAGACATGTATTTTGCTTTGTTTGAGAGTATTGTATTGTAGTGAGAGTTTCATTGTATGGTGAGCTTTGAGTTTTGGATTATGTAATTTGGACAAGTATTGTAATGGACTTGGCTGTACTGTGAACCACTGGATGGATTCTGAACTTAATAAAAGTATATTCCTTCAATGAAATTTTATCTTGTATAAAATTCTACTTATGTTATGTATGAAGTGATGACTTGGGTTTTACAAAACATGTTAAAGAAAAGAATTTTTGTTGCTTTATTTTGCAAAATTATTTTACTATTAAGGGCCCTGCCTTTCAAAAATATATTACAAAACATGTTACAAAAACCCAGGTCATCACAAAAATTCTATTATATCAAATAATTGATGGAATGTCTCAATTTCAGACAACTCAAATATCAATTCTGATTTTCAACATAGGTAGTTGGAGAATCTTTCTCGAATTAAGACACAAATACAAATCACTTGTTTTCTTGAAGCATATTACCCTTCACAGATAGTATAAGTTTCTCATACATCAAGATTACTGCCTTTTATATATCCCACAGATCATTCTTCCTGCATCGGCATATGCATTTATACCGAAATCATCACTAATTAACAACCTAGTGATGTCAATTAGAAACATAACTTTCTTATTTAAATAGTGGTTTATTGTAATATAATTTGATTCTTTATCAAGCACGCTTACTTTTGATTAGGTAGTTTTTACTTTAGGCAGCACACATATGAGAATGCAAAGTATAATGTGATTTTTTATCATGCACACTTGTGATTAGGTAGTTTTTACTTTAAGCAACACACATAAGAATGCAAAGTATAATTGGATTCCTTATCATGCAAACTTGTGATGAGGTAGTTTTTAATTTAGAGAGCATGCATATAAGAATGCAAAGTGTGGAGGAATTTAAATCTTCATCGTGCACACTTACTTATAAGTAAATAACTTTTACTTTATGGAGCACACATGTGAAAATGCAAAGAGTCTGGGAAACTGAAGTGAAAAGAGGGAAAGGAAAATTAGTAGTTTCTTGTAATGGAATTTAATCTTCATCATGCACACTCCTTGTGAATAAGTAGTTTTTACTTGAAGAAACACACATATGATAATGCCAAGTATAGGGGAAAAGTGAATAGGAAATAGAACAAGGCAATTACAAATAAGGAAATAGGGAAAGGAGAAAGGAGAAAGGAGAAAGAGTATGGTCAAAGAGATGTGAAAATGAAGTAGAAAAAGGCTACAAGTCCCAGAATAGCGAGCATAATGCAATGAGAAATATGAAGAGAAGTGTAAAATGGAGAGAAACAAGAAAGACCTAGAATTTGAAAATGCATAGTATTTCTCCTGTATAATGATTTTTACTAATTTTATTGATTTTAGTTTATTTTATATATTAACCTTTAACTCTATCTTTCTTCTCAATTCATACATCATTCATCATCCATAACAATCATAATGATCAAAAATACATGTCATCATTCATCATTCATTCACTTTACAACAGATATAATGTAAGATTTTACCATATCTTGTCTTCTACATAAGAAGACTATTTTATCACAACAACATCATTTCATCTTTGTAACAATCAACATTGTCTCATAATTTGCAATTCAATTCAATCTTGGTATCATACCCAAGTCTATCATATCACATGAGGATATACTTATCATTCTTTCAATAAGCCTTAATTAACATTTCTTCAAATAAGTCCTTGTGTTAGTGACTTATCCATCAACTAGAGTTATCATCTCAACTCCCTTTTTCAACTTTTCACCAATGCAGTCATATTTATCATAATTATACATCATCATAAGCATCATTAAGACCTTATCCCACCTAGGGGTCAGCCATAACATATTTCACATAATTATACATAACAAAAGAATACACCGTTCCTTATTTCATTCTAGTATTAAGGTGAATCACTTGTTTCTTAAAAACATCTGAGATTATGTATATATATTTGATAATGCTTCATGATTAGCTTTGTCTTGAAATTTTCACAATTTTAGAAGTCATCTCATACTCTACTATTGTAATAAATTTCTTGCCAATAACTTACATTTTCATATTAGGTTATATTTCTTTCAACCATTAATCCTTTATCCATTTATATGAAACTTATTCTTGTATTCTATCATGATGATATTTCTCGCTGTGAACAAATAAATTTTTTTTATTTCATTAATTATACATGAGAAAGAAAGTACTCATTATTTACTTGTATTATTTTCAAGCAATATTGTCTCTATAGATACATTTGTTTTGTTATTTCTAACATACCATTTCCAATTTCAAGGTATATGGTAGTTCTAGCTTCCATTTCAATGGAAGTCTGTAATCCTTCTAAGTTACCTCCTCTTGAACCTATCATTCCTCAATTGTTCCTATTTCTCCTCTTCAATTTACTATTCATAAGTCATCTCTATTTCCCCCTTTTCTATAAAAACCAAGGCCACATTCAATACATTCTACATAAGCTTTTCTAGCCTATCTTTTGCCTCTTTTCAAACTTCCTACTCTTATACCTTGCATATGTGAACAATAAGTATATACCTATGTTGGGTATTCTATCCTTGAACATTGATACTAGGCATAATTTCTATTTAAACTTGGGTAGGAGCATTTTGCACTACTATAAGTTATGGTATTTGGGTACCTTATAGATAAGAAGGATATTCTATCACACTCACTTGATTATCTGTACTAGTCTATTCTCTTCTTCACTATTCTCAATAGTGGAATCACTAATTTCTCAAATCATTATCCTAGTTGTCATACTAAGGACATCACCTCATGGTTTACTATTCCTTTGCAATCTAAGTATACTAACTTATTCTCTTTAATACTTAACTAATTCTCTCACAATACAACATCAACTCACAAGATCCTAACCTATATTTGAATTGTAATCTTTTTATTGGACATAAAGGGCTGCAAGTGACTAGATGAATTGCTTTGATATCAACTATGACACCCCAGGTTTTTAAAGAAAATTTTTTACATTTATTTTTCAAAAGGTGGCATGCCTCTAATTTTAAAATTCAAGGACAACAAAAGATTTTAATTTGAAATTCATTTTTCTAAAACTTGGATGTCACTTTCAGGCTCACACTATACATATATATAGTTTTCTAGAAGATAGAAATTCATTTCTTAAAACAGGACCCATTCAGTGCTTCACTTGTACAGACCCTATAACATTATATTAAATGTCTCATATCACAATTCAAATAACTAACTACACTATATAAAAGCTTTAATAAAGTATATAGCTGATCGTAGAAGTATGGCTACTTGATTCTTGTTGTTGTATACATCTTCTTCTGTCTATCTGTATCTAAGATATTGTAAACATAAATATTTACAATATCTCAACAAGCTATACTTGGTAGGGAAGTTTAAGAAGCATGTTAAATTTAATTATGAATTGATTAATTTGCATTATTTAGAATATTCATTCTTATAACAATTATATTGACTTGAAATTACAATACATTTCATAATTCATTACTTCATTGTTAAACCAAGTATTAATATGTTTTATAATCTAATAATCAATTGATAATCAAATAGTAGCATGTTTCATAAATATCAATAATCCATTAATAAATCAGGTATTTACAATTATCCTTTATCCTTTAAATAAGATAATCCAATTCCACAAACCATACTCTGCATAACAGTTCTACGCATTCATATACCCTTATGAAAACTTATATGAAACTATGCCCTCAATCATATCCATATAGCATTAATCCACATATATGGAAATTGTTAAAAGTCATACAAAAATATGAATATACTCAATAACTATCAACATTAACATTCCCAAACTATACTGGGTTTCAGAATCATACCCCTCATCATGTGTGGTGCATAATCATCTAACCTCTGCTGGTATATCAATATAATCCTCATGCCCCTCACTATACGGGGTCCACAATCCTCCAGCCACTGCTAGAAAAACAATATAAGGCATATCATCATGCCATATCATATAAGACATCTCATAATACCATCATATAAGCACCATAGTGCATCAAACATAAGGACTACTATGCATGCAGTCAGAATCCATACAACGTGCTTGAATAACTGCTCAATAATCCACCTATACCATCCTTGGTGGAAATCACAATATCCATATTCGTATGGGAGGACCATGGCTGTCATAGTGGCAGCCTTCCCATAATTGCCCACCCAACTTTTAGCAACACATAGTGCTTGGTATCCGTAACATAATAAATTTCGAAGAGGAAGAGTACAAACCCTCATAACTCTCCTAACATAGCATCCCCAGGCATATGCCTGTCTAAAACAAAACTCTTAAGCCTCCATTCCAGTATGTAAAGTAATCATAATAGCAAGCAATTTGCCTATTCACATATTTCATAACAAGAATAACATCCTCACTTATTTGGTGATAATCCCCCAAGGATGTATCATATAAACCTAGACTCATACATCACACATACTGACATGGTACCCATGTACCATCATGTAATTTGACAAACATAAAAGACGTACAAGTCTTAATCATGTTTGTCAGATAATAGGTGCACATTAAGCATGAATTATAAGCACGACATCATTTTAAATAACTAATTTCCATCATTCACCATACCAGCACATTCAATGACAATTTTACTATTTCATTGGCATAATTTTCATAATATGAAATAAAATCATGTTTATAACATGAATCTTATTATTTACTCATGCTTTCCTAAATATTGACGTCGTGCGCTTCAATCTATACAATGCATAAAATTTCTTTTCTTAATACATACACTTACACTAAGTATAATCTAATAGCCAAAAGTGGTCTCATTTTGATCCTCATCTATCTTTTAAAGATTTTAAAGATAGTATTAAGGTCTAACTCCAACGATAATGGCCCAGATAATTCAGGTAAAACCAAATGTGTCTAAGTGTACCCCTACTGGTCCAACAATATACTAATCATGCATATAATTACTTTCAAACTCACCAAAGTTCCTAATATTTGTGGGATTGATAAATTATCTATAGATCTATGGCTTCAACTGAAGGATTGCTTCAGATCCTTAATAAAACCCTAGATTTACTAGCATATACTATTCCATACACGGATCAAAACAAAAACAAAGGTTTTAAGTATAGATTATACCTCTTGCGCTTGTTTCTAGTCCTTATTCGTCAACGGATTGATCTTATTGATCACCATGTTTAATGATGGTCTCTGACTGTTTGTCATGCATCATCAATCTCCACAAAATCCTTGTGAAAATTCCTCGATCATGAAATCTCCAAGGGGCTGTTGTTCTTTAGAACATGTCGTGGAAGATGACCGACTTGATCAAGCATCCGAGCTACCATCATATCTGGTGATGGGCTGAAATCCGTTCAGCCACTATAACCTCCCCTTTTCTCCTCCAATCGAAATGAAACGAAAGGGCTCTTGCCCTAGACCTTGAGGCAAGCAAGGTGGGGTTTCAAATTTGGAATCTTAGCTTCCATCTTTGCAGGCAAGTTCCATTTTTCCAAGCGACATGAAAACCCCAAACCCACTTCAACTCTGTTTTCTCCTATGCAATCTAAGTTCTCCAGCGTGTAGGTCACTTTCCCTTCTCCTTTTCCCTCTCTTCTCCTTCTCCTTCTCCCTTCTCTCTCTCTCTCTCTCTCTCCTCCTTTCTTTTCTTCTTCTCCATTTTCTCTTCCTCTTCATCGGGTTCCTTGGTTCTGTCAAGTTTGGTTGGAAACAGACTAACATCTGTTTTCGTTGAAGTGGGGATGCCATTATCAAATGTGGCCCCCTCCACTAAGTTATTTTATTTTCTATTCTTTTTCTTTTAATTAATTTATGTTTGTTGTTAATTATGATGTTTTTACTATACTAAACACCATGATACTAGTTAATGATGCTTTTTAATTCCATTGACTGATACATTCCAACTCCTACAAGTGGGGCCCACTTAGTGAAATTATTAAAATACCTTTTTGTAAGAAAATTATGGTTTATTCATCCAATCTCCAATTTCAACAAACTTAGTGTCGTTGGATTCATATCAACTAGTAGAATCCAAATTTTATTATTTCAATTCCCAAGTTATAAGTTTTTTTAACTTTTAATTACCAAAATAGGCCTGACTTCGGAGTCCCATAACTTCCTCATTCGAACACCGCTTTTAGCATTCTTTGGGTCGTTGGATTCTATTTTCTAAGTAGAATCTAATTATTTATATTTTAGTCCCTGATTCTTAATCCATAAAAATTTATTCTCCTAAAAAACTCATACCTTGATCATCCAATAGTAGAATTTTGGGGTTGTTATAGATATACTATGGTGCATATTGATCATGCCGGGTCACTGTTGAAAGTTGGATGATCCACTTCCTCTAGACAGTGTGAGATGTACTTGTTGGCAAGATAGGAGTTGCCACTGTCCCCACCCCATATGTCAAGTATGGGTTCTCTTTTGGATTTGACGAGCATATTTGAAAAACCATTGTAACTTTTCTTAATGGAACATGGCATGTAGTTCATTAAATTAGAATGGTCTTTGTCGATCATTATGTAATTCATAAAATGAGGTATTTGAATTGTAATGATTTTAAATTCACTAGCATCGTATTAGCATGTTGAACTTGAATTGACTCATCCATGTATAAATGCAATTAATCATGTCATTCTTTATTAAATCTGAGTTAGTTTGGTAATTTTTGATTTATTCATAGTGAGTGAATTTTTATCTCACTTTTACTTCATAACCACTTGTATGCCTACGTACATACATACATACATATATATATATATATATTAATGGATGATTTGTATTTTGGGCAAATTGGTGGGTATTAGCCTTATATCCATGGTAAGCATTTCCTACTCATCCTCCTACAAAACATTCCAGGGGAGATGACAGTAAGGTAGAGTTCAAGGAAGGAGGTTCTGTAGTAGCTTGGTGACTTGTACAATTTACAATGTAAGTTATTGATGGCTTATTTATTTTATTAGACTTATCTCTGTAATAGTCTATGTTTAGAATTTTGGTTTGTAAGTTTAAGGTTGATATTTTGGATACTGTAAACCTTAAGAGATTGTTCCTATGTGTGTGTTCTTGATAGTAGTTACATGGTGACAATAGATCATATGGCATGATGTTTTAAACTTAGTGTGCTCTTACTAATTTTAATTATGTGAGGAGATTTAATGATAGTAAAAATTGGTTAGAAATTTCAAATATTATTAAAAAAAAGATGTTACAAATTTTGTATCGGAGCTCATGCCCACAACTAAATTACTATGAATATAGATAGTATCAACCTATAGGGGATTGACTTTAAGGATTAACTTGAAATTAGTTGCTTAGGGTAACTTGTTAGAATTTTTTTGATTTCAGATGGTTCCTAGGAGATGCAGAGAGGATCTCCCTCTACCAACTAATAGATCAACCACCATTAGGACTTAGGTTATTATTGGGAACCAGCTAGATGCGGCAAACCAGGTGGTTGAGCTTCTATTTTAGAGGATGAGGTATTGTTTGTAGTCTATTAGGGATGGAGGTCAGCCAATAGGAGATTTCAATGTAGAGGATGGAGGTTCCAAGAGGGAAAATCTATTGGAGAGATTTAGGTGGATTGAAACTATGTTCTTTAGAAAGTATGGGCCAGAACACCAGAGACACGGTTGTATGAGGTTGTGCAGATTTTCGTGGCCATGGTGATACCTTGAAGAGGTAAGTGGCAGTTGAGATCTTTCTTCTAACTAGTGAGGCTAAACTTTGGTGGCCAGTAGCTGAGAGGAACTACTTCATGGGTGGAGACATTATCCCATGGTAGGACTTTAAGACTACGTTCATGGATAAGTTTTTTCCCTCAACATGTTCTAGAGCGATTATAGTTAGAGTTCTTGAGCCTCACTCAAGACACTAGGAAAATTGCATAGTCTGAGGTGGAGTTCACCCACTTAAGGAGTTTTGGACTCGAGGTTTGTAGTACAGAGTTGAAGGCTGTAGAAAAATTCTTTAGGGGACTAAATTTTGATTTGAATAGAAAAATCTTAATGTCCCAGTCTACAACTGTGATGAGGAAAGGCCCCCAAGAGTGAGGGCCAAGTTTTCAACATCATTAACGACCAGATTTTGCACTTGATATGGCCACCATGAGTTCTTGGTGATGCTATTTGGGTTGATGAATGCTCCAACAACATTTATGGACCTAATGAAATGGGTGTTTAGGGACTTTTAGACAAATTTGTTATTGTATTTGTTAATGACATTCTTATTTATTCTAGTAGTGTTGAAGAGCATCGAGAGCACTTGAGAACCATGTTGGGCACCTTGCACATCAGTTATAGACCAAGTTCTCTAAGTGCGAAGTTTTATTAGACTAGGCAACTTCCTTGGGCATGTTGTATCCAAGGATAGAGTAGTAGTTGATCCACAAAAGATGGAAGCAATCGCTAGCTAACAATGGCCTAAGAATGTGACAGAAGTGTGCAGTCTTTTGAGTCTTATGGGTTAGTACATGAATTTTATCGAGGGGTTTCTAGTATTGCTCAGCCTTTGACTTCTTTAACTAAAAATGATTGAAAGTTCAAGCGGACAGAGGATTACTAGAGAATCTTCCTAGAATTAAAGGAAAGGTTACATCAGCACTAGTCCTATCCCTACCTAATAGAAGGTAAGGGTTAGGGTGTGTCCTCATGCAATGTGAAAAGGTGATTACATATGGCTCTAAACAATTGGGGAAACATGAGAAAAATTACCCTACACATGATCTAGATCTTGTTCCTATTGTATTTTCCTTGAAGATTTGGTGAAATTATCTTTATGGGAAGAAGTTTTATGTGTTCACAAACCACAAAATCCTCAAGTACATTTTCAAATAGAGCAACCTTAGCATGAGACATAGGCATTAGTTAGAATACCTAAAGGACTACATCTTTGCATTCAATATCATCCTGGGAAAGCCAATGTGGTTGTGGATACAATTAGTAGGATATCAAGTGGTACGATTGCAAATATCACCATCCATTCCTCTTACATGGACCAAGACCTTAGTAGTCATGTGCAAAGACATAGATTTTGTGCAAGAAGGATGGTTTGAGAATTGTTTGGATGAGATTTTAGTTCCATTGCAGACTAGTTTTAATAGTCATGGCAGGATTGTGCTTCCAGTTTGGAAGTGGGACCATGTGAATATGAACTTTGTGTTCGGATTGCCCAGGACTTTTTGTGGGCATGATGCTATATGGGTCATTGTGGATCAACTGACTAAGTCAAATCACTTCTTACCAATTTGATAGAAGAAATCGTTAGAGAGTCATGATAGGTTATATATTAAGTAGATTGTGAGCCTACACAGGGTACCATTGGTGATTATCTAGGACAAAGATAATAGTTTCACTTAACAATTCAGGTCGAGTGTATAGGAAGGGATGGGCACTTCTATGTTTTGGCACAACATTTTGCGCTCAGATCAATGGTAAGTCAAAAAGGACCATTTAGATGGTGAAAGATATGATGAGAGCTAGTGCACTAGATTGGGAGGGGTGTTGGGCAAACATCTTCGTTTGGTAGAGTTTGCCTACAAAAATAGCTACCACTCCAGCATTGACATTGTTACGACCCGGGTTTTTGAAATACATTTTCGTTATTTATTTTCAAATAGTGGTCAACCAATTTTGCAAAAATTTTGAAAACTTAAATAGTGGTAACATTTTCATTGAAATTCTTTTTAGAAAACCCGAATGCCACATTTCACTCCAACACATATACATAATTTTGTATACAACATATATTTCTATAGAAATTCATTTTTATTAAAATTGCAAGATTAATCTAGTGGTTCACATACACAACCCTCTTATTACATCTGATGTCCAAAATACACAAATCAAAAATATAATCCAATCCTTTCACAATCATACATAGTCTTGATCAATAGTATGGTCTTTGTATTCCATTGTCGTATCCCTCCATTCTTTTCCTTTTGTATCTTAGATATTGTAAACATTCAAACATTTACAATATCTCAACAAGCTATGCTTGGTAGGGGATTCAAGAAGCATATGGAAATCGTATAATTCAAAAGTATAGTATTCATAATCATCATATTCCATATGAATCACATAATTCAATTTCCATGAACTATATCATATATGATCATTCTAACATATAATTTATCATGTAATATTTGCTATGATAATTCCAACCACTCACCACGATATCGTATGTATATATACGGTAAAAAATGGTGAAAATAGTTAATATCTCAAACATCAATAATCACCCTTAGGCACACTAAGTTAATAAATCATCCAACCTCTGTTGGAAAAATACTCCCTTACTTCAGTAGTTTCAGCATCTCATCATGCCATATCATAAGGCATTTCACTATGCCATTGCATCATAATGTAAAAATACTCAAAGGACTACTATGCATGCAGTCTGATCCATACAACAGGCCCAATAAGCCACTCATACCATTTTAGTAGAAATGTAATATCCATGTTCATATGGGGGTACCATGGCTGTCATAGTGGTAGCCTTCCCATAATTGCCCCACCGGACTTTCTGCCTCTCTTAAGGCAAGGTTCTCGTATCATAACAAGTTTTGAAGAGTGGGTGGCCAAACCCTACTAACTCTCCTAGCATAGCATCCCCAGGCCTATGCCTGTTTAAAATAAAACCATAAGCTTCCATGCTTATATATAAAGTACATATTGTACATATCAGAAGATTTGTCTGTTTATATCATCATTCTCGTATTTTGTATACTTGTATCAAGGATATGATCTTAAATTTCGGGATCACCATCTAATATGAATGATACCCATGTTCATTTAGGGATAATCATTTATTGTAAATGATACCCATTTTCTTTGACTTGGTATTCATATACCAAAATAGTTATTAAGTGTAAGGATAATCATTTGATACAAATGATATCCATGATTATTATTTTCTTCTCTAAGTTTAGGGGTAATCATAAATGATACCCAGGTATTTATTATGTATTCCATTTAATTTCAAGAGTTTATTTCTATCTCATATGCATCAATTATGATTCAAATGCAACTAAGCATATTATCATTCTTATGCATTCATAATAATTCATTTCTATAATTTTATGCATAACAACAATTCCATAGACCATAGTTCTTGTAAATTAATGCCTTCTTAAGGTTCCACCTACCTTCATGTAGTGATCCATCCCTTCAGATCTTCCATGATTGACATATGTAATCAGTAAATACATACATACTGTCATTATCTATTCAACTTGGATAATCTCATATTTATATTCTCTGTATAATCTTGTCCTTTGATATAAAGGATCTAGATCTTCCATGTGTTCCTATCATCCATACAATCTATCTTCCTCATATAGTGTTTCTTCTATTCATCAATAGATCTGACGGGTAGAATAATCTTCTGACATGTCAGATCTAAGTATTTTCTATTTTTGTGTATTCTTCTCTTTGATCTTGATCTTTCATAAATCCTTTGATAAAAAATTTCACTTGTTGATAAAGATCCAAGGCTTAAATTCTCTATCATCTAAATCATTTTTTTTTATTTTTTTTATTTTTAGGTTTAGTCTTTTGATCATCCTTAAGGAGAATGAGCTTGGTTCTCTTCCTTGAATCATATTTGATCAAGGGTTTGGATTATCTAATCTAATGATCTAGATTTGGTCCACAACATACATATTAATAAACATACATACTAAGTACAATACAATGTTATGATTCTTATTGTTCTTAATCATTCAAGATCTTCTTATGGATCTTATTTGATCTTGATTATCTTATTGACCATTTTTATTAAGATTGGATATTTTACTGTCTTTTTATGATCTTATTATTATTATTTAACTAGTTAATGTTTTACTGGTTAAAGATAGTTTATTTCATCCTACGTCTAGACATTTCGTCCTTACCTCACGATGGTCAGTGCTTACCAGTTAAAGTCTGATCTAAAAGTGGTTAATACAACCCTCATGTAAGGAGGCGTTTAGACCTTAACGAATGTCAACGGGAGGCGAGGGAAAAGTACTTGGCTCTTGTATACCTCCCATAACCACAGTGTTCAAAGTCCACTAGATTGGCACTAGCTCACCCTTTAACAAGGTTCCTACGAGCATTATACCCTATTACCTCTTTCCAATTGATTTTATTTAAATCTATGAATATTGAAAATGTCATCCATGGGGTTTATTATTTTTCTAATTTGGGCCAAGGAATTGATAATCGTTATATTTTCTTACTAACTATAGCCCTTACTATCATAAGTCCATATCATTTATTTAATGTAAATGTCCTTCATATCTATATTTCATTAATTACATTTCCCATGTAATTTACATAACATAATTATTAAAGAATAAATAAGTAAATTTAACAATTATATCTACTAAGAAATAAAAGACATTTATAATAACAATAATAATTCAAATAAATATGTTTAACATATCATCATGATCCAATGATCATCTTTCATTTCCAATCATTTTTCATCTCATTAAGGGTTTAGATTTTTATCTTTTATTTTTATCAGATCTACTCATTTTTTAAAGTAATCCCATCACTAGATCATTGATATCATATCATCACATGATCTGATCTTCTTTGATCCAACTTATAAAGAAGATCTTAGACCATTTTATCAAAATTAAAGGCATAGATCTCAATTTATCCCAAATTAGCCTCATTAGGCCCATCAATCCACATGATATTAACTTTATATCATCATCCAAACTCATTCATAATGTCTGATCATCTTTGATCATACTAATCAAGATTATTATCATGTATTTTTATGGATTTTATTACTTTTAATGGTCAAGATCTTAAGGTTTGCTAAATCAGTTACATTAAACCCATAAAATCAGTTATAATAATATTATATCATCATCCAAACTATTTTGAATGCTCGAATCATGCCTAATTACTCAAATCAAGAAGATCCATGCTCATTTTTATGATTTTTCTTCTATTAAGGCCAATTCTCTTAATACATCCAAGATCAGTCACTTCCAACCATTTATTACATGTTAATTCATCACAATATAATTGATGGATTAGAAATCCAAAGTCTGATCATGCCATATTTGATTGATCATATGAATTAGAAAGACTTTTCCTTATTAATAGAAATTTACATGCCTCAAAACATCAATTTTATGAGTTCAATACATTGTACAAGTCACAATGAATCTATAGAAACTTACAGATATGAATTTGGAGCTAAAATGAGCTCTCAATTGAAGAAACATGATTTCAGTACATAAATAAATGGTTCATATCATGCATGAGGAACATGACAAAACAAAGGGCAGCTTGCATCGTATTACCGATGATAACAAGTGACGTGGAGCGGTGACCGGCTATGGGCAAGAAGGTCCAAATCTGGACCATTGGATCACCTAGCATCCGAACACCCTCCATTCCTTAATATCAAGGGCTAAGAATTTACATCTCCTAGGGTTTTTGGGCCCTAAAAACTCATCCAAAGGCTCAAAATTCCAATATGAGCCACCCATGATGAGATCTCAACCCCTATTTTTGGATCCATCGTCTTCGACGGATCAACGATCGGGGGAGATTAGATGAGGCCAAAAAGCTCAAAGAGTGTTGCCGAAATGAACTTGGAAGGAGGGTTTAGGCTTATCTAGCCTGGTTCGGTGAAATAATTTCACCAGAGAAGTGAATAACCCGATAAGAAAACCCTAGGTTGCTGGAATCATATATATAGTCAAGATTTTCTCTGATGACATTACCTGAGAAGGAGGGGAATCATAGGAATTTTGTAGATTTCATGTTCCTGAAGAGATCCATTGGTTTACGATTACTTTTCACCACTCAGATTGGTGGTATAAGATGAATAAACAACTAGAGATGGTGATGGTGCCAGAGGTTTTCTTTGTTTTGATTTTTTCGGCGATTAGAAAGATGGATCATAAAAATTTCTTAGGGCTTTGGTAGATCAGGTTAACCCGAACACATCTAATGATTAAGATAGAAAACATACTGTTCAAAATGGATGGCTAATTCATTTTGGGTTTCCCAAGTAGAAATGTAAACCCAATGAGGACGACACGTCCATTGATGCACCCAGTGGCAGATATGAGTTTGTCTACTTGGTGCGTTTGGGGACACACCCTTAGGGAATGAGAAGAAAGAGGGAAAAGAAAGAAAATTGGGGGAGAAGGAAGGGGAATTTGGAACTAAAACTCCAAGGGAGCTTTGCGCACTTCGTGGGGAAGGTTGTAAAAACTTTTGAAAATTTTTGGGACTAATTTATAGCCAAATTTGATTTTTTTATTATTTCTTTCGATAATTATCTTTTATTACTGTAGAATATTTATTTGGGAATGCATTCTCCACTCCCAACCAAATCTCCACTACAAGCTTCTAGTAGTGTGAGTTATGTTTTCATTTACAGGATATTTTCTTGCTTTGTATGTCCCACATTTATGTGAAAAGACCCTTTTACCCCTTTAATTCCAAAACTAGAGAAAATTAGGAAATTTTCATCCTAACTTGGAATTGAGTGTACTTAGTGTTGTTGGACTCAATTTTCCAATTACATTTCAAATATTTATGGCTTAGATATTGGTTATGAGTATAATTACCATTTTACCCTTTTTATTCCAAAAATGGAGAAAATAGATATTATTTATCCAAACTCGAATTTTAGTGTACTCAATGGTGCCAGAATCAATTTTTGAAATACTTTCTGATTTTTCAAGTGCATTCCAAATATTTAAATTCTAAATCTTGGTTATGGGTAAAAATGACTGTTTTATCCTTTTATGTAGAAAATAGAGATTTTTCATTCTAACTCAAAATTTAACGTAATTAGTGTCATTTGATTTGATTTTTTGTATACATTTTTAATTTCTAATTTTCTACTCATGATTTAATATCTATAAAAAGATATTTGCTTTTAACCTAATATTCCAGCCATAGTCTTCTGAATTTTACAAAAATTGGGGTTATTATAGGAATGGCACTGTACAAGGAAGTTTATGGTAGATCATGCTGCACGACAACATGTTGGAGCAATCTTTGGAAGAGACAGTTTATTAGGTTGGAACTTATAGAGCTATGTTCCAAGAAGATGAGACTCATCCATAGGTGCTTGGTAGCTAGACATAGTAGATAGAAGAGTTGTGTCGATGTGAGAAGGAGAGACCTCAAGTTCATTGTGGGAGACCACATCTTTTTCAAGGTGACAAGTACTCAATTCTGTATAAAAGTACCCAATAGCAACTCATGTGATATAAATTATTCATCATTATCAAGAACTTCTCCCAATTAGGTGTTGGCCACATGAATCTTGTTCCTCCATTCTCCTCTATTAAGTACTATGGCTTCATTTAGTCCCAAAGTTTTTAAATATTTTCTCACCACTTCTATCCATGTTCTTTTGATCCTTCCCCTTGCCCTTTTACCTTCTACTTGCATTGTCTCACTCTTTCTATTTGGTGCTATTTTTGGTCTTTGTTGGATATGTCCAAACCATCTAAGTCTAATCACCCTCATCTTGTTACCTGTTGGTGCTACCCTTAAGTTTCCTCTAATGTTTTCATTCCTAATTCTATCTTTTCTTGTCTTGCTACTTATCTATATCAACATCCACATCCATGCTATGCTTAGCTTATGAACATGATGTTCTTTAACTACCCAAAACTTTGATCCACATAGCATGGCTGTCCTTATAGCCATCTTATAAAATTTTCCTTTTAGTTTGAGTGGTACCAGTTGATCACATAAAACTCCTAATGCACATCTCCATTTGTTCCAATTTGCTTGGATTCTCTAGGTAACCTCCCTCTTAATATCTCTCCACTCTCATAAATAATCGATCCTAAATACCAAAACTAGGCTTTTACTAGGACTTCTTGGTTATCAATCTTTACTGGTGCTCCACTCTCTATCCTCTACTTACTAAAATTGCATTCCATGTATTCCATATTAGTTCAATCATTTTAAATCCATTAGGTTCTAATGCTGCTCTCCATAGTTGTACTTTTGTGTTTACACCCTCTCTTGTCTCAAAGGTATGGGCTCAATGCCAATCCTTGGTGCAATCCTACAGTGATGGGAAAATCACCAGTCCCTCTACTAGTGGTCTTAACATTTGTTACCTCTCCTTGATAAGTATTTAATTTTTCATAAAAACAACCATTTTTCACCCATGTGTTACAACTTATAGGGGTAGATTAGGGCTTTTAGACCAAAATTCGCAAAACATGAATTTTTGACCTAATGAAGCAAAACTTATTATTTTGTAGGTCTATAAGCTAACCCAAGGTATGTATATGATTAATTATATTTTTTTAGTATTTAATTAGAACTTTTTATCTTTTGTAGGAAGAGAGATGATTATCCAATGGCCAAGATCAATCGAGATGAACATTGAAGATCAAGATCAAAAGATGGAGCCAAAACCTAAGAATCATCAATCTTATATGAAACTAAAGGGGAAGATAATCTTGTGGACCGGCAATGAATGCTATTAGAGGATCTAAACATCACCAAAGTGGGCCCATGAAGTAAGCCATGCATTCCCACCACCTTTGCATGGGAGCCACTTAAGCCACTTTAGCCATATAAGCCATGAGAGAAGCAATTCAAGCCAAACCCAGCAATTCAAGCCAAACCATTCAAGCTACATAAGCCAACGGATTGAGCCATAAATTCAAGCTAAGGAAGCTTCCAAAGCCAACCATGAAGCCTAGCCAATGGAACTTTCAAAGTTACCAATCTAAGCCATCAAGCTAAGCTAAATGAAAGGCTTTGATTGGATGAAATTCAAGAGGGTTATCCATGAGGTTTTTAAGGGATATTTTGAATATAATTAAGGGAAATCTTATTAAGATAAGTTGGCATATGGACCAATAAGGTGAGAGCCTTCCAAATTTTGATGCTTTTCCCACTTTTTCCCACCTTTTTATCACTTTTTACCTCATCACCAAGTACCACCACGAATTTGACTTTCCATTCAAGAGTCCTACCATTGCATAACTCTTCCACCTTCCTAAACTCCCATCCTAACCACCCAACCAATCCCATGTACTTAGTAAATCACTTAACCAATCAAAATTTTCCATCTCACCTCATTTTCCTCCCACCTTATTTTCTTTTTCCCATATCTTTCCTGCCCTATCACCTCACCCACCTTCCTAATTTGGTGGAGCACCAATGATTTTTGAAGGGGCAGATGCCTCTTCATAAAAAGGTGGCAGCTCCCACCTAATCCATGTTCAAAAGAAGCCACCACTTATCCTTTGTTTCCTATTTGAAGACCCTAGCCTTTCCCCTATCCTAGTCATCCAAAATGAGAAGAATTCATCCCCACCACACCTTGTTATTAGGGTACCCTAGAAAAAATATGAGAAAAACTTATAAAACATCACAAACCTAGGCAATTGAAGAGACCTATTTTCTAAAAAGAAAAAGACATCTCCTCCATTGAGCAAGGAGACATCCTCTTCCTAGTCCATCATCTTCTCCTTTTTGCTTTGGATTTATTTTGTTTGGGTGTTACTATTCTTTTCCTAAGGGCGAAGCATCTCTCCAAGTTACTCCACACCTGATCCTTAGAGTAGTTGCTTCTCATTTCAATGTTGGTTTCTCTTACTTCTTCTCTTGTTTACATTAGTTCTTTTTATGCTAGTTTTTGCCTTGCTTTCTTTTGTTGTTCCTTCCCTTAGAAACTAAGATTCAAGGCTGGTTTTTCCCTTGAAGTGACAGCCAAGGGAAGTCATCTAGTTTTTCACTTTACCTTTCATTGCCTCTTGATTCTCTTTTATCTTCCATTGAATACCAGCTTTTTTTTGTTTTAGTTTCCATTGAGTTTCAACCTTATTTAATTGAGTTCCATTGTTTATTGTTCATACACCGTAACTTTTTCCCTTGATTATCAAGATTGTAAGAGGAGGACAAGTGATTGTTTTTTCTCTTGTATGGTGCACACTACTCCTTGGAGGATGCACACCCAAATTGTATTTTGAAATATTCAATCAATATAATTCTCACTTCTATGTTCATGGTGAAAAGTTTCCATTATGTTACTTGAATTAAAACTTATGTACATGGCCACTTATTATAGATCTTTCATGTTCAATTCTAGCATTCATCTTTTGATTTGCATCAAAGAAACACTTTAAAACTCATGCACACAATCCATTGGATTACACGCATGGTTTTCATAGTGATTTCCTTAGGAAGTAGCTTGTTCAACTAAGGTTGCATTGCTGTAATTTCATATAGTACATCATAGTTTAGTCATGCTTCATACATGCAATTTCATAGTTATATTCATGCATGAGATCAAATTCCGTACACAACATGTTATCCACTTTTTGTATGTTTCAATTAATTTGTTTAATTCATGTTAAGTTCAGTTCTTCATGTGCTAAGATTAATTACATATTAGGATATCTTAGTTGCTTCTACTTTTAGCTTAGAAAATCAAGATTTTAGAAAGTTTCATTTTTAGAAAGTTTCACTTTAGAAAAGTTGCTTATTTGAATTTTAGAAAGTTCTTACTTTAGAAATGTCTTTAATTTAGGAAAGTCATAAATCTAGAAAGTCTCATTTAAGAAAGTTTTACTTTTGATGAGTGCATGTTGTAGGCAAGTTTTCAATTCTAGCATGTTTCTAATTTATGCATAATTTTTAATTTCATTTCCATGTTTGATTTCCATACTTAGATTAGAAGTAATATCTCTTGTATTTGGGTTAGGTTAAAAAGTTTAAAGTGGGGACCATTAGCGTAACATTAGTTTAGCTCCTTTTGGGATCAACCTCTCTAGAGTGTCATATTGCAAATGATTCATGTGCTTATGAGTTTTAATTGAAACAACAACACTCCCTAATAGATATATTTAATTATGTCTATATGCCCTCGTGAAACCCCTTTATTACCCAATACCCTCATATTAACTTTCTAGGGACCCTAACATAAGTTTTTTAAAGTCATTGAAGATCACGTGGAGGTCCTTCCTCCTATCCCTATATTTCTCTATCAATTGTCTTCGTAAGAAAATAACTTCCATGGCAGACCCCCCAGGCATGAAACCAAACTGGTTCTTTGATACACTTGTCTCATGCTATAGCCTTTTCTCAATCACTCTTTTAAAATGTTTCATAGTGTGGATCATAAGTTTGATCCCCCGATAATTAGTGTAGATTTGTATGTCTCCTTTATTCTTATAAATTGGTACAATAGGGCTCTTCCTTCATTCATCTGACATTTTCTTTGATTTTATAATCTTGTTAAACAACTTGGTAAAACAAACTACTCTAGTATTTCCCATACACTTCCAAACCTCTATTGGTATACCATCGGGCCCCAAGACCTTTCTTGATTTCATCTTTTTCATGGTCTCTTTCACTTCAAATATTCTAATCTTATAATCATTCTATAATGTCCAATGTTATTTGGGTTCATAGAACTTTCCCACCTTTGTTTGATCTCGTCATCTTTGACCAGTACCCTTTGATCATCACTTCTGTTGTCTTAGTTTTGAAAATTTAAACACATTTTCTCACTTTATCTTGATCCTAGTCTATTATAGAGATCATCATATGCCTTAAGTTTAGCCTCACTTACTATTCTCTTTACAACCTTTTTAGCATTCTTATACTGTTCATAGCTTTCATTATTTCTAGTCTTCTACCATGCTTTAAAACACACCCATTTTTCTTTAATAAGTTTTTACACTATTTCACTCCACCCCCAAGTTTCCATTACTAATTTCCTTTTACCTTCAAATACTCCTAAGGAATCTTTTGGCACTTTCTTAATGGACTTGGCCATATTAATCCACATGTTGTTTACTTTTGTTTCATTGTTCCAGTTTCCTTCTACCATCAACTTATTTGTGAGTGAGGTTATTTTCTCCCCTTTTAAGTTTCACCACTTAGTTTTTAGATACCTATTAAGTTCATTTCCTTTCTTCCATCTTTTAATGTAGATATCCATAACCATTAACATATGTTGTAAGGTTAAACTCACATCGGGTATCACCTTACAATCCTTACACATTGATCTTTCAATATTCCTAAGTAACAAAAAGTCGACTAGGCTTTTATGGAGTCCACTTTTAATGGGTTATTAAGTGTTTATCCCTCTTCTTAAGCAATGTGTTTGCAAAGGCCAAGTTATATGCCAAAGAAAAATTGAGGATTGCTTCCCCCATCTCATTTTGTTTCTAGACACCATACTCTCCACGTACTCTATTATATCCTTCTTTTTGTTTTCCTACATGGCTATTCAAGTCTGCTCCTATAAATATCCCCTCTTTGTTGGGAATTTCTCGCATGAATCCCTCCATATCTTCCCAAAATTATCTCTTAATTATATATTCTAACCCTACTTGTGGTGCGTATGCACTTATAACATTTATGATTTGCTATCCTAGAACAAGTTTTATTATTATAATTCTATCACTAGTTTTTTTAACTTCTACAAATTTATCCTTTAATTCTTTATCCCCCACTATTCCTATGCCATTTTTGTTATCATCCTTTCCTATTTATTAGAACTTATACCCAACAATTTCTCTAGTTTTAGCCCCTTTCTAGGTAGTTTCTTGGATACAAGCTATGTTGACTCTCCTACGTTTCATCTATCTACTAACTCTAGACTCTTACTTGTGAAAATCCCTATATTCCATGTGGCAATATGAATCTTTTTCTCTTTAGATAGCCTATTTACCCACACACTTCCTAACTCCCATGAATGAACTGATGTCTATTTTCCATTGCACCTGGGTTTTGATGTAGCGCGTCACTTTCAAGGGGACGTTGTAGCAGCCCTTGCCCATTTTTCACTACACCCGAGAACCAATGTAGCATGTTGCTTTTGGGGGAATGCCCTAGCAACCCTTGCCCATTATTCTAGGGATTTTTCCAAAAGTTTAAAACACATGCATTTCTGAGGTATTGATTCAAAAGTTTGATATTTTGTAGGTCCATAAGCTGATCTAGAGTAAGTATATGATTTATCATAATTTTGTAGGTATTAATTAAAGTTTTTAATCTTTTGTTGGTATCAAGAATTTTTTTCAGGTATCAAAAAGATGATCCAATGGCTGAAATCGATCAAGATGTGAATTAGGGATCAAGATCAAATCAGAGAGCTAGGGTCTAAATTTCAACATTCCAAAGCTCAATCAAGATTCAAGGTCATCTTAGTGTAGGCGATTGAATTCAAGAATGATTGGAAGACTTTAAGATAACTAGCTTTGGACCCATGCAATTATACCACCTTTGCATAAGAATCAAAGCCATGAAAGCCATATTAGCCATGTTAACATGGAGCCGCATGATTGGAGGAGATTTTAAACAATTATCCACTTTCCAAAACTGTGAATTGAAGAAGATTATCAAGATGAAAGTTGATTTGTCAATGGGGAGATATGCATGCAAGTCGGACCAATAGGAAAAAGAGCCTTAAGTTTTAAACTTTCTTTTCCTTTTCTCTCTCTATCTCTCCATGTTTCCCTCTCTTTCCTCTTTCTTGTCACCTATCCCCCACATCTATCTCCTTTTCACTTTCCACTCACCTTGCTAGTTTCCATCTTTCCTAGCACCTTCTTAGAGCCCTACCTCTAATTCCTTTCATAAGTTACCTATCCCATAACTACCTTTTCCCACTTCCTTATCTCTCTTTCTTATCTCATCTAGGATAGATCTATCAAATCTTATCTTTTAGAAAGTAGGAGATCATCTATAAGAAGACAACACTACAGTACATCCTAAAAGGGGCAGCCTAGGTTCACGAAGCTCTCGCTTATACGAGGTCCGAGGAAGGGACGGACCACAAGGGCTTAAAGTACATAGCCTTACCTTGCATTTTGCAAGAGGCTATTTCCATGCCTTGAACCCATGACCTCAAGGTCACATGGCAATAACTTTTACCATTGTGCCAAGGCTCCCCTTCTCCTCCAGAAGGAATACCACGCCACCCTCTTCGGCTGGTTTTCCACACCCCATTAAGTTCTCCACACCTTCTACCTTGGCTACCATATTTGGTGGAGCTCCATGCCTCCTTCTTGCACTTCTTCCTTTAGCTTTTGCATTCAAATTTTTGGGTTGGTTTTCCTTGCTACTTTTCATTCCTTGTTGTTTATTTTTTTCTTTGATTCATGCACATAGTTCTAGGCATTTTCCTTTATCGATTAGCTTCCATGTTTGCTTTAGTTCTCTTTGATCCAAGGACACTTATCTCTTGTAGTGACAATCAAGAGATAGTAGTCTTGAATCATTCTTATTCTCTTCTATTTATTTGCTTGTTTATTTCCTACTTATTAGCATCTTCCCTTGTTCATCCTTGGTTTAGTGTCCATATCATCTCTCTCTCTTTCACTCTCTTTCTTTTGGGTTCACATGCATGTTGTGCACTCTTTTTGTGCCAAGGTTTAATTTGAATATTTAATGTACATGGCACTACAAGTTTCTAATCTTTCAATACAATGAACAAAGTTTCTCTTAGCATTATGTGCACAATTTTAGTTTAGTTTCCATGCATAGTTTTATGCGCACTTTCCATATGTTCATGTGCACTCTTTTAGGTTAGTTTTGCATTCTTATTTGATTTGCTAGGTTTAGTTGCATGTTACTTTAGCTTTAGAATGTTTCTAAGTTATTTTTTTAGGAAGTTTCCTTAGTTCTAATTTCTAATTCCATGCATGTTTCCTTTTCCATCTCATTTACACTCTTTTTTTGGTAAAGATTAGTAATTTAAATAATATCCAATCAACATGACAAATTTGTAACATTTCTCGTAGGATCGTTCTCACTTGCATACAATTACTACATTGATTTGTGCATTTATAAGTAATATTAAAACATACACCAGAAGGTATCCTCGACCAAAGGGGTTATGAGATTTGAAGTCAAGGGCAAGTTAAGCCCTAGGTTTGTGCTTTTGTTTGGCATTTTGGAAGTGATAGGAAGGGTTGCTTACAAATTGGCACTACTACCCTCATTATTTGAGGTGCACAAGATATTTCATGTATCCATGTTGAGAAAATACATGCTAGACCTACTCATATATTGGATTAGATACTAGCAAACAATAACTATATCTCACATTTCTGGAGCGGCCAGTCCAGATTCTAGATAGGAAAGGGAAGACTGAATGAACCAAGATGATCCCTCTTCAAGGTTCTATTGTAGCATCACATGTTTGTTGAGGCCACATGGGAGGTTGATGATGATATGAGACAACATATCCCAGAGTTGTTTTGATCCACTTACACATACCTACATAGTTTTGGGGATGAAATTTTTGTAAGGGGAAGAGAATGTAATAGTAGTAATTATGTAAAATCTCTTCTAATGTGTATGAAAACTACAAAAAATGGATGATTTTTTTTTTTTTTTTTCTATTCTTTCTATCCTTGATTTCCTATGGATTGAATTCATGTTACACTCCAAATTTTAATAAGGAGATTAAGGGAGTTGTAAAATACAACTGGGGAGAGGATCAATTTGAATCATTAAGAAGAAGAGAGGCATTGTGAATGCTAGGGAGTTAGGTAGAGCAAGGGTAAAGAACAATTGAACAACAAGGAAAAGTAGGAGTATATAATTATAAGAGAGAACACATTTATAAGGGGTTGGATGAGGAGTTTGATAGGAGGTTATTTTATGCATGTATGCAACTAGCCTAAATTCATATGTTTTATTAAGGACTATGTTGGCTACATGTGTGCATAGTACATGCCAGCCAAATGATGAAAATCTAATTATTAAAGGGGAGAGAAACTTCCATCCTCTTTCACCCCCATGCATGGTCTCTTCTTGCTGAAGATGATAGTTTGATCAAGTTTAGGGAAAACTAGGAGAAATCCAAGGGGGAAATTAGTGGAAAATAAAGGGAAGTTGAGCTAAAGAAAGGGGGACTCTATGCATGACCCTTTGTGTTGAAGATAGTAGTGAAACCAGATTGAGAAAAATAGGAGGAAGTGAAGGAAAATTAGAAAGAAACAAAGTGGAAAACCAAGTTGAAGAGGGATTAGTAGATGTGAGGTGGAGTGAGGAAGAAAGGAGTAGGAAAAACAGGGGAAAGAAGAAGTGGCCGGAGTGGAATTCCATGCCACCCTTCCTACTAGAAGAGAGTTATAATAATTTCTAAGAGAACTTAGGAATTCAACTAAAATCAACAGGGGAAACCCCTGAGAAATTTGTGGGGATGTCTTATTTGGAATGGATGTGTGAGGGCAAGAAGAGAGTGGGAGTGGAGAACAAGAGATATTATAGTGCAAATCAAGCATACATTTAGAGTTCTTTAAGTGTGCTAGAACCTACATCAGTTGGGGTAGGAAGTATCTCTAATGAAGCTAAAGAATTTAGGGTTCTTGTTAAAATGTAAGGGAAAACTAGAACAAGTTAATGCTTGCCTTGATCATGGCCTTTAAAATAGTAGTTTAGTTTAGAAAATGGTTAATTTTTTTATTTATTTATTTTTTAAATCCATTTGTGAATCACAGTTAGATCTATCTGGCATGCTATGCTAAGTTAGAGTAGTGAATTCCTTCTTGTTCCGTTCAAAGTTCATGCTTATTGACTCATTGTGAATAGATTAGTAAGTGGTTATTCTTATCTCTCTCTTACTCAATTAAAATTGAACGATTCATCAATTTTGTATAAGCACTTGAAATGCAAACTTAGGCATAAATGCAAGTCTAGCTTTCTCTGGTAATGTCTTGCACTTCTGCCTTGATGGGTAGTGATTTTTGTAAAGTTAATAACATGGATGAGTATGGATGTGAATGGAGGGAGAAATGGTTATTGGAATGGAGATGACCAAGGAAGAATGTGTAGGATCCACAATTATTCTTCCTACACTATTTGAGTAGGAACTGGATGTCTAGATCTCCTTCGAAAGAGTACATATGGATGGTGTTTTTCTTAATATTATGGGATGCAACACCTGATTGTAGTCATGGTGATTATGTTACCATAAGTTTATAGCAAAAACTAATGTAAAATGGGATGAGAAAAGGGAATGCAAATATGATGCAATTTCCTATTGTTTTTTAGTAGAAAATTGGCGTGTTGAACATACCTTGTATCATTGTAAAAATAAAGTTATCTTTGCTCCATGCCAAGCTATTTGAATGGAAGTAATATAAGGATCATGTTGGGGAGTTTTGGAGACAAAACCTCATTCAATCTCATTCCAAATGACAAGGAGGACTAGCTTGGAATGGGACACAAATTCCCTATAGTTTTTTAGTAGGAAATTGCCGTTTTGTTCCTCTTTTGTTTGGGAAACAAAATGCCTTGTCAGTGGTGAAAAAAAGGGGATAGTAGAAGACATCAAACTTATGCATGACAGTGATTAAGACCAAGCGGAAACATCATAATGCTTGTAAAGAATGTGTGTGTGAAGGAGTACACCATGCAGAAAGTTTCGAGAAGTATTGTGCTCTTACTTTGAATTAAATTGAAGAAGTCCAATTACATTAAGACCCAAATGACTTTTTAATGTTTACTGATAACATATAGCTAAGTTGTACTATAGTTGGGGCCAAGAAAATTCCTACATTCCCAACTATATAACACAAGTTACACAATTGTTGGAACATGCACCTTGCTAGAATCTGCAGGGATGCATGTGAAAGATGGGTGTAAAAGACAACTTGAAACTTCTCAAAACTAAAGAAATTTTTTAGTAAACTCCTATGCTTAGTACATAATATAGGTGGACATATAGAATAAGGACAGAGTGGGTAAATCAAGTCATGCCTGACCCTAAAACCTCATCAAAATTTTGTTACGAGTTTCAATAGGATAGCAAAAATGCTTATAAGAACTTAGGCTCCATATGATGTCAGATTGTCGAGATTTTAACTAAAAATGTAGGGACATGTGAAAATTTACTTTTTTAGGTTAGGAACACTTAATCTCCCTCATAGATAACTTGTGGAAACATGTTCAATGCAAGCATGAGGACTCCCAACTCTAGCTGTCCTTGGTGGTCTAGCAGTGTTACCTTAGGAAGCAAAGGCCACTACAAGGCTAGAAGTTGCTAATAAACCAATCCATCTTGTTTAGCATAAAGATAGGACCATATCCTAGCAAAATCCATTAGTGCATTCCTTGTTGAGTGGCATGGATGGAGCAAACAAACTCAGACACTCAAATTATTATATGCACTATTTTCTTAAGTTGTCCCTTTGCTTCTTTGATTATTTTGACTTGTAGGATTAAATTATGTTTATTCTTGGGTATATAAGAAAAGCTATATGGAAAACTTGAGAATATATGACTACTTTTCACTTAGCCTTGATTGGAATAGTAAGTAAATGAAAGTAAAGCTTGAATAGGAGAATTGATTGACAACTTGTGAATTATGGTTGAAAGCATTGAATCATGAGGAGCACAAAATACTTTAAAAGAAAACTTCATGAATCATGTTTTGAGAATTGTACCTATGCATGGTTAGTTTAGATCTTTTAAACATTGACAATGTGTTGTGAAACACTTAATTTAGAGAATTATTGATTATGATAAGTGTTCAATTTTGTATAAAAAGTATCCAATTAGTAGTCAATGTGTTATAAATTATAATGTTATTTCTAGGGTTTTATCTAAAATTTCATAACACATGCATTTCTGACCTAATAATTCAAAAGTTTGATATTTGATAAGTTCAGGAGCTAATCCAGAGTAAGTATGTGACTTGCCATAATTTTTAGGGTTTAATTAGTTTTTTTTACTCTCTTGGAGGTGTTGAGAAGTTGATCCAACAGTCGAGATCGCGTAAGATAAGATTTCAAGATCAAGACCACAAGAGAGCCAAAGATGTAAGTTCCACCATTCCAAAGCTAAATCAGTGGTTAAGATCAACTTAAGGCAAGAAAATGAAGTACAAGGAAGCATTGGGAAGATCAAATGTGATTTAAATGGGTCCATGCAAAAAGCCATGCAATTCCATCACCTTTGCATGAGAATTAGAGCCATGAATGAGGTTTCCTAGTCTAATAAGGAAACCTAAGGAAGCCAAGCCACTCAAACCATCAAATTGAGTTACCAAGCCACATGAGAGCCATGCTGCATGGAGTCACACTATTGGAGGAGACTTTTCAAGCAATTATCCATGTTAAATAGTGAATTTCGAGGGAATAATTAGAAAGGAATGTGGGTGATAATCAACATGGTAAGATATGCATGTGATAAGTGTCCAATTTTTTATAAAAACAACCCAATTAGTTACCCATGTGTTACAAATTATAGGAATAAATTAGGGTTTTTGACCAAAATTCGTAACACATGCATTTTTTGACCTAATAACTCAAATATTTGATATTTTGTTGGTCCAAAGGCTAATCCCAGGTAAGTATGTGATTAATCATATTTTTTTATGATTTAACTAAATTTTTTTACTTTTTTTAGGAAACAAGATGGTGATCTAATGGCTGAGATCAATTAGGATGAAAATGGAAGATCAAGATCAAAAGATCGAGTGAAAATCCATCAATCCAACATGCCATTAAGGCCAAGATCATCTTTTGGACAAGCAATGGATGTAATTAGAGGAGCTAAAGGCAGCAAAAGTGGGACCATGCATAAGTCATGCAAAGTCTACCACCTTTGCATGGGTTTCACTTAAGCCACTTAGCCACATTCAAGCCATGAACAAGAGGACAAGCTAAGGAACCAAGCTAACCACTAAAGTGAAGGAATTGAACCATCAAGCTAAGCTAAGAGAATCACCTAATCCATCCATGAAGCCAAGCCAATGGAGCCCTCAATGTTAGCAATCAAAGCCACATCAGCTAAGCTAAATGGAAGGTCTAGATTGGTAGAGAATTTGAAGAGTTATCATTGGGATTTATGGAGATACTATGAAGATAATTAAGATAAAATTCACTAGGATAAGGTCAAATGTGGACCAATAGGAAGAGACCCTTCTATTATTCATGTTTTTCGATGTTTTCCCATTTTTTTCTCAATTTCCACCTCATCCTTAAGATCTACCACCAATTTCAATTCCCATTCAATATTCCTACCTTTTTAAGACTCTTCCACCTTCCTAAACTCCCATTCAAACCACCCAAACAATCCCAAATTCTTAGGAAATTACTTAGCCTATCAAATTTTCCCATCTCACATCTCTTTTCTAAGGTTTTCCTAACTTTCTTTTTCTTCCCATGTTCTTATCTCTTTCCTACCTTATCCCATCCACCCACTTTCCATATGTGAAGGGTTTCATGAATTTTTAAGGGGAGAGATTCCTCCCCCTAAGAAAAAGGCATCTCCCCACTACAATGCATTCTAAAGGCAGCACTCTATCCCACTTTAAAAACCCAAGCTGACACATAGCTGGCCCATCATCTTAGCCATCCAAATTACCTGTTTTCATCCCCACCATGCCTTACACTTAGGTCACCCTGGAAAATATAGGATAAAATTTATAAAAGAGGCATAAAAAAATCAAAGTGGGGAGCTCTCTCACTCATAGGGAAAAGACGCCTCCATCACTCAGAGGAGGGTAGCCTTTTTCTACTTCATCTTCTTCAACACTTTTGCTTTGGACTTTCTTCTCTTTTGGGTGTTGTTTTACTTTCCAAGGTGGGGCTGCTACTTCCTCAAGTGTTCCAACCCTAGGACATCGGTGCTTGATTCTTCCTTGAGAGGTTGGTTAGTTCACTTTGCTTCTTCTCCTTGTTTGATCTTACTTCCATTGTGCTAGTTAATACTTTTCAATTCCATTGTTTCTTCTTTGCCTATTGATTAAGATCTAAATTTGGTTTTTCCCTTGAAGTGGTAGCCAAGGGAAGTCACCTTGAATCTAGTTTGCATCCCTTCTTTTCATTGCCACATGGACTTATTTTAGTTTTCTTGATCTGTAGCTTGTTTTTCTTAACTTTCGAAGAGTGTTGTCTTTATATTCCATTAGATTTTTCCTTGAATCTCATGCTTGTTGGAGGAGTAATTATTACTAACAACTTATTATGGGTTTACTTTAGGTGAAAGTGTGGTGTGTGCTCTTAAAAAGTGTAATGCCCCATCCATGTAACTATTTTTAAGGCAATACAATTTGACATTTAATGGAATCTCTTTAGTTGATGGATGATGATGATTGATTTACATGCTTATCTCATGGTTCAATGGTTAACTTAAAATTATTGTTCTAGACATTTTAACTAATCCAAACCAACAAGGAATTAAAATCATGCATCTCATCCAATGGTAGAATGCATGGTTTTGAAGGCCTTTAGGGCTAAAGCTGAGTAGTCTTGTTAATGTGCTTCCCAGTTATAAATCAATAGTTTAATGACTCATATCAACAAGCACAGAGGATCCTGTGACAACCCGGGTTTTTGTAATACATTTTGTAATGTATTTTGAAAGGTAGGGCCCTTAATAGTGTAAAAAAATTTCACAAAACAAAGCAGCATAAATTCTTTTCTTTAGAACTTGTTTTGTAAAACCCAAGTCATCATTTCATACATAACATAAGTAGAATTTTGTACAAGATAAAATTTCATTGAAGGAATACAATTTCATTAAATTCCAAAATCCATCTAGTGGTTCATAGTATAGCCAAATCCATTACAATACTTGTCCAAATTACATAATCCAAACTCAAAGCTCACCATACAATGAACTCTAATTACAACACTCTCAAACAAAGAAAAATACATGTCTTCAAAGGTATACCTTGAAGATTATTCTCTTCAAGTCTTCTATCGTCTTGAGCTCCTAACTCTCCTTCCCTGTATTTGAGATATTGCAACATTTACAATATCTCAGTAAGCAATGCTTGGTAGGGAATTCAATAAGCATAAGAATTAACAATGTAATTCCAATGCTTCATGTAATGACTCCAATTTTGTAATATTAAAATCCCAAGTTAGCAATGAAAAGTTCAGTTTTTGAAGATAAGGGCATTTTGGTCATTTCACTATTCACCTTGACTGAACCCAGAAATTTGGTCCTGAAAATGGTATCATTAGGTGCGTCTCGGAAAAAGAAATCCAACAAGACCAAAATCACCCAAAACGGAGTTAAAATGAGCAAGTTATGGCCCTTTGAAGTTTAGGGGCAAAAATGTAATTTTTACAAAAAAAGGATTTAGCCTGCAAAACACAGGGGCCCATTTTGATACGGGCACCCTTCATCTTCAACCCGCTAGAGGGTTCTAGAACGGCAGTGATTGGAGGAGAAATCACCGTCATTCTGGAGGTTTCTCCACCGCCATTCAAGGGCGGTGAGAGCCCCCTCCAGAACCCTCTTATAGCTCTATAAATAGAGCTCTTGGGCGCCTCTAATGGCAGCCCAAAAGCTTGAAGAAAACCCATTTTGGAGAAGCAACCAAGAGGATAAATGAGGAGAAAAACCCAGCAACAAGCCAGGTATGCTCAAGATCCCTCAAAACCCGTCTTCACAGTAGTCCTAGGCTCAGTTTCCCTAAGTTTTTGCATGAAAAATCATGCAAAATAGAGCCCTGGAGATTCACCAAGGACCCAGGGACGATCCCTAGGCTGCACTGGTTTGACAGGGTCGAACCAGGGTGTCCTGAGGATGCCCCGGTCCCCCAACGAATAGAACATTCCAAACGGAACGGAACGTGTCGACCGCGTTCGAGACGCGCCCGCAAAAGGAAGAGACGAGAGGGAAATCCAGCGTGTCTGCAGACGCGCAGCACGCTAGCATTCTGCTTTTCACTCTTAAGGTCCTTATGTACACCTGATACTAAAAAGCTTATAACTTGAGATCTAGAGCTCCAATTGAGGCGCCGCAAAAAGCGTTGTGTCCGTGTCGACGACGTGGACACACCCAAACTATAAAATCCCTAATCAAGGCCCAATAAAATGTGGGCATGACCCTTAGAATAGGATGGTGGCGCGTGGCCGCTAGACCTTTGGAAAACTGATGATACCAAGGCCCAATTAGGACCTTAGGACACCCATAGGCATAGGGATGGACCCTTAATGCTTAAGTAATAAGACCAACTACTCTAAAACCCATAAAAGATAGGCCAAACTAACCTTGATTCCCCAAACCATGTTCAGGAGCGTACGAGGACAAAGGGGTTAGCGCGACCTAGCCAGGTAGGTGCTCTATCGCTACTAGACTTTTTAAAAAGAACCATGATTGTTTTGAGACTGCATGTTTTAAGTATAAGTATATGACTTGTTTAGCATGATTTAATTCAGCGTACATATGATAAATGCTTGATGCATAGATATGTTTTGCAAATAATTGCATATACATTATGCATAGATATGTTTTGCAAACAAATGCATATATTGCATGATTTGTGAGCATTGAGTTTTTGAAAGATTGCATGTCCTTGAGGCTTACCAAAAGACGCTAGAGTGCCCAAAAGATGATGGGTAGGCAGTTGTGAGGGCCAGGCAGTTGTGAAGGACTCAAAGAGGACAGGTTTTGAAAAATACATTGCGCATATATTGTCAAGACATGTGCTACATGCATAGATTGCATGATAAATGTAGCCTTGATAGATGAGGGCAGGCCAGAGAGAGCTGACAAGGCTTCTAGGCTGGCAGGCTTCTAGGCTGTCAGGCTTCTAGGCAGGGTTATGACTTTGAATGCAATACTAGCATGAGCAGATTTTATGCATTTCATGCATGTTTTGCAATCGATTTCATAAATTGCATGATTTACGACGAAGAAGTGTCATATGCCCCATGGAGGTATATGATCTTGTGTCCCTAGGTACCCGGGGACCACACGGCGGTGAGGTCGTGGGCATAGTTGGACCCTATGGTTTCGTGGACTTATTTGCATTGCATATGGCATGATATGAGGTTGGTCGACCATACCATACTAGATATCCATGAGTTGGATTCAATGAAGCATCTTATGCATATCGTTATGTTATGATATATATGATACTTTCAACTTGGTTTGTGCGATTCTTTAATTCGTTAATATTTCAATTTGACAATGGTTTTTGATGCCAATATTAAGCATGAGTGTTCAAACATGCACATGTCCTAAAAGAGCATATGATTTTAAATATAGCATGCATTGTAAAACTAGTAGTGATGGACTCCTACTGAGTATAGTATATACTCACCCAATCCTCAACATTTTTCAGACTTAAAGTAAATACTTAAGGGCAAGGAATGCTTATGATAGAAGACACCCAGACTAAGTGCAAGTAAGTAAACCCCTACCTTATCTTTCAATGTTACTTGATTATAGTTACTCTCTATAGCTGAGGCTGTGACTAACACTTTCTTGGAAATAAGGTTGATTTAAACTTTGCCATGGCTAGATAATTTGAGAATGTGTTTTGACACTCAGGGTTTTTATGAAAGATTGTTTTCCAAAACAAAAAGATTTTCATGCATTTCATACTTATAAAACAAGAGATCTCACCTTTTTATCAAAATTGCATCATATAAAAACCCGGGTCGTCACACTTCATAATCCTATTATCCCTAAACATATTCATGTCTCTACTCTTTACTTTGTATTTTATGTACATCCATATACATGCATACTATACATGGGTGAATTAGTTAAATTTATGAAAGTAGTCAAATATCATTCCCAGCTAAGGTAATCAATTCTCTCCATTATGAGAATTCAATATTTCAACTAATCCTACACTAAGAATTTCCTTTCTTGGAAAATATTGGTAATATGCAATTACCTATCATTTCATTATGCTAAAACATAAGGAATTTCACTATGCCTATTCTCATATGCATCATAATGTAAAATAATCAAAGGGCTACTATGCTGCAATCTGATCCGTAAGCCTTAGCCAATTGGAAATAAGAAGAGCAGTCTAGACTTAGGTTGAAATAAGTTACCTTCAACTAGCAAACCATTATAACTCCTCTAGCATAGCATCCCCCTAGGCTTATGCCTATTTAAACAAACTCACAAGCCTCCAAGCTTGTATGTAAAATAGATTTCATACATATCAGACCATCTGACTGTTTACTTAGGGCTGAAGTATCTTCTAGTTTCCTATTCACTTATAGTCTAGTCCTTAAGCATCTTATATGTGTTTGGTTGGATCATAAGGGTTTTAGGGGATTTAATACAAATATTAACATTACTCTTATCAACATAAGGTCATGGGTTCAATCATGTATATCCCATGTAAATGCATTCATCAAATCCTCCTAGCTTCAAGTGGTGATCCCTTTTTCCAAGATCTTCCATGATCTTGACTGATGTATGTAATCTTTACATCCATACATATTGTCAATATATATAACTTATGAGTAAATGTTATTGATTACTAGATCTGATGTTTATAATGATCTTTAAATCATTCATATTTAAGTATTTTTTATCTCTAAGTCTTTGTGTGTCCATCTCCTTGATCTTGATCTTTCATAGATCCTTTAATTGACAATCTATACTTGTTGATAAAGATCAAGGTCCTAGATCTTTTATCATCTAGTTCTTCTTTGACCTAAGTTCAATTATTGGATTATCCCTAAGGAGGATGATCTTGGTTTTCTTCCTTGAATCTTTGATGAAGGGTTTGGATTATCTAATCTAATGAACTCTAACATGCATACTAATAAACATGCATACTAAGTACAATATAATATTCTTATTCTTATTGTTCTTGATCAGCCAAGATCTAATAGATCTTGTTTGATCATCCTTATCTTACTTACAATTTTTATTAGGGTTAGGTAATTTACTAACCTTTTATGCTCTTACTATTATTATTCAACTAGTTAATGTTTTACTCGTTGAATGTAACTTATTTAAGCCTAAGTCTAGACTGCTCCCTTATTTCCAATTGGCTAAGGCTTACTAGCTAAATGGGTGAACACAAAGTAGTTACTTCAATCCTCATATAAGGAGGCATTTAGACGTCACAAATGTCAACAGAAGGTAGGGGAAGGGCGAGGCTCTATTAGATAACCCCCTTAACCACTATGTTCAACATTCACTAGAGTGACCCTAGCTCAACCTTTCATACGGTTCCTATAAGCATGTTGACCCTAATTACTCTTTCTAATAGATTTTAATTAAGCCCATGAATATTTACAATGTCATTCATGGGGTTTATTATTCTCCTAGTTTGGGCTAAGAATTTGATAATCCTTATATTGTCCTACTAACTATAGCCCTTACTAATATTAAGTCAAAGTCATTCCTTCCTCTTATGTGTTCATGAAACTCTAATATCCTATTAGATTACATTTTGGTGACTTATGCTCATTATATCTCAACAACTACTTAACATTTGAATCTACTAATAAAATTTCACAATAATTAAATCATAAACTTTAAAGCATGACTCCAATATAAATTTAACAAACATTTATACTAACATTCTCCCTATGAATGTAACTTAACCAAATGGAATAAAACTATAATTAAACTAGCATGATCCTAAGTTATGAAATATATGAAATTTTACTAGTAATCTAATGGAATCATGCTAAAATCTCAAATTCAACCTAACTTGGCCCTAAGATAATTAAATTTCTAGCCTATTATAACAATCTAATAACATTTAGAGCATAGCATGTAAAATTTAAGAATTACGCTATCATGCTTCCTAATTTATAACATAAATCACATTTACAATTCTTTTATCAAATAAAAGACATGTAAATTAATTAGATTAAGATTATTAGAAACTTTTACTTATGATCTAACCATTAGATCTTTGATCTTTTCCTTTTGATTAAGGGTTTTAGTTATATTTAGGGGGTTTTCTTTATTAAGGTCCAAAGATCATATTTATTTGTTTTTGTCATAATCCATCCATGATCTCCTTGGATTTCATCATATCAACATCCATTCCATCCATCTGAAGGATCTAATCACACTTGATCGATCTGTCCAAATAAACCTTTTAGATAACTTCATTTCAATATTATATCATTATTAAAACATATTTCCAAGATTTGATCATCTCAAATCTTGAAGATCATAGCAATTGGAAACTTGTTTCCTAAATACAGAAAGTTTTATTACATATTTTCTCCATTTTATCATTTCATAAGAAAATAGAGGTTGTAAGCTTTCCATAGCTTCTTTTCGATCTCAATTTGGAGCTCATATGACTCCGGAATTGGATCTGGAAGTTCACAATCCATTCCTAGGGCCTAAATCTGATTTGGGCCCATCGGAATGGATGGCCCAGATCATTAGGGCAGAAACAGGCCAGGAGGAGCATCGGCGTCTCCCGCCCATCACTGGGACACATACGTGACGTGCCCGTCCGACAATAGTTCTTTTCATGCGGTCATCCCGCTGGGCCGACATCGCGCACGTGGAAACGCTGCCACGCTGGTCTTATTAGGAGATCGAACAATCCGTTCCAGATTCAATTTATCCCTTCTTAGTTTAGGATAATTAAGTGGCTTTGATAGCTTGCTTTGAGGATTCATTTAGTTTGGTTTCATGACTCACACCCTTGGCTTGTGTTTGTGGGCTTTGTCACTTCCAGCATGGCTTGCATGGTTAAGGTGGTTTGAAAGGCTCCCATGCAAAGTTGGTGAAAATGTATGGCTTATGCACGGGCCTACTTTAATCACCTTTCGCTCTTACAATTGTATCCTTGGTTTTACATAGAGATAATCTTGGACTTTGCTCACACTTTGAATCCATGAAATTTAGGCCTTGGCTTGCTTAGGTTTCCTAATTAGGTGAGGAAACCTCATGACCAGCTTCAATTTCCATCTCGATCAATCTCGGCTGTTGGATCATCATCTTGATTCCTATAAAAAGTAAAAAAACTGAAATTAAATCCTAGAAAAATATGATTATTCACATATTTATAGTCTCTCTTCAATTGGATAGTTTACAAAGAAAATATTGTGGAACTGCCTAAGCCACTAGATTAGCCTTTGTACTTGCAAAATATAAAACTTTTGGATCACTAGGTTAAAAATGCATGTGTTACAAAAACTTTTAAAAACCATGGAATTAACACTACATTTTATAACACATGAGCTATTAATTGCGTACCTTTTATACAAAATTACATATTCATCACACACACTAACTAGCATTTTGCTTGTTCCAGGTAAAACATGCAAAAAATAATGAAAAAAAATTGTTGCCATGTTCATGGGTACTCACGATTGCATTTATCATATGCAATAAGCCCTTAAACTCCTAGCCTCCCCTAGTAGACAAGTTAAGCCTTGTGAGGGTACGTAGTAATCTAAGAAAATTTTCTCCTATTCAACTTATACTATGTACCTAACTTTAACATGCTAAGATGAACAAAAAGGTCCAAAATCCTACCCTTATGCTAAAGATATCTCATTATTTTATTAAACTTTGGAAGGTGAGTGTGTGTATAACAAATATATATAACTAGCAGTTTCTAAGTCAAACATAACCTAAATTGCCATCTAAATGTATACTTTGACTTCAATTCTCACAGGATATACTTGTTACTCAGAAGTAAGTCACTTAGAAGTGGGTACAAATCTCTCAATAATATGTGAGTAGAATGTTATTCATCAAGTCCAAAAAAATACATATTTCATACTAAAGAATGATAATTTAGAAAGAATGATAATAGTCTCATGAAAGGAAATCCACTACTAAGAATGTTATAATTTACCAAATTCCCTTTTCATTTAGAAGCATATCCAAGCTATACTTGTCCCAAGATCAAGTTAGGACTTCTATTAGGACAAAACATAGGCTTAAGTAAGTGTTATCAAAAGAATGGGTATAAGGATAAAGAAATATTGTCTAGAAAATATGTAAAGGTCTTCTACCAGTGTATTCACAACTTTCCCATTTTTCCTTACAAGAGTGCAAATTCATCTTTTTCATTAGCTATCCTTTTCTTTTTCACTTGACCTCATGTATAGCCTTTTTGAACTTTTACTTTTTTTAACCTTTTTTTTGTTCATCTCTTGAATTGTTTTGTTGATACATTTTTCCAAAATATCCTTCAATATTTTCTATATATTTCCAAAACAAATGGGTAATGGATATATTGTAAGGGTTGAATATAGGTAAAAGTTGTTTGACTAACAAAGAAAAGGCTTATAATTTAAAATTCTCAAGGGTATAACTATCAAAAAATAATGTAGGAAATGCTAAAGGCTCTGGTTTAAGCAAGGATGGCCTCTATCATTTTCTAGGGTATATATGACTTTAAAATGACCATAAACTTAAGAGATATATGGTATAGTCTTTTGTGATTTCTCAATAGTTGACCAAGATGAAGAATAATGAGACCAAATAAGAACTAATGTTTGCAGAAGAAAATTTTGAATTTTTGTACAACCTTCAGAAAAAGGAAGAATGGTTAGAAACTTACTTGGGTTATAAGTCTCCATAGATCTTATTCAAGATTTCTAAGTTATATTTTCCTCAATTTAAACTATGTATATATATATATAGATATTTTGTGTAATGAATATTTTGAGATCAAATTTTCATGAAACACTTTAGAAAAAGAATAAAAATAATGAACTAATTTTATCAACTTTATTAATAAGCTAAATTTAAAAAAATAGCTGAATATTCTAAAAATCTAAATTCCCATCTTTATAAAGTGACTTAATTTTTATTTTTATTTTTAAATCAAGAAAAACTTAGAAATCTCATGTATATCTACACCCTCAACTGAACTAAATATTTTCCTCTGTTTTGAAATATAGGAAACCTATATGACGAATGAGTAACACAAAATATTAAGACTTTAAAAACCCTGGGCTACCTCTTAGTGAGCATTAAGTTTTATGTCTTCAGTCAAACATATTTTATAAGTACTCTAGTCTACCATAGTCCTAGACCTAATTTTTCCTAACTCTAACAATGAATGGGGAAATTTTTATACTGCTTCAAAATCTCATGGTAGCTTGTATACAATCACCACCTTGAAAATTTTGGGAGAACACATTACAATGATGAATCTTCATTTTTAGAATTTTATGGTAGTCAATATAATTCTTCCACCTTGATTTTTGACACAATGGTAATATAATGACATCATGAACTACCTTGAATTTAAATTTTGTTGGACCATATAGAATTGAATGGTCCTCATTTTTAGCAATTTGAGAGATAATGATGACCATTATATTCAGTTCAATTTTTCTCCCTCTCCCTTACATTTTCTTGAAATTGGGGTATAAGATGACTCTCCACTTCCCTAAAAGGTTGTTTTGTATTTCTGGAGACAAGACATTATTAAGCTTAAACCCTTAATATCTTCTAATGTATATCCTAGAGTTGGTTGATGTAAGGCCAGTACATCAATTGACTCTTTTCTTTATATTCTGCCGACACAAGTAAGTTTTTAGATAGGCTTACTATCTTGTGATTGGTCAAATAAGGTCTATAGGTCCCAATTAGGCAGGTCTTCCACATTATAATGCTCAATTTGTATTTTAGGCTTTATAGGAGGTTCTACTCTGTCTTGCCATTGAGAAGTATACTCTAAAGAAACAGTCTCCAACAACTACTTCACCTCCTCAATGGATGTGTCTTCATGAAATTCATAAAAACAAATAGGTCATGAATTAAGTGGATCTGAGTTGGAGTTTTTTATAGATTTGTTCTTTTCATCAATGGATGTCTCTTCATCATAATTGTAATAAGGAGAAGAACATGACTCGAGTGGATAGAAGTTGGAGTTGTACATGGATGGTTGTGGACTTTGTGGCCTAGAATGATCATAAGCAATTTGAATCCTATTATCAGTATCAATGGTCAAAGTTGGAGAGAAACTAAGGTTTAGCAGTAATAGATGGTAATTCCTACTTAGAAATTCTTTCAAGTATTTTTTTTTACTCTCCTCCTTCATTCATTTCATTTCCTTAGCACTTTTTTAATTTGAACAATATTTCTATCAGTATTTTCCCACATTGGTTTTGTTTTCTCTTCCCATTCATACTATTCAACCATAAATTTTTTGTCATCAAATCTAAGTAATTGTTGAGTCTCTTCACTAATTTGGATCTTGTTTAAAGATTGTTCCTTAAGAAATGATTCATATGGCTAGTATTACTATGGTATTGGGGTATTGAAAAAGGCTAGGTAGGTTGATCCCTTGATGGTTGTCCTTGATATTTTGGATAGTTCTGATAGGGTGGATTAGGTTGAGACCATGATGGTTCTTCCATATATTGGTAGTTTGAAGACTATGTTTGTTCATAATGCCTAGCCCATCCATTATTATTATGGTAGTTTGTCTTAGGATAGTAGTTATTGCTAAGGTGTATGAATGCAGTGGGTGCATACATAGACTCTTGATTATTACCATTATAATTGGAGCTTGATGGCCGTGAAGTGGGGTATTGAGGTTTAGAATAATGTATGAATTTCACTGAGGTGGTTGATATGATTTGGTATTTTTCCCTGAAGCACTTAACCTATCTAGTGTACTATTCATTCTATCTCTCATAGCATCAAATTTCTTGGACAAATCAAGAGTAAATCTTATCTCTATCTCATACATATTCTCATAAGGTAATGGCTTAGGAGTGAAATAGTAGCACAATGGTTTTAGACCATCCCTTTCTTGATAGATCATGGTGCTTAGGAAGAGCAAGCAAGCTCTCAAGTGGCACCCTCATGAGCTGAAATATAGGCTCTTAGGAAAGAAATAGCCGCCTGCTTGCAAGAGTACTAACTACACTCATTGACTAAGAAAGGGAAAAAAGAGGTGTAGAATCAATACACTATTTTTGTATAACAAAACTAATCATTATGCAAAACAAACGAGTGGTCTCTTTTTCTTTTTTGAAATTAATGAAAGCCCTAACTATATGATGCAACTTAAATCTAAATGATGCATAACCACTCCTAATAGCTTGCTAATGAGCTCATTAGATGATCTTTGATAATGTGTAGGGTGGTAGCATTTAGACCTAAATCTAGACAGCTTCTCCTTTTCCAAGTTAGACTATTGCTTCTTAGTTAGGTTTTGCTCTAGAGGCATTTAGATCTCAGCCAATGTCAATGAAAGATGTGGGAAAATTACTTGAATTTTGGATACCCACTATAACCACAATGCTCAGAAGCCACGATGCTCAAAAAGGGTCCTATGAGCTCAAAAACCCTATGTCTCTTGCTACTTGATTTTAAATTAACGTTCAAGGGCTAAGATTGCAAACATACAAGGAATTTGATTGATTTACTTAGCTGGGCCAAGGATATAGGAATGAAATCTAGTCCTTATCCTATGAGAGTTCTTGTGGGTCCCTTACTATCAATGTGATCCATTCCACCATAAACCACATAAACATGCAATGCAATACAATGAAAGCAAATTAATGCCAACTTATATTCTACCTAACAAAAGATCAAGCACCTTAACAGACAGGACATTATAACCATGTAGCCTATGCATTGGTTATAGCCTAGCTTATGCTAACCTTTATTAAATAGCTGCACAACTGATGCAATAACCCTTTAAGATGTAACAAGTAAGATGAATGCCTAATTTATATGAATGCAAGATTACACTAAAAGCAACTAAACTAGAAAAATAAAAAGAGTGTGAGGGATACTTATAGTGGGGATTTCAATGAGGATTAAGTGTGAGCCACTATACCACACACATGCCCTGTATTATTGCCTAATTCATATTGAATATTAAAATTCAAATAACAATGGGACATCACTAAAATTTTCACTCAAAACCCTAATCTAAGAAAGTAATAAAACATAACTAATTTCATGAAGCTTTGGCTCAGAGGATTGCCACCCCTCCTTTGTAAAATTCCCCTTGCACAAAATCAACAAAATATGGTCAATTTTTGTGGACATTGATGAAAAACCCAAACCTAATGCAACCTAAACCTAGACTAGAGGTAGATAATACCTATTAAGATTCACTACAAATCTGTTACTATTCACCGATAGTAGTGCCAAAAACTTGTTGTAAGTTTTAAGCTAACTCACAAGTGCTTGAAGCTATTGCAGTAGATGCATGTGGATGAGCTGGATCCAATGAGAAATCTCATGGTTTTGTGTTATATGGACCTTTATTTCAACTATTTAACCTAGCCATGAAAGTTGACTTTTATCCTAAACTAAGGAGTGAATTAACATGCATGAAAAGGAACATGGAATAAGGGAAAATTCTAAAAGAAACAAGCTAAACTTAGAAACTTTCGTTAAAAAAAAAAAAAAAAACATTCTAAAAACTAAAATCGAAAACTACTGAATAATCTAAGGATGCAATAAACTTAATCAACAACTAAGGAAGACTAAACAAAATTTAATCTACAAAACATGTAAAACTAACGAATTACCATGTAAAAGAGAACACATGAAACTAAGGATGATACACATGAAATAAAGTATGTAATGAAATGAATTTCAATAGAATTGAATGCATAATATACCCTATACTAATGAATGGAAATCTTAGCAATGAATGGTCATGAATTGAACAAATTAACCAAGAAACAACCAACCATAACCATGTGCATGACCATTATAGTTGTGTGCATCGTTTTGAATGTAATGAGTATGGAAGCTAAACTCAACATAGCTTATAATGATGCACAAGAATCTAATATGTAAATGATGAAATTAAGTAAGAAAGCATCATATAACAATCAAGATTAAAAGACTTTAAGAATTGAAAATGAGCATGGAAAGCAAAGACAAAACTTAAACTTTGTTGAATTGATTATCATCCAAAAAGATGTGCATAAACAAGCAATTAGGCAATGATTTCAAGGAAGAACAAAATCCCTAACTTGATCCAAGGAATTCTATCACTTCACTGTCACTACAAGAGAGTTGAAACCCTTGAATATAAGGATCTAAGGGATAAGACCAAGTGCAAAAATCAAAGGAAACTAAGGGCAAATGAAAAGAGATAAAGCATAAACACAAGGAACAAGTAAAGGAATGAACTTAAGGGAAAGTGAGCAATGAATGAAGAGAACTCTAACCTCAAACTTTGAAGGAGAAATCAAGGAAAGAAGAAAACATGGAAGAGCCTGAAGAATGGCTGCCCCTAAGGAGGATGTGTTGGGAACTTTAAGAGGTGAAGAAGGGTGGAGACACCTCCTTCTTAGGAGGGGGCATTCTCCCCTTCTCCAAAATAAATTCATGTGGGAGTCCTCATATAGTTTTATATGGATTAGGTACTTCCTAATATTGGTGATAGGTAATCCTATGGTGGAGATGATAAGAAGGTAAGAATAGGAATAGATCTATGGTAACCAAAAAGTAAACATAAAGACCACTTAAAAGAGGGGGGCACCTACTTTTTGGGGTGGGGTGTTTCCACCTCTCTATTATGTGGGGAAAACTCTAATTAGGGGGTGATGTGTTAGGAGATGGGAGAGGAAAGAGCGAGGAAAAGAGTTAGATTTAGTAAATGATTAGGTGGCTTAGAGAAAAGATGAATATAAGACAGCCAAGATATATAAGGACCGCATGAAAAGCAATCATGGTAGACACATCCTGTAGAAGTCCTTCCCTCTAGGACAAAAGGTCCTTTTGTATAATTCTAGATTGCTTCTATTTCTTAGAAAAATTTGATCTCAATAGACTAAACCGTATATAGTACAACATGTACATCCATATGGTGCTGTTGAGATTGAAAAGGATGGAGAGATTTCCAAAGTCAATGGGCAAAGGTTGAAACCCTATCTAGAGTTGGCAAACCCTGAAGTAGAGGAGATATTGTCAGAGGAACCAGTATACCATGACCCACCTTAACATGTTCCTTGTTACAACCATTCATCATGGCATTCATCACTATCATTCATTGTTACATAGCAATGTATATCTAGCTAAAGATGTTAAACTTAGTGCTTACTGGGAGACAAACTAGGGTTTTTAGAGAGTTTCATTGCTCTACATTACCCATATATCATATGAGGTCCCATGTTTTCAAACATTAGGGATAATATTTAATTTAGGTTGGGGTTGTAGATATGCATGAGATTTCTAAGTTTTCTTATATTAATTTTTTTTTTGAATTTTTAAGGTTTTAAAGTCAAGGTTCCTTTTACTGTGAAAGAATTGGATTTTTAGAAGCTTAGTATTTCTCCTACTTTAACTTCTTAATAGAAATGCATATAGCTAATTATGCATTTTATTCATGTCTTGAAGTATTTTATAAAAGTTAAATCTTGAAACACACTTATATATAGTGCAAAAGTCTAGACTAATAGATAGTTATGACTTAGAGAACCTGAGGAAATCTCTAATGAGTAATAGAGATTGTCATCTTTCTGAAGGTTATATATATAATTCTATATTTTCTTCAACGTACATTATTAGAAAGATCATAGTATCTTTGTTTTGGTCAAAATTTCAAGAAACAAAAGGTGTACTAATTTAGTTTCCTAAACACTTATTGAATCTGACAGGCTTTTAGGAAACCTAGGAAATAATATAGGCCATTCTTATTTTAGCCCATAGACATAAAGCATACTTGGTAATGTATACCACTAGTTAGACCCTTTGACCTTCTTGGTAAGGTGTTTCTTTCAAAACCCAATTTAACTTAACCTAGAAACCTAGTTAAAAATATCCATTAACTATCTTTCAAAATGAGTAGAGACGGTAGAAAGAAGAAGAAAAAATTTAAGAAGTGAAAAAATATCAAAGTATTTTAATAGAAAACCCTTCCCCTCAAGGAAAAAAAAATACAAAGAAAAGTAAAAAATTAATAATAATAATAATTAGATTTTTTTTTAACAAAAGTGAAGGAAAAAATAGAAAAGATATTCACTACAATACAAAGGAAATGAAAGTTGTCCAACAATTATTGAAGACCTCTACTCAGATTTGAAATATTGAATCCTTATACCCTTCTTTCAAAATGATTCCCAAGCCTATGTTTTGTCCTATTTAAAGATCAATTGATCTTAAGGTGGAAGATAGCCTTAATGATGACATAAATATTAGGGAATTAAGGTGAAGTACCCATAGTAACCGTACTAGTTTTGGTAATGGCATTCATTCTTAGGGATCATATCCTTTGAATTTGGTGTAGCTTTAAAATTACTCGCAAGCACAAAAATCAAAGTACTGTTGCAAATGAGAGATGAGAGAGGTCAATCCCATGAGGAATCTCACAAATTAGCATGTTGTATGGATCTTACTCAAGGTTCTTAACCTCAACCAAAGAGAAAGATTAATTGGATTTGAAATGTAAATGACAAAAGAAAAGAAATATGTATGAAATGAGAAACTAGACCTAAAGGAAACTTTCTAAAAATAAAACCATGCAATGGAGTTGGAAATTAACCTAACTAATATGTATTCAATAAAAGAAACTATTGTAAATTTAGAATGAATTAAATCAAGCAACTTAACATAAGGAAACTTACTAAAATGGAAACTTTCCTAATTTAACACTTTCCTAAAACTAGACTTTCTAAAAATGAAACTTTATAAAACTCAAAAAGGAAACTTTTTAAGATGCAAATAACTAAACAAGTATTTCTCAACTAACATGAAACAAAAGAACAACAATCCACTTAAAGGGAAGTCACCAATTACCATGTACATGACTCATGGAGTTATGCACATGGTTCATGAGTGAGAGATGGCCAGAAATTATGAATTAAAAGCTAAATAACATACAAATTAATCAAAGAACTCAACTAAAAAGATAAATGTGTTCTTAAGTAATCAAGAAAATATGATGTATTGATGGATATTGCACATGAAACATAAGACAAAAAATTCTAGCAACATGGTCTACATGAAACTCAATTCAAGTAAGGCATTGAAAGAAACATCACAAAAACTTTTCATGGAATAAACACTCAAAATTAAAAGTACTTCCCTACTAGAATTAAGTAGGAACCATGTTCTTAAAACAAATTCATTCAATGACTCAAAATTACATCCAACAATGATGCACATGTACATAGATAACAAGGCTTGAAATTGTGCACTTCTATAAAGCTTAGAACCTAATTCAAAACAAGAATTAAACATACTCCAATGATCATAATCTAAACTCAAATATCATTTATAAGTGTTTAATTTTTCACAAAAACCACCCAATTAGTTACTCATGTGTTAAAGCTTATAGGGATAAATGAGGGTTTCTAGACAAAAATTTGTAACATATGCATTTTTTACCTAATGAAGGAAAAGTTTAATATTTTGTAGGTACAAAGGCTAATCCAAGGTCATTATGTGATTAATCATAATTTTTTATGATTTAATTAGAGTTTTAAACTTTTTGTAGGAAACAAGATGGTGATCTAACAACTGAGATATATTGAGATTAACATTGAAGATCAAGATCAAAAGATCAAATCAAAACCTAAGAATCATCAATCCAACATGAGATCGAGGTCAAGATCATCCTTAAAACCAGTAATGGATACAATCAAAAGAGCTAAAGGTGGCCAAAGTAGGCCCATGAAGTAAGCCATGCTTTTCCACCACCTTTGTATGGATTGCACGTAAGCCCCCAAGCCATATTCTAGTCATGGACAAAATGACAAGCTAAGGAACCAAGCAAAGCCAAGTAGGCTTCTAAAGCCACCTATGAAGTCAAGCCAATGGAGCTTTCAAAGTTAGCCATCTAAGCCACATAAGCTATGTGACATGGAAGGCTAGGATAAGAGGAAATTCAAGATGATTATCCATGAGATATTTTGAAGATAATCAAGGGAAATCTTATTAAGATAAGATGGCATATGGACCAATAGGATGAGAGCCTTGAAAATTTTTGGTGTTTTCTCACTTTTCTCCAATTTTTCCATACATTTCTCCACTTTTTCCTCACTTTCCACCTCAACCCTAACATGCACTATGAATTTCAAATTCTATTCTATAGTTGCATCTTTCTAAAACTATATCACAATGCTAAAACTCCATTTTAACCACCCAACTACGCTCCACTTCTTAAGAAATTACCCAACCAACCATAATTCTGCACCTCCTTCCCTCCATCTCTTTTCTATCTTATTAACCCAACCACCTTCCTATTTGATAGAGCATTCAATAACTTTTGAAGGCAGAGACACCACTTCCTAAAAGGGTGGAGTCTCCCACCTACTCCAAGTCCAAAAAGGCAGCCACCTCTCACCCACTTTCCTCTTTTGAAACCATAGCTCATCTACCATCTTAGCCATCAAAATTTTTATGATTTCATCCCCACCACACCTCATTATTAGGGCGCCCTAGGAAAAATAGGAGAAAAACTATAAAACCATCACAAACCTAAGTTAAAGGGATAACTTTTTACACAAGGAATAAGATGCCTCCTCCATGATGTCCACCTCTTAAGCCCTCTTCATTAGTCTCTTGTTGGATCTCCTTTGGGTAGTTGCTAATTTTCCTAATGTGTGTAGCATCTTCAAAAGTTTTCCATGCCTAGTTTAGGGGTTTTGATTCATCCTTCAAAGGTTAGTTACTCTTCATTTGTTTCTCTTCTTTGATCTTAGTTCTTTTCATGCTAGTTTTTTCTTTGCTTTCCTTTGTTTTTTCTTTCCTTAAGTGCTAAGATTCAAGGATGGTTTTACCTTGAAGTGACAGCCAAGGGAAGTCATCTTGAATCTGGTTTTTCCCTTTGCCTTTCATTTCCTTTTGGTTCTCTTTTAGCTTCCATTGACTTCCAGCATTATTTTCTTTAAATTTCATTGGTTGTTGCCTTATATGCCATAAGATTTTCCCATAAATATCAAGATTACGAGAGGAGGATAAGTGATTGTTCTTTTATCCTTGCATGATTCGTACAACCCCTTGGAGGATGCACAACCAACTTGTACTTTGAAACATTCAATCATTGCAATTCTTACTTCTATGTTCACGGCGAAAAGTTATGATTATGTTACTTGATTTAAATCATGTGTTCATGGATGTTTAATATAGATTCTTCATGTGAAAATCAATCATTCATCTATTGAGTTGCATCAAAGAAACACCTTAAAAATTCATGCTCACAATTCATTGGATTATATGGATGGTTTTGATGGTGATTTCCTTAGGAAGTTTCTTGTTAGATTAAGATTTCATCGCAATAGTTTCATATATTACATGATAATTTAGTTCATTCATGAGTTTATGATCCTTTTCCATGCTTCATACATGCACTTCTCCATATTTATATCCATGCTTAAAGTTCTAATTCCATACATAACAAGTTGGCCATGTTTTTCATGTTTCAATTAGTTTGTTTAATTCATGATAACTTTAGTTCTCCATGTGTCAAGATTAGTTGCATATTAGGATAGTTTGATTATTTCTAATTTTAGCTTGGAAAGTCATGATTTTACAAAGTTTCACTTTGAAAGTTTTTAATTTAGGCAAGTCCTTAATTTAGGAAAGTCATAGATTTAGAAAGTATCATCTAGGAAAGTTTTATTTTTGGAAAGTGCTTTTTAGAAAAGTTTTCAATTTTAGCATGTTTCTAGTTTTTACATAATTACCATTTTCATTTCCATGTGTCAATTTTCATTCTTAGTTTAGGTTAAAAATCTCTTTAATTTTCTCAAGGTTAGATAGTTTAAAGTAAGGACTATTAGCATCACATTCGCTCAACTCCTTGTGGGACTGACCTCATTAGCGTTCTATATTGCAAATGATTCATGTGCTTGCTAGTTTAAATTTAAAATAACAACAAGATTTTGGTGCCATTATTGGGGAGTCGCAACATTTATGTAGTGTTCCATTCTTTGCATTATTTTCCCCTACTTAAAGTTTACGGTGCATTAGTTTAGGGTTTTGCATCATCTTTTGCATTTATTTTCTATTTTCCTCATACTAACCAATTTATTTGATTTTTGTGATGGGAAATCGACTAAGGATTAGTGTCGATCCTATGGGCCATGGCTTCATCACCAAAGATTAGGATTTTTTATTGCTTTTCTAAATTAGGATTTGAGTGGAACTTGTAGCGAGGCCCATTGTGATTTGTAGTTTCTTTATTATTCAATTTTAAATGGGTTGTAATAATATAGGACAAGTGTGGGGTATGTTGGCCTACAATCATCATTGGAATCCTCATTGTGAGCAATCCTCACCTAAATTTAAATTTCTTGGATAATTTGATTTAGTGCAGAGTTACAGCTAGATGGTAGAATAAATCATATATATTAGGATCATTCACCTTAATTATTCCATCTTTACTTAGGGTTTTTGCATTAAAAAGCACTTATCTTACTTTGGTTGGATAGCATATTAGTTGCATTAGTTTGCTGTTTTTTTTTTTTTGGCATTGCATATTTAATTTCTTTATGGTGGAATGGAATTAATACTAATAAGAGCCCCATAAGAACCCTTGTAAGGACTGAATTTGATCACCAACTTCTTGGCCCACTTAGGAATCAATCAACATCCTTGTATGTCACAATCCTAACCCTTGAATTTTAATTTTAAAATTAAGTAGAAAGAGATCTAGGGTATCTAGCTAATCAGACTATTTTAGAAGGACGCAATCTATTGTCACTTTAGTGGCTTCTGAGCACTATGGTTATAATGGGTATCTTAAAATCCAAGTGATTTTCCCATGCTTTCCACTAACATTAGTTGAGGTCTAAATGCCTCTTGACATGAGGACTGTATTAACCACTTTTGAGCAGAACCTAATTGGTAAGTAGTAGTCAAATGTGGAAAAAAGTAGGAGCTATCAAGATCTAGGTCTAAGAAGCTATCACCTATGCACTAAGAAAATATAAACAAGATACTGCTTGATTAGTGGATACTAGGATTTGATTGCACATCACATAGAGTTAGAGTCAGTATATAGATTAGGACATTTGCATTAGGATAGTTTATGCAAGGGGCGTTGATCTTAGAACATAGAGTTAGCACTTTTTGACCTAGAGATTCAGTGCAACCTTCAACAAGGGGAAAGAAACAAAATTTCTGTCCCCATGGCTGAACCACCATTGGAAGTTGACTTATGCACTACTACAACTCATCACCCCATCCTACATAGCTTTACCACTAACAAACATAGACCACTTTGAGTTAAAGCCAGGAGTCATCCAATTAGTCCCCACTTTTTATAGACGAGACTGAGAAGATCTTTACCTGCATATTAAGGAGTTACTTAATATTTGCTCCACATTTAGGTTCTAAAATTTTTAGACAATGTTATTAGGCTTAGGCTATTCCCATTCTAACTAAAGGACAAAGCTAAGTCATGGCTCAATTCCTTGGAGATAGGTTTCATTAAATCATGGGACCAATTGTTTAGGAAATTTTTTGCACAAATTCTTTCCCATTCACAAAACAAATGTCCTTCGTTGTGAAATTATCAATGTACAATAAAGGGATGATAAACAATATTACAAATGTTGGGAATGGTAGAATGAACTATTGTAGAAATTACCTCATCATGGATTTTTGAAAAAGCAGTATGTTCAATACATCTATGAGGCATTCATGCCTCAAAATTGACAAATGATAGATGTAGCAAGTGGAGGGGCCCTCATGTTAAAAGATGAGAATGAGACTTGAGAGTCCTTTTAGACACTATCAAATAGTTTTGAGCAATGGGATTATTCAAATAGAACAGAGAGAAAAAACCAGCCCACCAAAAAAGGAGGAATCTATGAGACAAGCTTGAAACTATGTTTCAATCTTTTATGATTGCTATATCTATTAAACCTCAACAAGAGGTTTGTGATCTCCATTCCGTCCTAGCACATATGACTATGTCTTATTGATCAAATAAAGTGCTTAATGACTACCTTGTGGACCAAGAGAATGCATTCAATGCATATTGCCAACTTAGCAATAAGCCATATTCTAAGACCTACAATCTTCGTTGGGTTAAGCATCCAAACTTTTCATGGTCAAAGAATAACCACCAAGAGGGACCATTTGTGAACCCCTCCCCCCCATAAAATTTTCCTTCCAGAGCTATAGTTTCTCAGTAGCCACCTAGTTTATGGCATCCTCAACAACCAAACCAACCATCAGTTGAGGATAATATTCAGCTACCCATAAAACAAAATCAAGACATTAACAAGGTTTTGAACTAATTAAAAGCTATCAACTCTCCAACCATAGCTAAAATAAAGATGCAGGTTAGACAACTATCAGCTAAACTACATAATAGAGGAAAGAATCAGTTCCCAAGTCAACCCATCCCTAACCCAAGTATCAATTTGAGATAGGGTCAAGTTCTCAAAACCTTAACCCTCATGAGCATGCCAAATCCATAACCACGCTTAGGAGTGGTCATCATATTGGCAACAAGTTAGGGTGAGTTAAGGAAAATGGAGAGGAAAAGGGCATAACCGAAACACGAGAGAAAGAGGAAAGATAGAAAACCCCTATGGAACCTATAGTAGAGGCATCCTATGTGCCTAAAGCCCCATTTCGTCAGCTACTAAACAAGGCTAGAAAGGGAACTAACTTCAATGAGCTAATGGATATATTTAAACATGTCCAAATTAATATTCCATTGCTCAATGCAATAAAAGATGTCTCTGCCTATGCTAAGTTCTAAAAGAGCTCTACACTAGAAGAAAATAAGTTAAATGTTTAGAAAAAGGCTATCCTCACCGAGTAGGTGAACTCTTTGATACAACACAATATCCTATCGAAGTTTAGAGAACCAGGGTATCCCACCATTTCCTACATTATTGGAGACCATGTCATAGATAAGGCACTACGCGACCTAGAGGCTAGTGTTAACTTATTTCCATACTATGTTTGTGAGCAACTAAGACTTGGTAAGTTAAAACCAACCACTACCATGCTACAATTAGCTAATAGATTTGTCAAAATATCTGTTGATTTGGTTGAAGATGTGTTGATACAGGTGGACTAGTTTTATTACTTTGTTCATTTCATTGTCCTGGACACCCATCTTGCATCTGATCCTAGCAGTCAGATTCACGTCATCCTTGGTCGTCCATTCTTGGTGACATCTAATTCCATTATTAACTATAGGAATGGTGTAATGAAATTGTCATTCGGCAGAGTGAAAGTTAAGCTCAATGTCTTTATTGCTGATCAACAACGTTTAAAGCTTGATGATTCTTGGGAAGTGAATTTGATCAAGAGTCTAATTCATGACATTCATCCACCATCACCCATCTTTAACCCATTAGAGCCTTTCCTCATGCATTTTAATGGAGATTTTGATATACACAAGTTTATTGAGGAGGTAAACAACCTTCTACAAGTTTCTCCAATCATTGATACCTCCAAGTGGGGCCCTTATTTGGAACCACTCCCTCCTTCATAGTCTATCCCTATACCCTCTATAGAGCAACCACTTTCTCTAGCCTTAAAACCCTTACCTGACAATCTCAAATGTTTTTACTTAGGACTAGATGAAACCTTACATGTGATAATAGCATCAAATCTTGACAAGGAATAGGAAGGAAAACTTCTTAATGTTCTTAGGGAACATAAGATTGCTTTAGGGTGGACCATAGTAGACATAAAAGGGATTAGTCCAATTGTATGCATGCATAGGATACACCTAGAAGAAAATGAAAAACTAGCTAGAAAAACCCAAAGATGATTGAATCCCCACATGAAGGACATGGTCAGGGATGACGTCCTAAAGCTTTTAGATGTAGGTGTTATATACCCTATCTCTAACAGCACTTGGGTTAGTCCTGTTTAGGTTGTACCCATAAAATCTGAGGTCATGGTAGTAAAAGATGAGGAGAATGAGTTAGTACCCACTTTCATGACCACCATGTGGAGAGTCTACATTGATTACCGAAAGTTGAACATTGTTATGAGGAAAGATCACTTTACCTTTTATCGGCCAAATGCTAGAGAGTTTGGTTGGACATAGTTATTACTACTTTCTAAATAGATATTCCAGTTATAACCAGATTCCTATAGCACCTGAGGATCAAGAGAAGACTACTTTCACCTATCCTTTTGGAACCTTTGCTAATAGACATATGCCTTTTGGGCTTTGTAATGCTCTTGCTACATTTCAAAGGTGTATGTTGAGTATCTTTTTTAATATGCTAAAAAGGTTTCTTGAGGTGTTCATGGATGACTTTAGTATTTGGGTCATCTTTTGATGAGTGCTTACACTACTTAAAGTTAGTGCTTGCAAGGTGTTAGGAGAAAAACTTAGTATTGAACTGGGAAAAGTGCCATCTTATGGAACAATGTGGGATAGTTCTAGGCCACATTATCTCACCATCTAGATAGAAGTCAATAAGGCAAAAGTGAACTTCATAACCAACCATCCTCCACTATGAATGGTGAGAGAAATCTCCTCCTTTCTAGGACATGCTGGTTTTTGTAGAAGATTCATCTAAGATTTTAGCAAAATTGCCAAGCCCTTGTGTAATCTAATTACTATGGAGACCATTTTTTACATTAAGGATAGTTATATGAAAGCATTTGTGTGGCTAAAGGCTAAGTTGGCTTCTCCACCCATTATCCAACCACTTAATTGTAATGCACCTTTCGAGATTATGTGTGACGCATTGGATAATGCCATTGGAGCTATTTTGGATAGCATATTGATAAACTTCCCCATGTGATATATTGCACTATTAAAATACTAAATGATGCACTTCTTAATTATTCAACCATAGAGAAAGAATTGTTAGCTATAGTGTTTGGTCTAGATAATTTTAGATCTTACTTGTTAGGGTCTATAGTTATAGTGTATTTCAAGTACTTCCTTCCTAAAAAGGATGCAAAATCTTGGTTGATCCATTGGAGACTACTTTTATAAGAGTTTGACATGGAAATTCTAGAGAAGAAAGGTTCCAAAAATGTTGTAATAGACCATTCATCTAGATTGGTGGTGGTGCACACTAGCAAATAGGTGCCTATAACTGAATCCTTCCCTAATAAACAATTATTACATATTTCCTAGCTACCTTGGTATGAAGGTAGGAAATTATCTTGTTATATTACAAATGCTTGATCATTGGACCAAACAAGATAAAAAGAGATTTTTGACCGAGGTAAAATATTTTACATGGGACGACCTATACTTATTCAAGTACTATCCTGATTAGGTGATTAGGAGATGCATACTAGATAGTGAACACAATCACATTAGCTCCTTCTATTATAATCATGCATGTGAGGGCCACTTTAGCTCGAGAAGGACTGTTGCAAAAATTTTGTAGTGTGGTTTTTATTGGTCCACCATATTTAAGGATGCACATGCGTACTACACAACATTTGTAAGGTGCCAACAATTAGGAAGCCTAGGAAGGGGACACATGATGCCCTTAAACTCAATCCTTGTCATAAAACCATTCAATGTTTCAGGCATATATTTCATGAGACCCTTTCCTAATTCTTTTAGGAATCTTTACATCCTAATTGAAGTGGACTATTCATCCAAGTGGGTGGAGGTTATACCCTACAAAATAATTGACCACAAGGTTGTGGTAAAGCTTTTAAAAGAAAATATTTTTGCATGGTTTGGTGCTCCACGAGCCATAATAAGTGACTTGGGGAAACACTTCTATAATAAAGTGTTTGAGAATTTAATGAAAAGGTATGGTGTCAACCATAAGATATCTACTCCATACACCCTCGGACCATGGCAAAGTAGAGGTATCCAATAGGGAGATCAAGCGCATTCTAGAAAAGGCAGTCAAACCAAGTAGGAAAGACTAGTCTATGAGACTTAATGATGATTTGTGGGTTTATTGTACAACTTATAAAACTCCCATAGGAATGTCACCCTATGCCTAGTCTATGGAAAGGCATGTCACTTATCAGAAGAGCTAGAGTACAAGGCTTATTGCTCAATCAAAAAGTTCAATTTTGTCTTGGATCCTGCTAGGACCCACCGAAAACTCCAACACAATGAGTTGGATGAATTGAGGAAGGATGCATATAATTCTACACTGCTATACAATTACCAAATGAAGGTTAAACATGATAGTCAAATCTTAAGGAAATCCTTCACACTTGGACAAAAGGTCTTATTGTATAATTCATAATTGCATCTATTTCCAGGAAAACTTAAATCTAGGTGGACTAGACCTTATATAGTACACACAGTCTACCTTCATGAGGCCATCTAGATTGAGAAGGATGGAGAGATCGAAAAAGTGAATGGTTAGAGGTTGAAACCTTACCTAGAATTGCCTAATACTAAACTTTAAGAGACTCTTTTAGAAGCACCTTAAACCCTCCTTAGACTTTTCCAAGAACCCTAACAAATTACCATCTTTGCACTCATCAATATGTCTGACTGAAGACATAAAACTTAGTGCTCCCTAGGAGGCAACCAGATGTTTTTCAAATATCCACCTTCTACATCTTTCCATTATCATCAAGGGTCCTATATTTTCAAACATTGAGGACAATGTTTCATTTAGGTTGGGGGCTGTAGATGCATATAAAGATTTTGGATTTTGTTGAGCTCTTCCAAAAAAGAAAAAAAGGAATTTTTTTAAGGAAGAGTTCCCTCATTGTGATGAGAATTGGATGTTTACAATTTAGTAATTCTACTATTTTGACCTCTTAATGGGAGTGTATATGGCTAGTTTTTCATATTATTCATTTATTGATGCATTTCATGAAGGCTAATTCTCAAAAAATATTTACATATAACACATGGTCAAGATTAATAAAGAGGTATGACTTAGAGACCCTAAGTAAAATTAGTGGAGACCTATAACCAAGTGAGTTTAAAGACTATCTTCTTTCAAGAGAGTTATTAGTAATTCCACAATTCCCTTAGCATATATAACTCAGTGCGGAAAATAGGAGGAATAGCTTTCTTTCCAAAAAATTTATGAATCTAATAAGCTTTAAGAAACCTAGGAAATGGTATAGGCCATCCTTGTTCAGCTAGAGACATAAAACCCACACACTATATATTACACTACTAGTTATCCCATTGAGCCAAATATTATTAAGCCTTTTCTTCTTTAACCCAATTTACCTTAGCCCAAAACAAGCTAGAAAAATAAATAATAATTACCCATTTTCAAAATGAGTAGATTTAATAGAAAGGTCAAAGAAGGCAAAAATTCAAAGATGTGAAAAACACAAGAAGTCTTTCTTTCAAAGAAGCCAAAAGAAAAGAAAGAAATATCAAAAAAGAAGAGAAAAATTCTAAGATAAGAATGTGAAGGAAAATCACTTTAGAAAAATCAAAGAAGAATTACCCAATAGTAACACAGAAGACCTCTACTCAATTTTGAACATTTGAAATCCTTATACCCTTCTTTCATAGCCTCACCCAAGCCTACATTTTATCCTATTTAAAGACCTGTGGATCTTAGATGGAACATAGCCTTGATGAGGAAATAAAAGGAAGGAATTAAGTTAAAATACCCCTACTATTCTTGGTGATAACATAGACTAGTAGGGATCATTTTCCTTTGTCTCTTTAACATTAAAAAGTTATGTGAACCACTAACTTGTTGGATCCGATCACATAATGAGAGAAGTTTGTTCAACCCCTTATTTGAGAGCTCCATTTCTAAGAGTATAGATGAGAGGATTTGAGGTCAAAATATATTCAAATGGAATTTATGCATATCCAGTTAGAAGTCAAAACTTATGTGGCTGTACACACACATGCACTCTAAGAAGTAATTGGAATAAAATGTCTTTAGTACGTGTATGATTTGTAAAATTATCATTCCTCTCTATTAAGTTGTGAAAACTAGTAGAGTTCTAATGAATAAGGATTTTATAAGACAAAATAGGGGATTCAAGCCAAGAAAATTTTGTATGCATATTCACTGCAAACCCTCATGTAGCCTAACTTACTCACTAGAGGTAACCTAACAGTTTAAGGGCTTCTAGCATATGCTGAACGCAAACGTGAGTACTTACGAAAGTGGAACTTTGTACCAATTTTTGAAACATGATTTTTTGCATGTTTTTCTTGGGACTAGAAAAATTCTAGTTGGTGCATAAAAAATACCTAATTAGTTACCCATGTATTACAACTTATAAGGATAAATTAGGATTTTTAGACCAAAATTCGTAATACATGCATTTTTTAACCTAATGAAGGAAAAGTTCGATATTTTATAGGTCTAGTGTCTAATCCAAGGTAAGTATGTGATTAATCATATTTTTATAGAATTTAATTAGAGTTTTCACTTTTTATAGGAAACAAGATGGTGATTTGACGGTTGAGATTGATCGAGATGAACATTGAAGATAAAGATAAAAAGATAGAGTCAAAACCTAAAAATCATCAATCCGACATGAGATCAAGGTCAAGATCATTCTTACGACTAGTAATGGACACAATCAAATGAGCTAAAGGTGGCCAAAGTGAACCCATGAAGTAAGTAATGCATTTCCACCACCTTTGCATGGGTTGCATGTAAGCCACCAAGCCATATTCAAGCCATGGACAAGGTGACAAGCAAGGAGCCAAGCCAAGCCGATGGAGCTTTCAAAGTTAGACATATAGCCCACATAAGCCATGTACATGGAAGGATAGGATTGGAGGAAATTCAAGAGGATTATCCATGAAATATTTTGAAGATAATCATGGGAAATCTTATTAGGATAAGCTGGAATTTGAACCAATAAGATGTGAGCCTTTCATTTTTGGTATTTTGTTCACTTTTATCCACTTTTTTCTCACTTCCCCCCTCAACCCTAAGATGCACTACGAATTTCAAATTCTACTCTAGAGTTGCATCTTTCTAAAACTTTATCACAATGCTAAAACTCTATTATAACCACCCAACCACTCTCCACTTCTTAGGAAACTACCCAACAAACCATAATTCCCCACCTCCTTCCTTCCATCCCTTTTCTATCTTATTACCCTTCCCACCTTCCTATTTGGTGGACCATTCAATCTATGGACCAGAGTGTTGGGCAGTTAAGGAACATCATACTCATAGGATGAGCATAGCAGAAATGAAGATGTTGAGATGGATGAGTGGTAAGACAAGAAAGGATAGAATTAGAAATGAGGGAGATTAGACTTAGATAGTTTGGACATGTTCAATGGAGACCAACAATGGCACTGGTTAGAAGGAGTGAGGCAATACAAGTAGAAGGTTCTAAAAGGGAAAGGGGAAGGCCCAAAAGAACATGGATAGAAGTGGTGAGGAAAGATTTAAAAACTTTGGGACTAAATGAAGCCATGGTATTTAATAGAATGGAATGGAGGAATAAGATTCATGTGGCTGACCCCTAATTGGGATAAGGTCTTGATGATGATGATGATGACACCCCTTCTTAAAAAGGTGGCGTCTCCCACCTACTCCACCTCCAAAATGGCAGCCACCTCTCACCCACTTTCCTCTTTTGAAACCATAGCTTATCTACCATCTTAGCCATCCAAAATTTCATGATTTTATCTTGCACACCTCATTATTAGGTCATAAAACAAGCACAAACCTAAGTTATAGGGACAACTTTTTACAGTTAGGAATACAATGCCTCCTTCGTAGGAAGGAGACATCCTCCTCCTAAGCCCTCTTCTTTAGTTTTTTGTTTTTTTTCCTTAGATCTCATTTGGGTAGCTTCTATTTTTCTTAAGGTGTGTGGCATCTTCAAAAGTGTTCCACTTCTGGTTTAGGGGTTTTGACATATCCTTCAAAGGTTAGTTTCTCTTCCTTTGTTTCTCTTGTTCGATCTTCATTTTTTTCAAGCTAGTTTTTGCTTTTCTTTCCTTTTTTTTTCCTTGCCTTAAAGACTAAAAATCAAGGCTGGTTTTCCCTTGAAGTGATAGTCGAGGGAAGTCATCTTGAATTTGGTTTTTGCTTTTACCTTTCATTGCCTTTTGGTTCTCTTTTAGCTTCCATTGAATTCCAGCATTATTTTCTTTAGTTTTCATTGGTTGTTGGCTTATATGCCATAAGTGTTTCCCTTGAGTATCAAGATTGTGAGAGGAGGATAGGTGATTGTTTTTTGATCCTTTTATGGTGCGCACAACCTCTTGCAGGAGGCAAAATGAACTTGTACTTTGAAACATTTAATCAATGCAATTCTTATTTATAAGTTCATGGAGAAAATTTATGATTATGTTACTTGATTTAACTATTATGTTCATGGTTGTTTAATATAGATTCTTAATGTCCAAATCCATCATTCATCTATTGAGTTGCATCAAAGAAACACCTTCAAAATTCATGCACACAATCAATTGGATTACACGCATGGTTTTGATCATGATTTCCTTAGGATGCTTCTTGTTTGATTAAGATTTCATTGCAATAGTTCCATATATTACATGTGTAATAACCCCAATTATTGTAAATTAATTGAGAAAATTAATTTAGTTTGAATTTTTAGAAATTCCAGACTGAAATATTAGGTTATTGGAAATTCTATTTTTATAGAGATTAAAATATGATTTGAAAATTATAAATATGAATGTACTCGAAAAACCGATTGAAATGACACTAAGTATATTCAATTCTGAGTTAAAATAAAAAATCTCTAATTTTCTCCATTTCTATGAATAAAAGGGTAAAATGGTAATTTTACCCATAACCGAGATCTAAGACTTCAATATTTAGAATGTACTCATAAATACAATTGCAACACCACTAAGTATGCTCAATCCTGAGTTCGGGAGAATAAAACACATTTTTCTCTATAAAAGGGCAAAAAGGACCTTCCACACCTCCATGGGGTCCATAAGGGGCCTACAAAAGAATCCAACAGCTAGAAAACATGTAATGAGTGGTCAAACAACTACCAGCTGATAGTGGAGAAGGAGGTGTTAGTGAAGGATCCAATGTTAATTTAATATTCAAAAGAATTAAAACATAATTATTACAAGTAATTATGAAAAATTCAAAAACATCTACAAATACACCCCAAAAATCCTCCAAAAATGTTCATAAAGATTGCCACAAAATTATCTTGCTTCTCATGAAAAACCAAATCCAAACTCATTCCCAAATTTTCAAAGTTCCCAAAAATCTATCTCTTTCACTTTTTCTTTCCTCTTCCTAGATTGGAACAAGGGACCTAAATTTAATTAGGCACTCTATTCTAAATCAAATCTCACCAATCCCACCATTCATATGATCCTAATTATTTTATCTACAAAATGCCAAAAGAAATTTCAAGATCCAATAGTGCAATTAACAGGAAATCACAAAACAAGTGGTTATCAGGCAATCTTATCAACAACAGGATATTTCTTTAAACTTGGGCTTCAAAACCTAAGTTTTCTCCAATCAGGTAGGTGGAAATCCTTCCCATACTTATTTCATGTTAGTTTATATAATTTTTATTTTTCTAAAATTACTTTTAGGTTAAAAAGTATAAAAAAAATCAAGTAAGGGCAAGAATCCTTAATTTCTATATGATGGAGGGCTCAGATGGAAAATCTGAGCCATCCAATCGATCCAGAAGGACCCAAAACCACTAGGGTAGAATTTTCATGAAATTTAATCAAGTTTTGAGCCTTTGATTGAAGAGGAATTAATTGGACAATCCAAAATGGACTATCTGATCTTCCTAATAAGATTGGCTCCCGGGATGCCGCAGCAGAACACTATACAGAAATGAGCCCTACGGGAGCGTCTCTGTGTGTACGCTTCACATGCGACGACGTTTCGATGAAACTTCTGTGTGACATCAGTGGTCCTAAGGGAGCACGTTTCAACTTGCGTCCCAGTAACGAGAGTGTGATGATCGCTCTGACCAAACAATCTTGGCCGTCCATTCCAATGGGCCCAAATCAAATCTAGACCCTCAGAATGACTATGAACTTAATCTTCAATTATGGAGTCATCTGAGCTCCAAATCAACATCGGAAAGAAGCTATGGAAATCTTGTAATGTCTATTTTCATCTGAAATCATAAAATGGATAAAAATCTTCAAGAAACTTTTTGTTTTGAAGAAATAAGCATCCAATGTTCATGATCTTCAATATCTGAGATGATAAGATCTTGGGGATCTGATTTAAGGATGAAATAATGTTGAAATAAAGTGCGATATATGATTTATTATGACAGATATAAGATAAATTAAGAAATCTACCCTTTATGGTAGAAAAATCCTAAAAATACAAAGGGACCCTCTTGATCAATGAGATCAAGCATGATCAGACCCTTTGGATGGGTTGTATGAATGGGATTATGATGGAATCCAGTGAGATAATGGATTAAATATGACAAAAACAAATGGATATGATCTTTGGACCTTAATGAAGTAAAAGCTCTAAATGTAATTAAAACCCTTGATCTAAAGGAAAAGATCTAAAATCTAATAGTTGGATCATAAGTAAAAGTTTCTAATAATCTCAATCTAATTAGTTTATTTGTCTTTTATTTGATAATAGAATTGTAAATATGATTTACGTTATAAATTAGGAAGCATGATAGTGTAATTCTTAAATTTTAGCATGTTATGCTCTATATGTTATTAGATTGTTATAATAGACTGGTAATTTAATTATCTTAGGGTCATATTACTTTGAAATTAAGATTTTAGCATGATTCCATTAGATTACTTGTAAAATTTCATGTATTTCATAAGTTAGGATCATGCTAGTTTAAGTATAGTTTTATTTCATTAGGTTAAGTTACATTCAGAGGAAGCATGTTAGAATAAATAGTTGTTAAATTTATATTGGATTTACACTTTAAAGGTTATGATTTCTTTATCATCAAATTTTATTATTAGATTCAAATGTTAAGTAGTTGTTAAGATATAATGAGCATAAATCACCAAAAATGTAAACTAATGGAATATACACATTCATGGACAATTAAGATGAGTGAATGACTTTAACTTAATATTAGCAAGGGCTATAGTTAGTAGGACAGTATAAGGATTATCAAATCCTTGGCCCAAACTAGGAGAATAATAAACCCCATGAAGGACATTTTAAATGTTCATATATTTAATTAAAATCAATTAGAAAGAGTACTTAGGGTTAAAATGCTCATAGGAATCTTATGAAAGGTTGAGCTAAGGTCACTCTAGTGAATGTTGAACATGGTGATTAAGGGGGTTCTCTAATAGAGCCTCACTCTTCCCCTACCTTCTGTTGATGTTTGTGAGGTCTAAACACCTCCTTACATGAGGATTGAAGTAACCACTTTGTGTTTACCATTCAGCTAGTAAACCTTAGTCAATTGGAAATAAGAGGAGCTGTCTAGACTTAGGATGGGATAAGCTATCTTCAACTAGTAAAACATTATCTGGTTGAATAATAATAAGAAGAAGAAGAAGAAGAAGAATAAAAGCATTAAAGGTTAGTAAATTATCTAATACTAATAAAAATTGTAAGTAAGATAAGAATGATCAAACAAGATCCATTGGATCTTGAATGATCAAGAACAATAAGAATCCTAATGTCATATTTTATTATGTATCTATATATGTATGTTGTAGACAAATTTAGATAGAGAATCCAAACCTTTGATAAAATATGATTCAAGGAAGAGAACTAAGATCATCCTCCTTAAGGATGATCACACAACTAAACTTAGATCAAAGAAGAACTAAATGATAGAAGATCTAAGCCCTTGATCTTTATCAGTAAGAATAAATTGTTGCTCAAAGGATCTATGAAAGATCAAGATTAAAGAAAAGGAATACACAAAGACTTAGAATATAAAATACTTAGATCTTAAACATTAGAAGATCATTCTAACCATCAAATCTATTGATCAATGGGATAGACACTATCTAAGGAAGATAGATCATGATAGGACAAACGATCTATATCCTTTATATCAAAGGACAAGATTAAAAAAAAGAATATAGATAGGATAAAAAATATAAGATTATTTAGATTGTATAAATATTGATAGTATGTATGGATTTACATATTACATACGTCAGTCAGGATCATGGAAGATCTGAAGAGATGGATCACTGCTTGAAGGTAGGAGGATTTTATGAATGCTTCAACATGTTGAATACATGATCTTATGTCTAGAAATGTTGATAAGTGTAATGTAAATAATTGTATTAAATCCCTTGAAAACCCTTATGATCTAACTAAAATAGATATAAAATGGTTAAGTTAGAATTAAGGAAAAAACTCTAAGTGAATGGGGAACTAGAAGATATTCCAGTCTTAAGTAAATAGAAAGATTGTTTGGCACATAAGAGAATTACTTTACATACAAGCATGGAGGCTTGTGGTTTTGTTTTAAAAAGGTGTATGCCTATGGATGCTATGCTAGGAGAGTTACTAAGGTTTGGCCACCTGCTCTCCAAAACTTGTTATGATATGGATACCAAGCCTAAGTGAGGCTAAAAGTTGGGTGGGGCAATTATGGGAAGGCCTCCACTGTGACATCCATGGTCCCCCCTTATGGATATGGATATTGTGATTCCCACCAAGGATGGTATAGGTGGATTATTGGGCAATTATCCAAGCATGTTGGTATTGATTCTGACTGCATGCATAGTCATCCTTTGAGTTTTTTTGCATTATGATGCATGGCATAGTGAAATTCCTTATGATATGGCATGATGAGATGTCGTGTAATCGTGGATTACTGATACTACCTAAATGAGGGAGTATGTCCAGCAGAGTCTGAATGATCTATCAACTCAGTATGAACTGGGTACGATTATGCTTGGAGATATTAACTATTTTTCACTATTTTGACCATATATATATATATATATATATCTATACAAAGTATATAGTATGTATGTGTAAGGATGTACATATATGACCAAGTAAAGAGATTGATCCATGAGTATGAATAATAGGATTATGAAGTATTAGGATTATACTGTCAAATTATTATGCTTCTTGAATCCTTACCAAGCATAGCTTACTGAGATATTGTAAATGTTTAAATATTTAAAATATCTCTGATATAGAGAAGGAGAATTAGGAGCTCAAGATTCGAGAAGACTTGGAAAAATTATCAATCAGGGTATATCCCTTGAAGACATGTATTTTTATTTGAGAGCATTGTAATATATTGAGAGTTTTTAATGTATGTTGAGGTTTGAAATTTGAATTTTGTAATTTGGACAAGTATTGTACTAATACCCGGGCTGTACTGTGAACCACTAGATGGATTCTGGAATTTAATAAATATATATTCGTTCAATGGGATTTTATCTTATACAAAAATTCTACTTATGTTATGTATGAATTGATGACTTGGGTTCTTCAAGACAAGTTTTAAAGAAAAGAATTTTTGCTGCTTTGTTTTGCAAAAAAAATTTACTACTAAGGGCCCTGCATTTGAAAAATGTATTACAAAATGCATTACAAAAGCTTGGGTTGTCACAACGTGATGGTCTAGTTCATTCATGAGTTTATGATACTTTTCCATGCTTCATACATGCAATTTTCCATAGTTATATCCATGTATAAAGTTCAAATTCCATATGTAACATGTTGGCCATGTTTTGCATGTTTCAGTTAGTTTGTTTAATTCATGTTAAGTTTAGTTCTCCATGTGTTAAGATTAGTTGCATATTAGAAAAGCTTTATTGTTTCTAATTTTGGCTTAGAAAGTCATGATTTTTGAAAGTTTCACTTAGAATGTTTTTAATTTAGGAAAGTTTCATTAGGAAAGTTTTTTTAGAAAGTGTGTTTTGAGGAAAGTTTTCAATTTTAGCATGTTTCTAATTTTTACATTATTTCCATTTTTTTTTCCATGTGTCAATTTCCATTCTTACTATACGTTAAAAATCTCTTGAATTTTGGCTAGATTAGATAGTTCAAAGTAGGGACCACTTACACAACATTAGTTGAACTTCTCATGGGATCGATGTCATTAACATTTTATATTGCAAATGATTCATGCACTAGTGAATTTAACTTTAAAATCACAAAAATCAAGCATGTGAATTCAAGAGATAAAATCAATGCAAAAGATGAAAAAAAGAAGGAACAAGGAAAAAATAAGGTGATCAAAGCAAGGAACAAGAGAACTTTCAAAGGGAAACAAAAGAGATTCAAACTAGTGCTTCTCATGGCTGTCATTACTGGACAAAAAGTAACATGGATCTTGAAGAATTAAGCAAGAAAAAATAGAAGGAATGAAAGCAAGTTTATGTAAAGATAAGCTAGTTCTATGTGCTGAAAGTAAATCAAGAAGACAAAGAAACAAAGCAACAAAGGAAGAAATTAAAGGAAGAAACTAACTTGGAATAGAATTGCAAGAAACAAGAAAAGGAAGCTTGAAAATTTTCATTGAGCACAACCAAAGAACAGTAGTAAATGAATCCTATATCTCCTATGAATGAGAAAAGTGCACAATTTGCAGCCTTGTTATCTATATACATGTGCACAAATTTTGATGTAATTTTCAAGTCAAACAACAAACTTATTCAAGGAGCATGGTTATTTTTTAGTTCCATAAGTAAAGAAATTTAATTCTTGAGTGCTATATTCCATGAAAATTTCTTGTTAAGTTTCTTTTCATATCTTACTTAATTTGAGCTTCATATCGACTATGTTGTTGGAATTTTTCATCTAATGTTTCATGTGCAATGTTTAGTAGTCTGTACACCTTATTTTCTAGAAATATTAGGAACTAATTTATATTTTTAATTATTTTTCATGCTAGTTAGCTTTTAATTCATAATTACTAGCCATGTCTCACTCATGAACTATGTACACAACTCCATGAGTCATGTACATCGTAATTGGTTGACATTCCTATAAATGAATTGTTATTCTTTTGTTTCATGATAGTTTAGTGTTACCTATTTAGTTATGTGCATTTTAAGGTATTTTAGGAAGTTTCCTTATCTAGTTTTAGAAAGTTTTACTTTTAGCAAGTTTTAAATTTTAGTTTTAGGAAAGTGTTAATTTAGAAAAGATTCATTTTTAAGCAAGATTCCCTAATTTTCTGTTTGCTAGATTCATTCATACTTGTTTTACATTAATTTATTTTATTCAATGCATGATAGTTATGAAAGTTCCTAATTTCATTGAAAATCTTTATTTTTAGATAGTTTCCTTTATTTGTAGTTTCTAATTTTATCCATGTTTCCAATTCCATGTTGCTTAATTTCATAACTTCATCAAAATCATCTCTTTTTGGATAAGATAAGAAACTTAAATAAGATCCAATCTATTGAAAATTCAATGAGATTCATCATGGGATAGACCACACTCGAGTGAAAGTTACTACAATAGTTCATGCCCTTGCGAGTAATTTTAAAGCTACACCATTTATCTAGGGCAAATACTGTGATGACCTGTGTTTTTTATGATGCAAGTCTGATAAAAAGGCGAGATCTCTTGTTTTAGAAATAGGAAATGCATGAAAATCTTTTCGTTTTGGAAAACAATCTTTCATATAAAACCCCGAGTGTCAAAACACATTTTCAAATTATATAGCCATGGCATAGTTTTAAATTGACTCTATTCCCAAGAAAGTGTTAGTCACAGCCTCAGCTACAGAGAGCAACTACAATCAAGTATCATTTACTGAAAGATAAGGTAGGGGTTTACTTACTGGCACTTAGTTTGGACGTTCTCTATCACGGGTTTGTCGTCGTATGTCCTGTCCTTAAGTGTTTACTTTGTGTCTGAAAATTCTTGAGGATTGGGTGAGTATATACTATACTCAGTAGGAGTCTATCACTACTAGTTTTACAATGCATGCTATGTTTAAAATCATATGCTTTTTAAAACATGTGCATGTTTGAACACTCATGTTCAATATCGATATTAAAAACCATTGTCGAAATGGAATACTGATGACTTAAAAAATCGCATAATCCAAGTTGAAAGTATCATATATATCATAAACATGATATGCATAAGATGCTCAACTGAATCCAACTCATGGATATATGGTATGGTCGACCATCCTCATGTCATGCCATATGCAATGCAAGTAAATCCTCAAAAACATAGGGAACACTATGCCCACGACCTCCTCTCCGTGTTGTCCCGAGGTACCTGGGGACACGCGGTCATAGCCTCCATGGGGCATATGACACTTCGACCCAGTGCCGTGACACCAGTGGTAGCCCCCTGTACTACATGCAGTCGAAGTAGGGACATGCCTTTTTGGCGTGGTACCCTTTCCACCTAATAGTGGTAGAGGTTGGGAGGCCACCCCAGACCTCTCAACATAGCGCCCACAAGCTTACTAGCCCAAATCATGTACGATCAAACAAGCAAAAACCACTTTTTCAAAACCTCTCCTCTTTGGGTCTCTCACAACTGCCTAGCCCTCACAATTGCCTACCTAACGTCTTTTGGGCACTTTAGCGTCCTTTGGTAACCCTCAAGGATATGCAATTTTTCAAGACTCAATAATCACAAATCATGCAATATATGCAATCATTTGTAAAACATATCTATGCATAATGTATTTGTCATATGCATGCTGAATTCATTTATAAAATTAAGTCATGCTAAACATGTCATATAACTTATACTTAAAACATGCATTCTCAAAACAATCATGGGCTCTTTTTAAAAGTCTAGTAGTGATAGAGCACCTACCTGGTTTGGTCACGCTAGCCCCCTTGTCCTCGTATGCTCCTGAGCATGGTTTAGGGGAAAAAGGTTAGCTTGACCTATTTCTATAGGTTTTAGAATGGTTTATCTTACTACTTAAGCATTAAGGATTCATTCCCATGCCTATGGGTCTCCTAAGGTCCTAACTGGGCCTTGGTATCGTCAAGTTTACAAAGGTTTAGTGGCCCCGTGCCACTATCATAGTTTAAGGGTCATGCTCACCTTAGATAAGGCCTTGATTAGGTATTTTATGGTTTGGGTATGTCCGTATTGTTGATACGAACACAACGCCTTTCGCCGAACCTCAATCGGAGCCCTAAAACTCAAGTTATGGGCAATTTAATATCAAGTGTACATAGAAGGCCATTACGAGGTGGAAGCCTAGGACGCTAACGCATCCCGCGTCAATGGCGCATGCCCCAGCGGGTGCGTCTGCAAACACACCGTTCTTCCACCTGTCCTTTTGTTTGCGGGAGCATCCGTCAACGCCCCCGTCGTCCTTTCTTTAACGCACAGAGTGCGTTTCGGTTTGATGGGGACTTGGGCATCCTAGGGACGCCCTGGTTTGACCCTGTTGAACCAGTACTCCCCAGGCACCGTCCCTGGGTCCTTTATGGTTCCCTAGAGCCCCGTTTTGCATGATTTTTCATGTAAAAACTTAGGAAAACTCATCCTAAGACTAAGGGGGAGATGGGTTTGGAGGGGTTTTGGGAATACCTAGTTTGTGGCCGGGTTTTTTCCATGTTTTCTACTCTTGTCTGCTTCTCCACGATAGGTTTTTCCCAGGCTTTTGGACTGCCAGTGGAGGCGCCCAAGAGCTCTATTTATACAACTTTAAGGGGGTTCTTACCGCCATGGAATGGCTGTGGAGAAACCTCCAGAATGGCGGTGGTTTCTCCCCTGTACACCGTCGTTCTAGAACCCTCTAGGAGGTTTGGGAAGAAGAGGGGTGCCCGTATCAAAACGGGTCCCCATTTTCTTAGGCCAAATCCGTTTTTGAATTAAATTACACTTTTGCCCTTGAACTTCAAAGGGTCATAACTTGCTCATTTTAACTTCGTTTTGAGTGATTTTGCTCTTGTTGGATTCCTTCTTCTGAGACGCACCTAAGGGTACTACTCTCAGGACCAAATTTCTGGGTCCAGTCAAGGTGAATAGTGAAATGATCAAAATACCCTTATCTCCAAAAAGTGAACTTTTCATTACTAACTTGGGATTTCAATGTTACAAAAATGGAGTCATTACATTCTTACCCCCTTAGGGGAATTTTACCCCTAAAATTCTACAATATATACAGTCAAAAGATCTCGGGGTACTTTTCTCGCATTTTTGACTCCGGTTCTCAAGTCTCTTCTTCCATGTGCGCATTTCTCCACAAAACTTTGACTAAGTGTATGTCCTTGTTCCGTAGCTTCTTACTCTTACGATCCAGAATCTCAACTGGTCTCGTCTCTAGCTTGAGATCCTCCGTCAACTCTATGGGTACCTGATTGATGACATGAGCAGGGTCAGGCACATACCTCCTTAGCATAGATATATGGAATACATTATGCACTTCAGATAGCTGAGGGAGTAGTGCGATCCTGTGGGCCACTTTTCCCACTTTCTCCAGGATTTCAAAAGGTCCTATGTAATGCAGACTAAGCTTGCCTTTGATACCGAACCGCATAACTCCTTTAGTGGGAGATATCTTCAAGGAAACATGCTCTCCTATGTCGAATTCTAATGGTCTCCTCCTTTGATTAGCATAGCTCTTTTGCCTGTTTTGAGCTGTGAGGAGGCGTCTCCTTATGAGTTTGACCTTCTCGGCGCATTGCTCCACCATCTTAGACTGGAGCACCCTGGACTCTCCAACTTCACTCCAACTGGTGGGTGATCAACAGGGTCTCCCATAGAGCGCCTCGTATGGAGCCATGCCAATGCTCGACTGAAAGCTGTTGTTGTACGCAAACTCTACTAGCAGTAGGTTTTCATCCCATCTCTGCTTCCAATCGAGGGCACAGGTTCGCAACATATCTTTGACTATCTAGATTTTGCGCTCTGACTATCCATCGGTCTGTGGATGAAAGGCTGTGCTAAAGTTCAAGGAAGATCCTAAGGATTTTTGGACGGACTTCCAGAGTTGTGAAGTGAAGCGGCTATTCCTACCTGAAGTGATACTAAGGGGTATGCCATGTAAACTCACTATCTCTTTGATGTATAGTTGAGATAGGCTGTCAGTGGATTGGGTATGGCGTATAGGAAGGAAATGGGCTATCTTAGTCAATCTATCAACAATTACTCAGATCATGTCATGACGCTTAGATGTCCTGGGTAACCCTATGATGAAGTCCATGGCAATATGGTTCCATTTCCATTCGGGTAGCTCAAGGGGTTGTAACAATCCTGCAAGTCTTTGATGTTCAGCCTTTACTTGTTGACATGTTAGACACTTTGCGACAAATTACCCTATGTCTCTTTTCATAACATCCCACCAATATTGTCTCTTTAAGTCTTGATACATCTTAGTTCCTCCCGGGTGTATAGTATACTTAGACCGATGAGCCTCTTTTAAGATTTCTTATCTTAATTCTTCATTTGTCGGTACCACTAATCTTCCTTGCATGTAAACGCTACCATCTTCCCCTTTAGTAAACCCTGGTTTTCCTATGAAAGCTTATATATCCGGATCTCCTTTCTGTTCTTGCTTAACCTTTTCATTAATAGCCGAATTTATCGTTAGTCCTTTCATAATGATCTTGCGCTTACTTATGTCTGGTTTCCACGTTATTACTTCTTATAATAGCTTCCATCTCTTAGTCAATAAACTTGCACACATCCCTTGGGTTTTTCTACTTAATGCATCAGCTACCACATTAGCTTTTCTAGGGTGATAATGAATGGAGAAGTCATAGTCTTTTTAAGTATTCCATCCATCTTCTTTGTTGCATGTTTAAGTCTTGATGGGAAAAGATATATTTAAGACTCTTATGAATAATGTCTCCAAATTCGCAAGGCAAAGACTATGGCCGCTAATTCCAAGTCATGGGTCTGGTAATTGACTTCATGCTTCTTGAGTTGCCGAGAAGCATAAGCAATTACCTTCCCATGTTGCATAAGTACGCAGCCTAGTCCTTGTTGCGAGGCATCGCTGTATGAAACAGGTCCTGTAGTTAACCTACTCTTTAGTTCCTAGAAGCTTTCCTCACATTTATTAGTCCATTCAAATCTTGTGTCTTTCCTGGTCAGCTTAGTTAGAGGTAAAGCAATTCGTGAAAAGCCCTCGATGAATCTCCTGTAATATCCAACAAGTCCTAAGAAGTTTCTTATTTCTGTGACTGTCTTAGGTCTTTCCCATTTCTGTACCGATTCAACCTTAGCGGGGTCGACTGCTATGCCATCTTGAGAAATAATGTGTCCTAAGAAATTAACCTTTTCCAGCCAAAACTCACACTTATTGAATTTTGCATATAACTTGTGTGCTCGTAGGGTGCTTAATGTTATCCTTAGATGTTCCTTATGGTCTTCAAGAGTTTCTAAATATATCAAGATATCATCCACAAACACTATAATGAATTTATCTAAGTACTCCTTGAACACCCTATTCATGAGATCCATAAACGCGGTTGGAGCATTAGTTAAACCAAAGGACATCACTCTGAATTCATAATGGCCATATCGAGTCCTGAAGGCTGTCTTGGGGATATCTTTTTCTCTAACTCAAAGTTGATGGTACCCGGATCGTAGATCAATTTTAGAAAAGACTCTGGCTGACTGAAGTTGATAAAAAAGATCATCAATTCGGGGAAGGGGATACTTATTCTTAATGGTGACTCTATTTAGCATTCGATAATCTACAAACAATCTCATGGAGCCATCCTTTTTCTTAACAAAAAGGACTGGAGCTCCCCACGGAGATATGCTAGGTGGTATGAACCCTTTGTCAAGTAGTTCCTGTAACTGGGTCTTCAATTCTTTTAGTTTTGCAGGAGCCATTTGATAAGGAGCTTTGGAAATGGGGGAAGTACCGGGTATAAGATCAATGACAAACTCAATTTCTCTTGGTGGGGGTAGACCTGGTAAATCCTCAAGGAATACGTCAGGAAATTCTCGGACTACGTCGGCATCCTCTAGCTTTAGTTGGGGACTCTCAACAGATTCAATCTTGCCAAGAAGAAGGGGCATCCCTGAGCAATGTGCTTAACTGCTTTCATGGTAGAAATAACACACGCTCCAGAATAATCCTTTCTTCCTTGGAGGGTGAAAGTGTCTCCATTAGGTAGGGTAAAAGTGACACGTTTCTGGCGGCAATCAACAAAGGCTTGATAAAGGGTTGACTAGTCCATACCTAGGATGATGTCGAAGTCATTCATATCTAAGTGAATAAGATTGGCAGGTAGTAGCACATGATCTTTGACCAAAACAGGAACATCTTGGAGATACGAATAGGTGGGAAGTGCCTGGCCTATAGGAGTCATGACTTCTAGGGTGAAGTCCAGGTCCCATGGTATAATAAGGTTGATGCAAACTCCCGGGATATGAAAGAATGAGTGGAGCCTATATCGAATAGTACTTTAGCAGGTGTATCATAGATAGAAAGAATACCTTCCACTGCTGCATTTCAAGCCTAAGCTTGACTAGAAGTGAGGGCAAAGACACATCCTTAGCTCTTTGGAACCTAATCTCCTTTACGCTTTTCAACTTTCCTTTTAGGACAATCCCTAGCAAAATGTCCTAATTCTCCACAAATATAGCAAGTGATGTTGAAAATGGGACATGGTTTGCCTGAATGATTCCTGTTACACTTAGGGCATGTCTTCCAGTCTGGTCTTCTTCCTTTGTTTTCAAATAGCTTCTTGAAAGGTGGCCTGGGTCCAGATGATTGAAATGGTCTCTTTCCTTTATTTCTCATGGAGTTGATGTTCTTAGTTTCCTTCATTGCCTGGTTCCTTTGATAATCTTTTTCATATAGGGAGGCCATCTCTACGGCTTTGGCTACTATGGAAGGTTGAAAACCTAGAACTCTGTTCTTGAGTCCTGGGTTGAGCCCATCTACAAATCCTTTTACTGCATCTTCCTCATCAGCACAAGCACGTGGTGCAAATCTTCGGAGGTTGATGAATCTATTTTTATACTATTGGACAGTCATGTTCCCTTGTTCTAAGTCCATAAATTCCTTTTCTTTCTGTTTTCTTACGTGTTTAGGATAATATTTGTCATTAAAGACCTTTTTAAACTCTTCCCGTCCTATTGTTTCTCGCTAGTCAAAATAAGTCCTTTATGCTCTTTCCCACCAAAAGGTAGCCTCTCCCCTAAACAAAAATGTGGCCATGGGTACCTTTCTTTCTTCAGCTATGTTCATGGCTTTAAATATCTTTTCAATATCAATTAACCATTTTTCAGCTGTAGATGCTTCATCTTTTCCTTTGAATGAGGGAGCTAATTTCTGAAACCTTTCTAACTAAACCTCAGTCTTATCTATCGCTTTATCAGGGGAAGGATCTCGTGTGGTAGGGGTTTGGGTTTGTTGATTACTCATGTATTGTCCCATATGCTGTAGGAATTGCTAGAACAATTCAGCCATCCCATTGCCCAACCCAGTGGAGTCCACTAGTGGGGCTTCAGGTCTTGGAGCATTGCTTCCTTTCTTTTTAGGCATCTGTAATCACAAGGTAATTCACCAGACCTTAGTATGTGTTATCCTCTTACCCCTTACTCTTTCATGGATGAAACTTGATTATAAGTTATTCTCTTCATAACTGGGCTATGAGTAACGTCAAACCTTGCTCTGATACCAACTGTGATGACCCGGGTTTTTTATGATGCAAGTCTGATAAAAAGGCAAGATCTCTTGTTTTAGAAATATGAAATGCATGAAAATCTTTTCGTTTTGGAAAACAATCTTTCGTATAAAACCCCGAATGTCGAAACACATTTTCAAATTATATAGCCATGGCATAGTTTTAAATTGACTATATTCCCATGAAAGTGTTAGTCACAGCCTCAGCTCCAGAGAGTAACTACAATCAAGTATCATTTACTGAAAGATAAGGTAGGGGTTTACTTACTGGCACTTAGTTTGGACGTTCTCTATCACGGCTCTGTCGCCGTATATCATGTCCTTAAGTGTTTACTTTGTGTCTGAAAATTGTTGAGGATTGGGTGAGTATATACTATACTCAGTAGGAGTCTATCACTACTAGTTTTACAATGCATGCTATGTTTAAAATCATATGCTTTTTAAAACATGTGCATGTTTGAACACTCATGTTCAATATCGATATTAAAAACCATTGTCGAAATGGAATACTGATGACTTAAAGAATCACATAATCCAAGTTGAAAGTATCATATATATCATAAACATAATGATATGCATAAGATGCTCAACTAAATCCAACTCATAGATATATGATATGGTTGACTATCCTCATGTCATGCCATATACAATGCAAGTAAATCCTCAAAAACATAGGGAACACCATGCCCACGACCTCCTCGCTGTGTGGTCCCCCAGTACCTAGGGACACGCGGTCATAGCCTCCATGTGGCATATGACACTTCGACCCAGTGCCGTGACACCAGTGGTAGCCCCCTGTACCACATGTAGTCGAAGTAGGGACATGCATTTTTGGCGTGGTACCCTTTCCACCTAATAGTGGTAGAGGCTGGGAGGCCACCTCAGACCTCTCAGCATAGTGCCCACAAGCTTACTAGCCCAAATCATATACGATCCAACAAGCAAAAACCTCTTTTTCAAAACCTCTCCTCTTTGGGTCCCTCACAACTGCCTGGCCCTCACAACTGCCTACCCAGCGTCATTTGGGCACTCCAGCGTCTTTTGGTAACCCTTAAGGATATGCAATTTTTCAAGACTCAATAATCACAAATCATGTAATATATGCAATCGTTTGCAAAACATATCTATGCATAATGTATTTGTCATATGCATGCTGAATTCATTTATAAAATTAGGTCATGCTAAACAAGTCATATAACTTATACTTAAAACATGCATTCTCAAAACAATCATGGGCTCTTTTTAAAAGTCTAGTAGTGATAGAGCACCTATCTGGTTTGGTCATGCTAGCCCCCTTGTCCTCGTACGCTCCTGATCATGGTTTAGGGGAAAAAGGTTAGCTTGGCCTATTTCTATAGGTTTTAGAATGGTTTATCTCACTACTTAGGCATTAAGGGTTCATTCCCATACCTATGGGTCTCCTAAGGTCCTAATTGGGCCTTGGTATCATCAGGTTTACAAAGGTTTAGTGGCCTCATGCCACTATCATAGTTTAAGGGTCGTGCTCACCTTAGATAGGGCCTTGATCAAGTATTTTATGGTTTAGGTGTGTCCGCATCGTCGATACGAACACAACGCCTTTCACGACGCCTCAATCAGAGCCCTAGAACTCAAGTTATGAGCAATTTAATATCAAGTGTACATAGAAGGCCGTTACGAGGTGGCAGCCCGGGATGCTAATGCGTCCCACGTCATGACGCGCGCCTCAGCAGGCGCGTCTGCAGATGCACCATGCTTCCACCCGTCCTTTTCATTTGCGGGCACGTCCGTGGATGCGCCTTTGTCCTTTCTTTAATGCACAGAGTGCATTTCGGTTGACGGGGACCTGGGCGTCCTAGGGATGCCCTGGTTCGACCCTGTTGAGCCAGTACACCCCAGGCACCGTCCCTGGGTCCTTTGTGGCTCCCTAGAGCCCCCTTTTGCATGCTTTTTTCATGCAAAAACTTGGGGAAACTCATCCTAAGACTAAGGGGAGATGGGTTTGGAGGTGTTTTGGGCATACCTGGTTTGTGGCCGGGTTTTTTTCACGTTTTCTATTCTTGTCTGCTTCTCCATAATGGGTTTTTCTCAGGCTTTTGGGCTGCCATTAGAGGCGCCCAAGAGCTCTATTTATAGAGCTTTAAGAGGGTCTTAGAGGGGGTTCTTACCGCCATGGAATGGCGGTGGAGAAACCTCGAGAATGGTGGTGGTTTCTCCCCTGCACACTGCTATTCTAGAACCCTCTAGGAGGTTTGGGAAGAAGAGGGGTGCCCGTATCAAAATGGGTCCCCATTTTCTCAGGCCAAATCCGTTTTTTGAATTAAATTACACTTTTGCCCTTGAACTTCAAGGGGCCATAACTTGCTCATTTTAACTCTGTTTTGAGTGATTTTGCTCTTATTGGATTCATTCTTCCTAGATGCACCTAAGGGTACTACTCTCAGGACCAAATTTCTGGGTCTAGTCAGGGTGAATAGTGAAATGACCAAAATACCCTTATCTCCAAAAAGTGAACTTTTCATTACTAACTTGGGATTTCAATTTTACAAAAATGGAGTCATTATAAATGCAACTACCAACAACTTTTTTTTGTGACAGAATAGTTGAGTTGTTTATCATTGAGTGTCCTACTAGCATAATATATCACATAGGGTAATTTACTAACTTGCTACCCCAAAATAATGTCGATCACATAATTACAACCATCACACATGATCTCAGAAGGTACAGTCCAATCCGAATAATGGGTGTGAGGCTATAAGCATTCAAAGAGTCACATACACTCATCATCAAAGTCGAAGGTGGAGTCCATAGCAAGTATATTACCAAGGGGTCTACAAATTTTGTTGAAGTCTTTGATGAGTTTATAGTAAAAACAAATGTGCTTAGGAATGACTGGATTTCTTTCAATATCCAACATAGTGGAAGGTTGGATATAAGATCAACTTTAGCTATTAACGTCAATTCCATTATTCGATATGATATGTCCAAGCACTATACCACTTTTCACCATAAAATGGCACTTTTCCTAGTTAAATGTTTTTCTCTTAATACCTACCTAACCCAAAGGCAAGGTGGTGCTAGCTCTCATCAAGAGTCAATCAAAATATAGAGAAATTGTGACGACCTGAGTTTTTCCATGCATTTTTAAATGCAAGATCTAAACTCCTAAGGTGGGATGCATCCCTATTTGAAAACTATTTTATAAAAACCATGCAATGCAGTGGCAAATCTTTAGTTTTAAACTCATTTTGAAAACCCCGAGTGTCATTTGCTTACACAACCACCAAAGTAGTTTTTGAAAAACTTCAGAAATCATAAATATTTTTCCCCAGGTCTAACCAGTCACAGCACACAGTCCAATTGTAAATAAATACAAATACATGTCCAAAGCGTAGAGAGTTTATTCACATGTATAGTTGTCTCCTTTATTTATTCACTTGCTCATAGCACTAATATCTCTTGAGACGTCTTCTATTTGTGAGTGGAACTATCCTGAAAAATGTTAAGGATAGGGTGAGTATATACTATACTCAGTAGGAGTCTATCACTACTAGTTTTGCAATGCATGCTATGTTTAAAATCATATGCTCTTAAAAACATGTGCATGTTCGAACAATCATGTTCAATATCGATATTAAAAACCACTGTCAAACTAGAATATTGACGACTTAAAGAATAGCATAATCTAATTCGAAAGTATCATATATCATAAACATAATGATATGCATAAGATGCTGCACTGAATCCAACTCATGGATATCTGGTATGGTTGACCAACCTCATGTCATGCCGTATGCAATGCAAGTAAATCCTCAAACCATAAGGTCCAACTATGCCCACGACCTCGCCGCCATGTGGTCCCCGGGTACTTGAGGACACAGCGTCATAGCCTCCATGGGGCATATGACACATCGACCCAGTGCCGTGACACCAGTGGTAGCCCCCTGTACCACATGCAGTCGATGTAGGGACATGCCCTTTTTGGGCGTGGTACCCATCCACCTAATAGTGGTAGAGGCTAGAGGCCAACCCAAACCTCTCGGCATTGTGCCCACGAGCTTATCAGCCCAAATCATATCAGATCAACCAAGTGAAAAACTCTTTTTCAAAACCTGTCCTCTTTGGGTCCCTCACAACTGCTTGGCAATCACAATTGCCTACCCAGCGTATTTTGGGCACTCTAGCGTCTTTTGGTAACCCTCAAGGACATGCAATCTTTCAAAAACTCAATGCTCATAAATCATACAATGTATGCAATTATTTGCAAAACATATCTATGCATAAAGCATTTATCATATGTACGCTGAATTAAGTCAGGCTAAACAAGTCATATACTTATACTCAAAACATGCATTCTTAAAACAATCATGGTTCTTTTAAAAAGTTTAGTAGAGATAGAGCACCTACCTCAAAGTCTCCTCGAGTCGCGTCCTTTATCACTTTAACTCGTCCCTGGGTCTCATTTATAAACTCCTAGGTATGAATGAATACAAGAAGTCCTTATTAATTTCAATCCATTTAGGCATTAGATCACTAGATCTGCCTTTTAGGGTCTATGGTCCTTGCCTAATTTATTGTCAGGCTAGATCCTATGGTGTGGATCTACTTTCCCATAGTTAAACTCTGTAATTTATCCTCTAATCCTAACTTTAAAGTCTCATTGGGTCCGCGTGTTCCCAGTTCCCAGGACACCCGTGCATCTTGGTTGAACCGCGACCGCCTCATGTGCATGCGCGCCTAAAGGCAGTGCTAGGGACCGCATTTTGCACGCGCACATGCCTGCTCAAGTGACGTGCTATGATGTGTATCATCACATGGACGCACCTTGTAGCATGGAGCGTCTCAGCTCCCAGGGCACCCCGTGCATCTTGGTTGAGCCAGGACCCGTGCCCCATGTCACACGCGCACCCGAAGGCCGCACGTAGGACAGTGTACACATTGTCGTACACCTGAAACCTGTCCCAGGGACCCAGTCTTAGGCGTAGGTGAAGCATGGCGTCCCTAGGACGCTTTGTTTGTGCAAGGCCATCTGAATGGCTTGGGAACGTCTTCTATCCAGGAATTCCAGCTGGAAAAATTGGCTGGTTCGTACAAGGCTGGCTGAACCAGCTTGGGAGCATTTTTCAGCCAAGAACCTGGCTGGAAAATACCAGATCTAGCATGGATCTGGCTCTGGGGAAGCAAAATAGAGAGGAAAAGTGGAGGAACGGCTTACCTGTAACCTGGAACGCCCTTTTTCCTTGGTGGGTGTGCCTGCTCGCCAGAAAACTCGAACAAGGGGAAAACCCTATTGCTAGAATGGAAAGGAGAAAGGGCATGGAGAAAAATGGCAATGGCCAGCCTGACTTGGGCCTGGCCATTGCCAGAAAACGCAAAAAGACGGGTTTCCGGTTTTTGCCGGAAACCCAGTCCAAAAACGCCAAAAAACTCGTGTTTTTGAGAGGGGGAGATGAGGCTTTTATAGAGGGGAGAAGGCAGTGCCCCTCAATGGCGGTGCCGCCCTTTCCCCTGGGGTGTTCTAGAGAAATAAGGAAAAACGGGTTTCTAGAGGGGTCTAGAGGTTGAAGACGACAGGGGGTGCCGTTATCAAAACAACCCCCTGACCCCTATCTTTAAACAGCTGTAACTTCTTCATACGAACTCCATTTTGGGTGATTTTTAAGGTGTTGGATTCCATTTTTTGAGTCAAATCTAATGGTACTAATTTTCCTCACAAATTCATTCATTTACTATTTTAAATAAAGTGAAACTTTTAACTCAGTTTATTTCCTATAGAATGTTCAATTTTCGTTAAAAATAGTGTAAATTGCTCGAGCATTACAGAAATCATCCATAAACACCCTAAGAAGCACTCTCCCATATTGGAAAAACTCTCATGGTACACCTTTGAAAGGTCGCAAGTGCATGCATAACCCAAAAGGCATGTGATAGTAGGAAAATGTTCTGAACAAATAAGTGAAAGTAGTCTTCTCTTAGTTCTCTAGTGCAATATGAATTTGATTATAACTGAAATGCCCATCAAGAAAGCAATAACATTTATCTTTGGCTAACCTCTCAAGCATATTTGGTCAATAAAGGAAAGGGGAAAGATGACATTTTCTCATGACCATGTTTAATTTACTGTAGTCTATACACATTCACCACCCAGTAGTCATGCGAGTGTGTCCAAACTCATTATCATCATTCTAAACTATTATGACTCCATACTTCTTAGGTACAACTTTTGGTTACAACTTGAATTGTCTGACCTGCATGCTATCACAAATGGGACAAATAATGACAACTTTTAACAATTTTAACACATCAACTCTTACAATTTCCTTCATGTTAGGGTTAAACTATCTCTGCATTTCCTTAGAAGGTTTTGCAATAAATGAATGTGATGCATGCAAATGATGGGGCATATACCCTTTATATCTGCTATTATCCACCCAAGAGCTAGCTTATGTTATTTGAGAACATCAAGTAGCTTACTCTCCCATTCATTGTCATGATTGAAAGTGATAATAACATGCAAGGTATCAGAGGGATCTAAAAATGCATATTTTAAACTTTTTGACAAGTTTTTTGGTCCAAGGTAGGTGGTTTCACAATATATGCAATGGGTGTAGTCTCAATGAGTGTAAGAGATTCCGCTTTGGTTTTCCATTTAGAAGTAACTGCAAATGGTGCAACATCAAGCAAAGCATCAAATTTGTTAACTGAATTGTCTATGTCAAAATCTAACCCAAAATGACATAAACAGGCTTTGAGTGGATTGGAAATGGAGGATGCTAGGGAGGTTTCATTCACTAGACTCAATCATATTAATTTCAAAAGAATCATAAGATTCTAAGTGTTGTCCAGCATTAAAAACATTCAAATTTATTTTTATATTACCAAAGGACTACATCTAACACCATTCTGGAAATTAATTATTACATTAGATGTTTCTAAGAATGGTTTCCCCAAAATAACAAGAATATGACTACTAGGATTTGATACAGGTTGGGTATCACGGATGATAAAGTCCATCGAGTAGAAGAGTTTTAATAGATCGATCTTGTAACTACATCATGAGGAATTTGAACTAATCGATCTAATAACTTTATTGTGGTGGTAGTCAGTTTTAACTCACCAAGGTCTGATTACACATAAATAGAGTATGGAAGTACATTAATGTTGCCCCTAGATCTAGTAGTACCCTGTCTATTACGTGGTCCCTGATGATACAAGAAATGGAGGGGCACACTAGATCCCAAAATTTAGGTGGGTGTTTTGCTGAATAATCGAACTCACCTACTTGGCAGGGAAGGCTTTTTTTCACACACTAAGCTTATAGTTTTGGGTGTTGAGATCCTTACAAAATTGGCATAGGAAGGAATTTCTTTAATTTCATTTAAATAATGAAATGTTGATGTGTGCTTGTTTAAATACATCCATTATCTCATTAAAATTTGATCCTTTCTTTCCTATACTCCAATGGTGAGGATATGGAGCTTTGGGCATATAAGATGCCCCAAGGTTAGGTTCAGAAGGAGTGGGGGACTTGGGACACTTCTCCTTACCCTTTGTAGAAATAAGACCACTCTCATTTTTCTTTCAAGTTTGAGTTGTGAAGTTAGGCTCACATTATTATCTATTTGTTTTCCACACCTAAGGGTAGTAATAGATTTGACTTGCTCATGAAATTTTTAATCATTCGAGTTTGAACCACTCTCAAACTAACACTTAAGGTTAAGTATAGGAAAACTGGGAAACTTGCCTCTTTCCCTTTCATTAAGTGTAGTAGATAGTTGACCCATTTAATATTCCAACTTCACAATTCATCATGAGTTGGTATGCAAAGCTTGCTTCATATCATTTTGAAATTGAAGTGAAGCCCAAGGAAAAGATTGAGGGGGAATTCCAAGTGGTCCTCCCTAATTAGTGTTCTTTGACCATAAAAAATTGGGATGCCTAGCCCATCTAGAATTACAAGTCACAAAATATGGGTTGCTATCAAGATTTCAAAATGCATTTAATGAATTTTCCTAGTCCAAAAAACATTTGGGGAATAAGGAGCCAAAGGGACATGAAGATATAGAGTGTGTCGGAGTAGAACAAATCTCATGTAAAGGTTATATAGAAAATCTGCTAGCCAACATGAAGGCATCAAATTTCTGAGCTTGACCATCAATTTTAACAACTTTGTGTGTCAACATATCTATTTTAGCATACAAGTTTGAAGAAGCCCCTATCTCATACATTGATGTGTTCTAATTATAATCACAAGTTCACTAATCTATTGAAGTATTCAACTGCACAAGTATTGGTCGATTCCATGAGGACTCAAATTTTAAAATTTGAAAATTTCAATTAAAATGTAATCATATTACTTTAACCTAGATAATGAATTAAGAAATAAATAATCAATTAAAGTTAACTATTAAATAGATATAAAATCAATCAATTAACTAAAGGATAGGGTTTAAAATCCACTATATTCAATTTAAACTTATCACTTTCAATTAACTTGGGCTTTTCTATTAAAAAAGACCTAAAGTCTATATTTTCTCAATTTTATTAATTTAGTTTATTATTTCTTGTACAATTTTTCTTCTCAGGATAGTTGTTTAAAATTATCTAAACCAATTAATTAACCTACCATATTTAGTTTCTGAACTATAAGATATACGTGATATAACCTATGAAAAGAATAATAAATATATAAGTTAATTTACTATTTCCAGAATTGATAATTAAGCACACTTTTATCAAAAATACCCCAAGTTAATGCATTTAAACCATGGCTTCATTCTAACCTTAGAATGAAATTTAGCCTAGCATATTAAATATTATTCTAATTATATTATTATCACTATGACACTTATTTGCTTTAAAATTAATCTTAATTATATTAAGGCTACTAGAAAGCAAACAAAGAGTCAAGCAAGATAAACAACTTACCAACAAAAGAATGAAAGCACACTTTATTTCATAGTAAATGGAAAATTTTACTTGAATTGTACATAAAAATAAAGCATAGAAATTTATATGGAATGGCATAGATTTCACCACCTTGTTTTCCTCCACCACACAATCACTTAGCTTTTGTGGACTCACTCAACCGAGCCATAAATCATTGCCTTACTAGCCACATTTACTGAAGGAGAAACATTCAATCAACCATGGAGGGAGATGAATATGGGAAGCTGGGAATTATGAATTTTAATGAGAAAGAGAGATAGAAATGGGCAGCTATACTTATGTGTTGAAGTTATGAAAGCAGGCATAAGCTGGTGTGATTAAGGGGGGGGGAGAGGTGCGTGGGACATTGAATATAGGGTGGATCCTTGATGTGTAGCCAAAGCAATTTGGTAACATCTTCAACATATCAAAAACTCATCATTTTTATTTGTATATATACAAGATGAGAAGGGGTGGAAGATTCCAAAAGGAAACTCCCCTCTTTCCTCCTTATCATATCTTATCTTTTAACCTCCTTTCCTTCTCTCTCTCTCTCTCTCTCTCTCTCTCTCTCTCTCTCTCTCTCTCTCTCTCTCTCTCTCTCTCTCTCTATTCAAAATATATAGGAGTTTCAATGCATGAGGAGAATTCTTATCTATCTTCTTCCCTCTCCTCCTTATCCACCCTTTCTCTTTCCTCTTTCATTAAAATTTGAAATTGATGAAAACTTTGTATGGATAAGGAGTCTTAGATGTGTGGAGGCCATGGGAGTGATTGTGTAGTTGAGGAAAATTCAAGCACCCCCTTTAGGTGGTCCCCTTTTGAAGTGATGAGAGAGAAATGTGAGTGGAATATGCTCCTATGGGCCCTGAACATTAAGTTTTTTACATGCTTGGTATTTTTAATATGTGTGACCTTCAATATTCACCTATAAGCTCTCCAAAGGTGATGAAATATATGCATTTATTTATCGAAAGTCTGCCCCCTTATCTTTGGATAATGGCACTCTCTTTAGTACAAATAAGGTTTGGTCTCCACTTTAGGTTTTTGACTATTTTAAATTTGATAACAACACCCACTTGACATTTTGAAATTCTAAACTTCATCTTCTATTATATGTAAGCCCATGACAATGCCCAATTTCTAAATTTCTCTTTTAAGGGTAAAATTAGGAAAATACCCTTTTTCTCATTTGTACCCTAAACCTATAAAATTATGAAATAGACCCTAATTAGTGATATTTAAGTTAAACCAAGGTTTTAAATTACTAAATATAGGGATATACTATGTGATATTTCTGTATATGTCATACATGCCACTCTTTTTTAGAGTTCGTGTATTTCTCTCCATTCCTGTAGAATAATCTTGTTGTGGGGCTATCTATCATATGACAATTTTGAGGAGTTAAACCTTTGTAAAAGTATTACACATGTTGCCACTTGTCAAAACCATGGTGAGGGCATTTGAGAAATAAATCATTTCACCTTTCCAAGCATTCATAGAAATGTTCACCCTCGTTTATTAGGACATTAGTAATTTCCCTATTGAGAGCATTGGTCTTACGGATAGAAAAGAATTTATGTAGAAACATCTTAGATAATTGGTCCTAAGAAGTGATCGAGCCTACCTTGAGAGAGTGAAGTCATGCCTTCACTTTGTCATTCAAAGAGAAGGAAAATAGTTATAGTGTAACAAGGTCATTTGAAAATCTTCAATATCTAAAGGTAGAACATATGTCAAGGAATTTGTTGACATGATGATAAGGGTAGACAAAAAAATTAAATGAAGGAAAAACTTGGATAATTCCCAATTTCAACTAATGATTTTCATTGGTTGTGAGCAACATTGTGGATGAAAGTGCATCACATTGAACCAGAGTAAAATAGTCTCTACGAGCCTTGATTTTTGTTACTTGGTTATCCATGTGACGACCCGGGTTTTTGAAACATGATTTGTAAAGTATTTTGAAAGGCAGGGCCCTTAAGAGTGTAAATTTTTTTTGCAAACCAAAGCAGCGGAAATTCTTTTCTTTAGAACTTGTTTTGATAACCCAAGTCACCACTTCATACATAACATAAGTACAATTTGTGTATAAAATAAAATTCCATTGAAGGAATATACTTTTATTAAACTCCAGGATCCATCCAGTGGTTCACAGTACAGCCTAATCTAGTACAATACTTATCCAAATTACATAATCCAAAACTCAAGCTCACCATACAATAAAACTCTCAACAAAGAAAAATACATATCTTCAAGGGTATACCTTGAAGATTATTCTCTTCAAGCCTTCTATAGTCTTCAGCTCCTAACTCTCCTCCCCTGTATCTGAGATATTGCAACAATTACAATATCTCAGTAAGCAATGCTTGGTAGGAGATTCAAGAAACATAATAATTGACAAGATAATTCCAATACTTCATAATCTCATTATCCTTAAACATACTCTTTACTTTGTAAGTTATGTATATCTATATACACACATACCCTTCATTGGTAAACTAGTTAAATTTGTGAAAGTAGTCAAATATCATTCCCAACTAAGCTGATCAATTCTCTTCGTTTTGAGAATTTAGTATTACAGCTAATCTTATACTGGAAATTTCCCTTCTTGGAAAATATTGGTAATATACAATTACCTAGCATTTCATTATGCTACAACATAAGGCATTTCACTATGCCTATTCTCATATGCATCATAGTGCAAAATAATCAGAAAGGGTACTATGCTGCAGTCTGATCCGTACTGGCGCGCTCGGATAACTGCCCTATTCACCACCAATACCACGGTGGAAAATATTATGTCACTGCCCGTATGGGGGGCAAGACTTTCACAGTGGTGCCCTTCCCATAATTGCCACCACCCAACTTTTAGCCTCTCTTAGGGCAAGGTATCATCACATCATCAAATTTCAAGGAGCGGGTGGCCAAACACTCATAACTCCTCTAGCAATAGCATTCCCCTAGGTTTATGCCTATTAAAACAAACTCACAAGCCTCCAAGCTTGTATGTAAAATAGATTTCATATATATCAGACCATATGTCTGTTTACTTAGGGCTGAAATATTTTCTAGTTCCCTATTCACTTATAGTTTAGTCCTTAACCATCTTATATGTGTTTAGTTGGATCATCAGGTTTTCAAGAGATTTAATACAAGTATTATCATTACTCTTATCAACATAAGATCATGAGTACAATCATGTATGCATTCATCAAATCCTCCTAAGGATTGATCTCTTTTCCCCAATCTTCCATGATCCTGACTAATGTATGTAATCTGTACATCCATACATATTGTCAATATATAAATTATGAAAAATCCTATTGATCATAAGATCTGATGTTTAGAATGATCTTTAGATCATTCATATCTAAGTATTTTTCTATCTCTAAGTCTTTATATGTCCATCTCCTTGATCTTGATCTTTCATAGATCCATTGATTGACAATCTACACATGTTGATAAAGATCAAGGTCCTAGATCTTCTATCATCTAGTTCTTCTTTAATCTAAGTTCAATTATTGGATCATCACTATAGAGGTTGATCTTGGTTTTCTTCCTTAAATCATCTTTGATTAAGGGTTTGGATTATCTAATCTAATGAATTATAACAAGTATACTAATAAACATGCTACTAAGTACAATATAGTGTTCTTATTCTTATTGTTCTTGATCATCCAAGATCTAATGGATCTTGTTTGATCATCCTTATCTTACTTAGTGTTTTTATTAGGGTTAGGTAATTTACTAACCTTTTATGCTCTTATTATTATTATTATTCAACTAGTTAATGTGTTGGTTGAAGGTAGCTTATTCAAGCCTAAATCAAGACTACTCCTCTTATTTCCGATTGGCTAAGGCTTACTAGCTGAATGGGTGAACACAAAGTGGTTACTTCAATCCTCATGTAAGGAGGCGTTTAGACCTCACAAATGTTAACGGAAGGTAGGGGAAGAGCGAGGCTCTATTAGATAACCCCCTTAACCACTATGTTCATCATTCACTAGAATGACCATAGCTCAACCTTTCGTAAGGTTCCTATAAGCATGTTTACCCTAAGTACTCTTTCTAATGGATTTTAATTAAGTCCATGAATATTTATAATGTCATTCATGGGGTTCATTATTCTTTTCCTAATTTGGGCCAAGGACTTGATAATCCTTATATTGTCCTGCTAACTATAGCCCTTACTAATTAAGTCCAAAGTACTCCATTCTTATTTATGTAATGAAACTCTACTTTCTCATTAGAATACATTTTTGATGTTTTATGCTCTTTATCTCATAACAAGTAAATCTACTAATAACATTTAACCATAAATGAATTATAAATTCAAAACAAAAAACTACATAATTTAACATTTAATGATAATGAGGCAAGGTACTTAAAATAATTAAATCTAGCACCTTATGATAACAATGAAATCACATATCATGCTAAAGTCTAAATGTTATACTAGTATGCTTTATAATATAATCATATTTAAAATACTATTATATAAAATGAAACTAATTACATTAACATTTTTAGAAACCTTTACTTATAATCCAACCATTTGATCTTAGATCTTTTCCTTTGATTAAGGATTTTAGTTATATTTAGGGAATTTTCTCTATTAAGGTCAAAAGATCATATTGATCTATTTTTGTCATATTCCATCCATGATTTCCTTGGATTTCATCATATCAACATTTATTCTTTCCATCCCAAGGATCTGATCACACTTGATCTCATTGATCAAGTGGGTCCCTTTGTATTTTTAGGGTTTTTCTACCATAATGGGTAGAACCCTTAATATATCTCACATATATCCAATTAAACCATAGATCTCACTTTATTTCAATATTATATTATTATTAAAACATATTTTTAAGATCTGATCATCTCAGATCTTGAAGATCTAGGTAATTGGAAACTTATTTCTTTAATACAGAAATTTTTTACTAAATAGTATATCCATTTTATCATTTCATTAGAAAATAGAGGTTTCAAGCTTTCCATAGCTTCTTTCCGATCTCAATTTGGAGTTCAGATGACTCCGAAATTGGATCTGGAAGTTCACAGTCATTCCTAGGGCCTGGATTTGATCTGGGTCAAAGGAACAGATGGCCCAAATTTTTTGGGCGGAAAACCAAACTGGGTGGACACGTTCGGTTCGTCGGGCACATTCGCTGGGATGAATACAGGAAGCGCCCTTGAGGTGTGTCCACAGACGCGAACGGGACGAGCGGAACGCTCATCGTCTACGTGCCCGTAAACGGAGCTGTTGCTGGGCGCGTCTGCTCGTGGATTTGACAGACATGTCGTCTTCTCACTTTGGATGATGCCCCATGCACAGCACATGCACCATTTCTGACATTGCATCACGTGTGCGTCTTGGGCGCCGTTAGATCTGGAGATCGGACAGTCCATTCTAGACCGTCCAATCAATCCTCTCTCAATTGAGGGCCCAAAACATCTATGATCTTTGTGAAAATTCTACCCTAGGGGTTTTGGACCCTTCTAAATCGATTGGTATAGTCAGAATTTTCATCTGAGCAATCTATCATCCAGAATTAAGGGTTCTGGTGTTTACTTTATTTTTACCTTTTTATTACCAAAATAAATTACAGTAAACTAAAAATTACATAAAACAGTATTAAACATCTATGGAAAGTATTTCCACCTACCTGGTTGGATAAAAAACCTCAGTTATATGCCCAATTTAAAAAAAATACCTTGTTGATGAAGATATGGCCTAAGATCTAGCTTTCTTGCAAATTTTCGTTGTTTGAACCGTTGGATCTTGAAATTTCTCTGGGGTTTTGTCGAATAGATATGTTGGGAAGTTTTGGACTTGGGAATTGATCAAATTAGATCTATAATAAAGTGCCTAATTGATTTTAGGTCTCTTGTTCCAATCTAAAAAGAAAAACAAATTGAAAAGAGAAATGTCTCTTGGAAATTTTGGGTTTTTGGGGAGGGATCTAGGTCTAATTTTTCAGGAAGAGTGAAAAAAAATTCGTGGGAATTTTAGGAAGATTTTTGGAGGATTTTTGGGGTTGTATTTATAGGCATTTTGGGTCTTTTTTCATGATTATAATATTTTATTTTTTTATTATTAAATGGCATGAAAGTCTCCCATGCTCCATTTTTTCTTCCCCATGCCCCATTTTTCTTTCCCAAGACCAGCTGATGTTTTTTGACCCATGACTTCACGTGGGCTGCTGATAAGATTGGTTTTTGGGTCCCTTGTGGGCCCCACATGGTGTAAAAAGACTATTTTGCCATTTATGTATAAAATTTGGGGTTTTATACCCATGATCTCGGATTTGAGTGTACTTAGTGGCGTTGGATTCATATTTATTAGTACATTCTAAATTTTTATGTCTCATGTTTTGATTTTTGGGAGATTTTTATTTTTGGGTAAAATTACTATTTTACCCCTTTTGTCCAAGAAATGAAGAAACTTAAGGATTTCTCATCCGAATTCAAAAATTTTCGTGCTTATAGTCATTTTGAAGGGTTTTCTAAGTTAAATTTCAATTTTACATGTCTTATGATTTGATTATACTTTTATAAAAAGTATATTCTAAATAACCCTAATATTTCAGCCCGAAATATCTGAAACTCAAACTTTATTGATTTTCTCAATCAATTACAAAAATTGGGGTTATTACAATCCATTGGAGGGTTATCTAAATCAATATGACTATGTAACCCTTGTCTAAGATTCCATTTGATCTCAGGATTCAAACTTGCAAAATTGGGGTTCATAGATTGATGATTGAGCATACAATAATTATTGGTGTGATGGATTTTATGTTTTATTTTTTTACTTTAGCTTTATATACAATATTTGTTCAAACAATGAAAAAGTTTTTCCCTTTTTTTCTCTCATTTTTTCAACTTTGTATGCAAAAAATATTTCCATGTATACAATGAATGAGTTTTTATTTTTAAGTAGACAATGAAAAATGAAACTAAGTGATGCACAATGAAAGGACACAAACTAATCAATTTGTAGTTGTTACAAGCTAAAATTTTTTTACTACATTGAATTTTTTTGGGGGGTAGCATTTATATTATACTAATCAAGATAGCTCCTCCTCTCTTTCAAACTTGTCTTACTACTTACTAGTTCGATCTTAACTAAATCAATCACTTCATAACATCCTCAATTAGCCATAGGTAATCTAAGTTGAGTGTGTTGGCAAAACTAGTCATTTAAAACCAACATAGTGATTTAGTGTGGGACCACTAGAGTGACAGTAATTTGCCTCCTTCTAAGGGGATCCTATGAGCTAGTGGGCTTTCATAGGTTTCTTATAATTGATTTTAAATTAATTTGTGTATGGTTGTGTCTGTGAAAGAAGTTGAATAACCTAGATGGGCAAAGAGGTGGTGATGAAATTCACACTTGATCTTATAGAGTATTATGATGCCTTTATTAATAAATTTCCAATCACTAGGGAAATTTAAGCAACAAACAAACAAACACACACGCACACACACACACAAACCACCCTAAAGCATGTAGACATGTTCTAAGAAAAGCACAAAAAATAGTAAACTAATGCAACTACCTACATGATACTTAACAAAGGGTTTGAGCCTCAATACATGGGACATTATAACTTAAATAGCTAATGCCTTATTGGTTATAGTGGAGCTTAGGCTATCCTTTGTTAAGTAGGTAACTTCTAACACAAGAAATCCTAATAAATATGCAACAAGCAAGTTGAATGCAATATATGTGAAATTGCACTATCACACAAGTATGCAAATCTAATTTAACTATGCAAACCTAAAGCTAAGAAATGTAAGGAGTTAAGCAGAACTTACAATAGGGTCCTAGATCATAGTCTTCATATACAAGGGTGAATCCATTTAGAAGCCACATCCACTACCAAGTTAGGATGATTCACCCTTGACTTGTATTATTACAACCGTTTTGAAATGAATTTTGATTAAATAATAAAATTACAATCTGACCTCACTATAAATGCACTAAAAAAGCAACTATCCTAATTTGAGCAACTCCCCCACATCCTTCACTAAATTATTGTAAAAAAGAAGAAGCAATAGTGATATTAAGCCATTTACAAGAATTAGAGAAAATATGTGACAATCCTAATTAAATGCAAATATGGGAGATGCACCTAAAATAATCTAACCTATGTCTAATAAAAATTATGTTGAAAGTCTTAGCAATGGCAAAAAAACTTGATGTTTATTTTCAATGACAGCAAGTGCACAAATGTATTAGAGTATAAATAGTGCAAGTATAGGTCGGCCCACAAGTGCCAACTTTCAAAACTCAGAATTTTTAATCAAAATCTAATTAAATTGCTTTAACCTTGGAAACCAACCATCAAGTGGGAAAATAATAATAATCAAATGCTAGATTTTGGAGTTTGGAAATCAACCACATTAAATATATATTATATATTCAAAATTGAATACCTTAGATTTAATACTACTCATGTTAATAGAGTAGCAATGAATTAAAAACATGGAAAGTGTGTGCAACAAAAAGAGCACTAACCTTTATATTTTTGTCAATCCAAGTGAATAGCTTAGCTTAACTTATGTGTTTCAAAACATTGCTTATATTTTTTACAATCACTAACTATCTAAGAATTTATATTCATTAAGCTAATTAATGTAATATAACTAGTTTCTAAACTATAAGAAATATCTCATAATTTCTATGAAAAGAATATTAATTTTATATATATATTTTTTTCATTTGGCTTATCCTAATCATTGATATTTTAAATTTCTAAATCAAAATGGTTCCTAAGCATGAGCAATCTATTTTTAGTGTTTTTTTACTCATACCCTAGATCAAAACTTAGCTACTCATAATTAAATTAAAATACACAAATAAAGTTAACCTAAAAAATAAAATTAAATGCTTGGAAAATATTCCCTAAATTAGGTTAATTTATTAAGTTTTTAGCCATGCTTATAATTGTAGTAAAACAATCCTAAGGTAGCAAAAAAGTTAACTAAAACTTAGGTTAATTTAGTATAAATGTTTTTACATAATTTATACTAGAAATTCATGAATTTAGATTCTAAGTTAAAGACTAAACATTTAAAAACACGCCATTTCTAACTAACACAACTAATGAAGATTAAAATTATGCAATTGAATTAAATCTACTAAGAACACAAATTTAAAACATCTAAATTTTTTTAACTAATAACATCAGAACATTACAAAAATATAATGAACTTTATCAAAATTGAATGCTATAGATATTTAAATAGATTATTAATGAAACTGTAATAAAACATATAACTACTTTCTAGGTTATTAATGCCTTAGTTCAATGTAAAACAAATAACTACTTTCCTAATTATGCAAAACTAAGGAAAGTGAGTAACCAAATCAACTATTTCAACAATTATGACAAATTTGATTACTTTCCAATTAACTAAGATGCAAACTAATGGAAATCAAATCTAAAACTAAACAAGAGAAATGAAGGAAAATTTACCACTAACAAACAATGAAAGGAAGACTACCCAAGTATCATGCATGTAACCATGGAATAGTATGCATGATTCATTAGATATGAGTTGATCAAAGCAACTCTATTAGAAACCTAAGCATGCAATTCTACTTCTAACATTAACTAATCCACCTAACGATCTAATTGGACTCTTGAAAAGTTAAGTGAATCAGACTATATAGTGGTGGAAATTGACATCTATCATTCATGCAAACAAATTCATAAGTAAAGCAATTGAAACATTCATTGATTATAACATGTAAAACATGAAATTAATCACTTATAATGCATTCAAACATTCAAGGACAATGTTAACTTACTGCTAGACACAAACATGAATTGAAAATTTCATTAATCTAATTGAATCACATCCAAAAAGTCATCAACGAAACATTCCATACATGTAATCCAAATATGAAACATAAATTATATTACATGATGCTCACTTGATCTAAATCACTCCTCAATTACAAGCCAAACTCTTCTTCAATTGTTTAAACATTCACTTATGAGCAAGTATGCTTGAAATCAATGAAGAATCCTATGCAAAACTAAGGCAAGAAACAATGGAACTTAAGTAACCAAATCTGAAAATTCAAGAGGGTTAAAAGAGAAATAAGATGCAATGAAGTCTAAGGAAAAAAAACTACATTAAAATGACTTCCCTTGGCTTTCACTCCAAGGGAAAATCATGGAAAACTAAAGGAAAACAAAGCTAGAGATGGCGCAAAAAGAAGAAATTCCAGCAAAGGCTAACCAACCTTCAAATATGACTCAAAACCCCACAAATCCTAGGTTGAACACTTTAAGGAGAAGCATGAACCTTGGTGGGAAGTAATAGTATCCAAAAGCATTACAAAATATCAAGCAAAAGGTGTGAAAAGGCTGTAAAGAGTTGGACGTCTCCTTTCTATGGAGGAGACGTCCTTTTACAATCTGTAGAAAAAATCCCTTTTGGCTTGGACTTTGGGCTGGTTTTATAAGGTTTTTTCCTAATTTTCCTTGGGTAACCTAGTATTAAGGTGTGGCGGGGATTAAAGAGGGTTGATTTGAATCGCTAGGATGGGGGAAAAGAGCTAGACATCAATTAGGAAAGTGGGTGGGAAAAGGAGGTTGACTTAAGGTGGGAAGTTGGTGGGTGACGCCACCATTTTAGGAAGGGTCATCTACCCCCTTCCAAAAACGTGAAAACTCCCACTTTTTTACAAAATTAAGTGGGAATGGTTAGGAAAGAGATGGGATAGGTTAGGTGGAGAAATTTGGTTGGTTAGGAAGCTTCTTAAGAAGTGGTATGAGTGAGAGTTCTGGAAATTCGGAGTGAATCCTAAGGGTGGGTTGGAAATTAATGAAAGAGTGGAGAAAAGTGAGAAAAACTCTAAAATTATTGGCTCTTATCCCATTGGTCCACATCCCATCTCATTCCGATAGATTTTTCCTTAATTATCTTCAAAATATCTCATGGATAACCCTCTTGAATCTCCTCCAATCCTAGCCTTCCATTTAGCTTAACTTGATGGCTTAGATGGCCAACTCTGAAGGCTCCATTGGCTAAGCTCATGGCTGACTTAAGAAGCTTCCTTGCCTTGTTTTCTTGGATTCAACCCTTGGCTTGAGTGGCTTTCATGGTTTGGCTTGAATTCCTTAGCTTGCCACCTTCTTTCATAGCTTATATGACCAAGGCCGCTTAAGTGGCTTCCACGCAAAGGTGGTGGGAGTGCATGACTTACATCATGGAACCAATTTGGCCATATTTAGCTCCTTTAATCACATCCATTACTGGTCCATAAGATGATCTTGCCCTTGATCTCATATTGCATTGATGACTTTGAGTCTTTGACTAGATCTTTTGATCTTGGTCGTCAATTTTCATCTCAATCAATCTCGACCATTGGATCAGCATGTTACTTACTACAAAAAGTGAAAAACCCTAATTAAAAGCTAGAAAAGCATGATTAATAACATACTTACAATGGATTAGCCTCTGTACCTACAAAATATCAAACTTTTACTTCCTTAGTTCAAAAATGCATGTGTTATGAATTTTGGTCTAAAAATCCTTATTTAATGCTATAAGTTGTAATACATGGGTACTAATTGCATGGTTTTTATGAAAAATTAAACACTTATCATGTATATTAGTGAAGAATCCCATGCATTCTTTCTCAATTCTTCCAACTCATTGAGTTGGATTTTTTGGTGGGTCTCAGCAATATCTAATTCGAAATTGAGCTTTTTGATAGCACATTATGCCTTATGTTCTAGCTCATTAGTAAGTGTCAGGCCTTTCCATAGAGTAGGCGATGGGGTGACATGCTTATTGGAGTTTATAGGCTGTACGCTAGGCCCACAAAGTGTTGTTTAGTCTCATAGATTAGTCTTTCCTACTTGAATTGACTATCTTTTTTATAATACGCTCAATCTTCCTATTCGAGACCTCTACTTGGTCACTGGTCTAAAGGTGGTATGAGGTAGCTACTATATGATTGACACCATACTTTTTCATTAAATTCTCAAACACTTTATTGCAAAAGTGTTTTCCCCCATCACTAATTATGGCTGCAAAAATAATTTCCTTTAAAAATCATACCGCTACCTTGTGGTCATTCATTTTGTAGGGTACAACCTCAACCCACTTAGATACATAGTCCACTCCCGCTAGGATATATGCATGGCCAAAAGAATTAGCAAAGGGTCCTATGAAATCTATGCCTGAAACATTGAATGGTTCTACAACAAGGATTTGTTTAAGGGCATCATGTATCTCTTGCCTAAACTATCTAACCTTTGACACCTCACACATGGTGTGTAGTATGCATGTGAATCTTTAAAAATGGTGGACCAATAAAAACCACACTGCAAAATTTTTGTAGTTGCCTATCTAGAACTAAAATGGTCCCCACATGCATGATCATGACAGAAAGAGATGATCTAATTATGCTACAGTCTTAATCCGTACAGTGTGCCCAGATAATTGTATAATAATCCACTGATACCAACTATGGAAATAACAAATCCAGGTTCACATTGGGGGAATGCTGGCTGTGACAGAGGCGGCCTTCCCATGATTGCCCCAACTGACTTTTAACCTCTCTTTGGGCATGGTATCCATCATATAAGTTTCAGGAAGCGGGTGGCCAAACCCTCATAACTTCCCTAGCATAGCATCCCCAGTCCTAGCACTATGTAAAACAAAATCACAAGCCATCATGCTTGTATGTAAAATACATTGTACATGTAAGATGATATGCTTGTTTAACTAAGGCTGGAATATTTTCTATGCCCTATTCTTAAGGTTTCCTTAGTCTACACATCTCATTACTTTCACTTCATTTAATTAGGTCATTAGATAGTTGAATTGGATCATAAGGTTGGTTTACTTAGTTGGTTCATGTGATTGAATCATGACAATGCTAAGGTACAAAGCATACTTATATCATGAAGGTCTATAGTTCTAAACAAAATATCATGTATGTATACACATGAATCCTTAATACATTCTTGTACATCCACCTACCTCAAAGTGATATCATGTCTTGATCCATACAGCTCAAGTGGTATTTACTCCATATTGTCCATCATGATCTTGATTCATACATTTGTCAAACCATACATATAAAATTATTCATCTATACAACTCTTCTTTCTATATGTAGTTGGGTTATCCTATGAGGGATGCCTTGATTTTCCTTGAATCATGTTTGATTAAGGGTTTGGGTTCTTTATGTATATTTTTCTATGTATACATACATAATTTTAACATATACATAATACAATACGACATTACTATTCTTATTGTTTCTAATCATACAAGATCCTCTGGATCTTGTTTGATCATCCTTATCTTACTTACAATTTTTATTAGGATTAGATGATTTACAAACCTTTTATGCTTTTATTATTATTACTCAACTAGTTAATGTTTTACTAGTTGAGGATAGCTTATTTCATCCTAAGTCTAAATAGCTCCTCTTATGTCAAAGTGGCTAAGGCTTACTTGCTCAATGGTTGAACACAAAGTGGTTACTTCAATCCTCATGTAAGGAGGTGTTTATAACTCACAAACGTCAATGGAAGGTGGGAGAAGAGCGAGGCCCTATTAAATAACCCCCTTAACCACCATGTTCATCATCCACTAGGGTGACCTTAACTCAACCTTTCATAAGGTTCCTATGAGCATTTTAACCCTAAGTACTCTTTTTAATTGATTTTAATTAAATCCATGAAAATTTAAATGTCATTCATGGAGTTTCATTATTCTCCTAATTTGGTCCAAGGAAATGATATTCCTTATATTATCCTACTAACTATAGCCTCTACTATCATTAAGTCCATGTAATTTATTTCATATAAATGTCCTTCAATTATAATTTCATTTAATTACATTTCCAATGTAGTTTTCATAACATAAGCATTAAAGCAGAAATAAATAAATCTACAATTAAATCTACTAAGCAATAATTGACAATAATAACATTCAATAATTCAAATGAAAATCTAACATGCCATAACTATTCATCATGATCCAATGGTCATTATTCATCTTTTATCTCTTGATCTTTTCATTTTCTTTTTAGATCTAATACATCTTCTTAATATGATTTCATTATTAGATCATTGATGCATCTCATCAAATGATCTAATCTTTCTTGATCCAATCGATCAAGAAGATCTTAAGTCAATTTATGCAATTTAAGGGCATTGATCTTGATCTATCCCAAATCATTATCATCCAGTTAATAAATCCATATGATTGGGGAGGATTGTAGATCTAGGATTTTGAGACATTCTAGGGGGCCTCGTGAAGAACGTTAGAAATTTGTTTAGGAATTTTATGAGCTATTTATAGGGGTTTTTGGAAATTTCCATGATTACTTGTAATTATCATGTTTGATTTCTTTTGATTATTAAATTGTCTTAGGATTCCCACTACCACCTCCTTCTCCACTAGAAGGTGGTAGTGGTTTGACTCATGATGACTTGTTTTCTGGCCGTTGGATCCCTTGTGGGCCCCACGAAGGTGAGAAAAGACCATTTTGCCCTTTTATGCAGAAAAATTCATTTCATTCTCCCGAACTTGGAATTGAGTGTACATACTGGTGTTGGATTCTTATTTCTGAGTACATTCCAAATTTTGATGTCTTAAGTCTCAGTTAGTTGTAAAATTACCATTTTACCCTTCTATTCTTAAAAATGGAGAAAAATATAGATTTTTCATCCAACCTTAGAATTTGACGTGCTTACAGTCATTCTGAAGGTTTCTTCGAGTATAGTTTCAATTATACATGTCTTATTTCTTGATTCCACTTCTATGAGAAGTGCATTTTTAGTAACCTTAATATTCCAACTTGATTTTCCTTGAAAATTTTAATTTCTTTATTTATTCAATCTCCTTACAAAAGTTAGGGGTGTTACAATCTATCACCCTTACAAAAATTTCATCCTCGAAATTTGCATATCGATTCACTTATGAGTTTTTATAGCTCTTTCATAGCTTTACTCATGTGTCCTTGCCACTGAAGGAAATCCTATATCCTTTCATTCATTTCTCATACTACCTTCTCCTCAAAGGCATAAATCATATGGTTGATTCCTATTAAAACACTCACACATGACTAACCTTGCTTATGCACTATTCACTTAAGCCAATTCTTGTTAGACTTTCCAAAAGGATTAATAACTCTTTTGTCTCAAAACCTTCTATTTCCCTTGACTGGTATACTAAATTTCTACTCCTCATTTCCACCAATCTTTCAATACTTCATACTTTTCTATTCTGACTTCTATTGCTCATCCTGATTCCTTTCCAACATATATAGTTTGGGCATATCTTCCCTGCTATGTATAGTCCTTAGACTATCTACCGAAATGACATATTACTTGATTCTACAATTTCAACTATTGTTCTTTGCAGCAATCTTCCAATATTTGGGAGTAATTATCTCTTCTTGGTTCTTTCATTATCTGGAAGTACTTATCTCATTTCTCTTTTAAATAATCATACTCCTTTACTATTTCTTTCTATTGATAATTTCTTTTCAACTTCTATCATTGAATAATAGTTTCCTTGTAATGATTCTTTCCTCATTCTCATCCCATCCATTGTTTTTGTAACACCCTTTGTGTGCCATTTTATTCATAATACTACATTTTTCCTCCAAGATAGTGTCATTTAAATCTTCATATATATCTATTATCCTTTTATGTTATCTCTTTCTCATATTTAGAACCATATTCTGAACATTCTTACAATCTATGATAATATTTATCTCTTTCCCTTTCACACACACACACACACACACACACACACACACACACACACACACACACACACATATCATTGGCTTCAAAATTTATCGATTATGCATTTCCTCATGCTTCTTTCATAACCATTTTTCATATCATACTAACCCTTTATTTGAAGTATTCTTGATAATTCTAATTAAAAGAGTCCATATTGACTTTGTAGTCACCCCTTCTCAAGCCTTTAAAACTCCATAATTTATCATATATTCTTCAATTCTCAACAATCTACCATACACTCTGTTATGGTTGATGTAATCAATGGCAAGATTGCACTAAAAAAATGTCCTTATGATATACAATTGTTAAGAGATAAATTTCTCTAATTGTCATTGTCATTTCATATTTTAGTATCATATTCCACCTTTTCTGGGTCACATCCCATATCATCCTTAAAATTTATATGACCCTAAACTTTGCTTTCTTAAATCAACATGTACACTTACCTGATAATTGACAAGTTTTGTAAGGGTTTAACATATATTCCATAAATGCTTTTGATTTCCTTAAATCTATTTCCATATATTACCACTTCATCTAATATATTTCCTTCTCCTGAAATTCATGAATATCTTTTATCCAACTTGTATAACTCAAAGTTTGTTTTGATTTCATGCTTTCAAATATTATGCATCAAAACCTAAGAAGAATGAAAGAATATGAAGATGGAAGCAAAGAACAAGCAAAATAGACCTAGATCTAAGCTCAAAATAAGGAAAAGAAGAAGAGGAGACCAAAAGGATCAAAGCTATTGTTATCATGGTTTTCACCACAAGAGAAAAGATAACTTAGATCTTGAAGAACTAAGCAAGAATAAGTAAATATATGGAAGCAAATATTCATGGGAAAAACAAAGAAGATCCATGAGTATAAAATTGAAGACCAAAACAAGAGTAAACTAACCAATGAAAGTAAGGAATGAAAGCAACATACTAACTTAGAATTGAAGTGAAAAATCAAAGGAAAAAGATTTGAAGAATCCAAAGAAGAATAGCCACATGAAAACCAAAATCCAAAAGCTCCAAAGATCACCCCTAAGTAGTGTGCTTCTTTCAAGGATTTTCACCAAAACATCTACTTGAATTGCACATGGAAAACCTTGGGAGATTTATACAGTTTTTTATTTCTAATTTGATGGGAACCTATTCTAGGAAGATAAGATGCAATTAGATCCAGGACTTCAAGATATGAATGTTAGATGGAGATTGGTGATAAGAAAGTGAAAAGTGAGGTCATTGGGTGAAATTTGGAAAGGAAGTGGGATGGTTGGATTTAGGAAGGTGGCATGGTGCTCCTCCCCTTCTAATTACATGGTATTTTATGGTTAAGAAATTTAGAGATATGGGAAAAATAAAGGATAGGAAAGATGGGGAACTACTTAGGGATTTGAGATGAATTGGGTGGGAATCAATTTAGGAGTTTCCAACTTAGGAGGCCAAATAAATGACAACTGAGGAAGGGGGGAGGCCTCCTATTTTTAGGAAATGCCTTCCTCCATTCTAAATCATGAAGCCCAACTTGGAGTGATGGAAAATAATGGAAAATGGATTTACCATGTGGGTTTTCTCACTTGATTAGTCCACCTATGCATGCTCATCTTACCAATTACAAATTTCCCTCAAAACCATCCAATTATCACATGAAAATTACATTTTTAAGCTAGGGTAATTGCTTAAAATAATCCTCCAATTTTGTGGCTCCATGTAGTGTTGCTAATATGTCCTAGGTGCCTCATTTTGATGGATTCTTTCGTTATGGCTAGAGTGGTTAAATCATGTGACTTCAAAGATTGAATGGCTTGGCTTACTTAGGTTTCCTTGTTAGATTAGGAAACCTTATGCATGGCTCCAATTCTCATGCTAAGTGGTGGAATTGCATGGATTTTTGCATGAGCCCTTTTAGTAACCTTTGTTGCTTCTAATTGAATCCTTAAACTTCATTTGCTTGCCTTAAGATGATCTTGAACCTTGATTTAGCTTTGAAATGTTGAAATTTAAGTTGTTGGCCTTCTTTTGATCTTGATCTTGAAATCTTATCTTACTTGATCTCAGCCATTGGATCATCTTCTCAACACCTAAAAAAAGAGTAAAAGGCCAAACTAAATACTAGAAAATTATGATGATTCACATTCTTACTTTGAATTAGCTCTTGAACCTGTCAAATATCAAAATTTTGAATTATTAGGTTAGAAATATGTGTGTTATGAAATTTCAAAAAGACCTTAGAATAATGCCTATAATTTATAACATATGGACTACTAATTGGGTACTTTTTAAAAAAAATTGAACACTTATCAATAAGTTTAGATAATATCTTCTGGGATTTAAAGTTATTATATATTTAGATTATGTCATATTAAAGTATATTCTTTCTAAGAAAGATGTTAAATCTAGATTGATTAGATGAATATTACTACTGTAGGAATTTGACATTGACATTTAAGATAAGAAATGTTCCAAGAATGTTATCATGATTAGTTATCTATGCTCATTGTTGAGGCTTTTAGCGAAATAATGCTTTCACTGCTTCTTTCCATAATGAGCATCTACTACTGGTTTCTTGGTTGTCTTAGATTGTAGACACAGTGAATTATCTTGTTACTAATTAGATGCCCATACATTGGAAAAAACAAGATAGGTCAAAAATTTTAGCGAAGGTTATGTGAATCTTTTAAGAGGATCTAGACTTGTTTAAGTATTGTCTTAACGAAGTTGTTTGGAGATGTGACCAGCAAATTATCACCTCCTATTGCCATGACGACACATGTAAAGGCCATTTTAGGGCAAGAAAGACCATTGCAAAAGTTTTGAAGTATGGATTTTATTGGCCAACTATTTTTGAGGATCCCCATACTTATTATATCGTATGTGCCTGTTGTCAACAATTGGGGAGTATAGGATGTAGGAACCTGATTCCTTTAAACCCTATTCTTGTTGTTAAACTATTTCATGTTTGGTGCATCTATTTCATGGGCCCATTCCCTAATTATTTTGGGAACTTCTATATGCTTTTGGGAGTAGACTACATGTCCAAATGGGTGGAGGCAGTAGTGTGAAATACTAATGACCACAAGGTTGTGGTCCAATTTTTGAAAGACAACATTTTTGCACGTGTTAATTTTTTACAAGTAGGTAGTTGTATCAAATAAGTATATTAAGCACATTTTAAAGAAGATGGTAAATCCTAGTCTAAAAGATTGGTCTTTGTGACTTAGGGATGTATTATGGGCTTACTAAACAACATTTATGACTCCTATTGAAATGTCACCCTACCCCTTAGTTTATGAGAAGGCTTGTCACTTACTAGTTGAGTTAGAGCATACACCATATTAGGCTATTATGAAACTCAACTTTGATTCAGATAAAGTAGACACCAATAGGATGCTCCAACTCATAGAGATGGAGAAGATTAGGATGGATGCATATAAGAGTGTGCAACAATATAAGGACTGGAAGAAGGCAAGTCATGATAGGCAGATTTCGAAAAAAATCTTTGTCTTAGTCAAAAGGTCCTTCTTTATAACTCCCACCTGCATTTCTTCCCAAGCAAATTACTATCTCCATGGATTGGCCCTTTTATAATTTAAAGTGTCTATCCTCATGGGGCTGTTGGGATTGAGAAATGTGGAGACGTTTTCAAATACAATGGTGAGCTATTGAAACCACTTTTAGAGCTGTAAAGCCTTGAAATAAAGGAAGTTCTCCTCAAAGATCATGTTTTGGATTGAATCCACTGCATGTCTCTTGGATATGATTAGTATAGATGAGTTAGGCATGCATCTTGCAACGTAATTGATCATGGTTTGGTTGCATATGGAAAACTTTTAGTTCTTTATTTAGATATATTTCTTTAAGCATATTTTAGTGCACCATCATTGGTTCACACATCATTCAAGTATAATTCTTCTTACCCCTATCTTCTATCTTTATTACATTAGTTGTCTTGGTATCAAATTTTAAACATTGAGTACAATGTTTGATTTAAGTCTAGGGTGGGGTATTTCAAAACATTGAGTGTGATGTAGGTTTTAATTAGCTTTTACCTAAATAAAATAACAAAAGAGGTTTTAGTTTAGGTTTGGTGGTAAATTCCTTCACAAGGATGAGAATTGAAATTGTCAAATTTTTTGAAAATTTAGTGTTATCTTTGGACTTTAGCTTATTAATAGATTTGAACACAATTATTTCATTTTGTTACTCTTTTTCTGGATTTTTATACAAATTAAATGCAAAACAACTATTGCACATTAGCCACATACACATAGTTTAAGTTGAACATTAAGTGGTAGAGTATATCTTAAAGATCTTGAAGAAAATTAGTAGAGACTTGTAACCCATGTGAGAATAAAGTCATTCTTTCTTTGTGAGGGTTACATGTAAATTTCAATTTTTCTTCAATGAATATTAAGTCATAGTTGGTCTCATTATTCTTTGTTTTAATCAACTATTGAGAACTATAATTCAAAGACCATACCAAATATCTCATGAGTATGTGAACACATTTAATTCATATGAAACCTAGAAAATGATAGAGGTCATATTTTGTTAACTTGGAGTGTATGGACGACCATAAGTTAGTTTTCAATAGTTAGCACTTTTAGCCATTATATTATAGCCTTTTCTTTTGAGCCAATCAATCATTACCCATTTTAACCCTAGAATATATCAATTACCCATTGTGTTATGGAAATATATAGAGATGGTTGGAAATATCTTGACGAACTAGTATGGATGATATAGTTCATAAGGTGGACATTAGAACATTTCAAAGAAGAACATTTCATATGTGGAAGAAGGCTATTCTCCAAATAAAGTGCCAAAAATAAAGAGAGAAAGAGAAATCCAATGAAAGAAGAATTTCAATCTCATGTGTGAAAAGAAAATAGTAATACTATAATATATGACCTTTGCAAATTATTCATTTTTGTCTACCTTTATACCACTTTCTTTGATAACTTTATCATAATCCTTACATTTCATACTAGTAAAAGACCTACCTTGGCTTAGATGTGAAAATGAATGACTATGGATAATGGTAGAGTATAATATTCATAGTAGTTGGTGTCCTTTCCATGAGACTAGTCATAATTTCTTGATTTACCATCCTTTGATATGAGATATGTGTGAGGTACTTTTTCTTTGATATACATTATTCCTCTCACACATAGTTGAGAATTATTATGACCTACTTCAAAGTTATTAATTTCTGAGTAGTGAATATATCTTGTGAGATTTGAAGTTGAAGGGTATTTTTGGACTATAATTTTAAGTTATAGCTTGCTTAGAGATTGAAAATTATGTATCTTGGTTATTCACATACATTCATTCTGAGGTTTGAGTACTTATGAAATTCTTTAGCATGAGGATAGGATTTTGAACTATTGTTCATTTTTATTAACATACTAAACTTGGATATTTAATGTACACTAAAGGGAAGAAAATTCTCTTAGAGAAATAATGGAACTACCATGTAGGTTTTATGGGTAGCATTTTGAAAATCTCTTATGAGACTATAACTCATCCATTAGGGGTAACCTCAGAGTTTAAAGGCTTTCTATATATGCTAAACGCATACAACAACAGTTGTAAAAGTGGTTAGGATTTTCTTCTTTCATCTTTATTTTTGCTTTTGTATTTTTTCTCAAGGACTAGAAAAATGTAAGTCTATGGCTATTTAATATAAATATAGTCAGTATAAGTAATTTTCATAGAAAAGTACATTTATAAACTAGATAATTACTTATATTATTGCTAATTATGACTTCTTTTCCATTTTTATAGGATTAGGATTCAGCAGAGTGATTTGTGAATTTCTTGCAATTTTAGACCATAAAGAGAGCTAATCTGCTACCCAAGCAATATCACGAACCCACACATCAAGAGTTAGAAATTAAAAAAAGTTTAAAATGCAATGGGGTTGCCCTTATCATTTTTGGAGTAATTAGAAATCTCATGCTCAAGACCACCCTTATCTATGCAAAAGAGGCTATAATTATCGAAAGGTAGGGTGGTCAGATTCCCATGCATGTCTGTATGCAATAAGCACCCCATGGTTCTTCTAAGTGAAACCATTGAAGCATATAATGGATCCATACGTATGGATTTTTCTAAAATAAAACAACTCACATGTTTAGCCATCTTTCTCTCTCTAACTCACCCACTTGGACAAGAGAGGTTTACATAGAAAAGATGTGAGAGATGTGTATACAATGAGAAAAATAAGGAAAAATAATGATAAAAAAGAAGAAAGAAAAAACATTGAGATTTGGAGTGGAATCAAGGGAGGATTTTATCAAGAGTTAGAGAGAGAGGGAAAGAAAGAAGAGAATGGGTGATGAACCTAGACACTTTTCTAGAAGATTCTGCATAGAGATAAGGAGAGGAAATGAATTGGACCAATGGGAGAAACTTAAAGAATCTTAGATGTGATTATCTAAAGCATTTGGGAATGCTTTCAACAAAAATTTGGTGGGAGACTTTAGAAGGTTTTCAACATTAAAAGGAGACTTAATTGTGAATTGGAGGGGAGTCAAGTGTGTGTTTCGCATTGTGGAGTAGATAGAGGTATTGGGTTTTTAATGTCTTTTTATCTAGAGAGGGGAATGCTTTGGGAGTGTTTTCATATGGAAGAGAGTGTTTCTAAGGGAGTCGTGAGGCCTTTTCTATGTCTTTGGATTCTTTTAGGTTCTCCTCTAAAAAATAAGGAAAATTGCAGAGAAAGAAGTCACAACATTTTCTATTTTTGGATTTTTGGTTTTCAATCATAAAAGAGAGAAGAGAAATCTTCTAGCCCTTCTCTCTTTCACTTTTTCTCTCATACTATGCGTCTTCCCTTTATTCTTTTAGTATAGATAGGAATCCTAAGGATTTCATGTTTTCCTTAGAGTGGTTTCTTTAATTTGTTTTCAATCTCTATAAAGAGTTACTTCTGTTGTATTTTGGTTTGAGATTTTAATATGTTGAGGATAGCTTGGTATGAATGGAACCCTAAGTTATTTCAATATCTTTGGTTTGTCTCTATCCATCATGTAACATGTTTAATTCTAGGATTCCAAGAGGCGCCATCTACAAAAAGAGGCACCTTTTCACAAAAGAAGGCATCATCCTCACAGACAAAAAAGTGGAAGATTTGGATGATTTGTCTATGTGTTTTAACATGTTATATCCAATGGTTTTGGGTATGATTTGAGGAGATTCTAGATTGTGGTAACTTTCCTTGATAAGTGACAAATCAAGGGAGGGAAAAACACAATTTGGTTGAGGTTTGATAGAGTCTAATTATGGATCTATAGCTTGTTTGGTTAGGAGTGGATTCTAGATCCTCTATTTGATGTGTGACTCATTGATTAAGAAATCTAGGGCATTAATCTCTATTTTGGGAAGTAGTTAGATGGTTTGTTATATTTTCACCTATGATCTTCTTAAATTTTTGTAACATTCAACTTCAATAAAGTTCATTGTATTTTTGTTATGTTTTGATGTTAGCTGTTAAATTTTTTAGATGCTTTGAATTTGTGTTTTTAGTAAATTTAATTCCATTGCACAATTTTAATTTTAATTAGCTCTGTTACTTACAAATGGTGTGTTTTACATGTTAATTCTTCAACTTAGAATTTATATTCATGAACTTTAGTTTATATTATTGTAAAATACTTATACTAAATTAGCCTATGTTTTAGTTACATTTTCTATTACCTTAGGACTGTTTTTCAACAATTGTAAGCATGGCTAGAAACTTAGCTAAATTAAGCTAATTTAGGGAATATCTTCCAATTAGATTAACTTTATTTATAGTATTTTACTTTAATTATGAGTAGCTAAATTTTCATCTAGGGTAAAAATAAAACCACACTAAAATTAGGTTGTTTCTATTTGGACATCATTTAGATTTAGAATATTAAAATATTAATCCTCAGGATAAGCCAAATTGATTTATATAATTCATATTCCTTTCATGGGAATTATGAGGCATTCCCCTAGTTTAGAAAGTAGTTATAATACGTAATTAGATTAACAAATATAAATTCCTATATATTTTGTGAGTGTATAAATATACAACCTATGCCTTGAAACATATAATTTAATTTAGGAAATTCTCTAGGATTGAGAAAATATAAAGGCAAGTTTCATTTTTTACGGTACAATTTCCATGTTTTTATTTGTCTCTACTTTATTAACTTGAGTAGTACTAAATCTAAGGTACTTGATTTTGAACATATATAGTTAGAGTGTGATGGATTCCAAGGTTCTAGAATTTACAATTTGATTGATCTTTTTTCCTACTTGATTGTTGGTTGGCTAGGTTAAAATAATCTAAATGAGATCTTGATTAGAAATTTTGAAACTGATCCATGTGGGACTGACACGTACTTGCACTATCCTTACCCCAATAGATCAGTGCACATGTGGTCATTTTAAAATAAACATTAAGCTTTGCAAAAACTTGTTATTATTTTAAAATTATCATATGCTCATGGGTCCATTGAAATATAAATGGACAAGTATGGGTCAATCCCACAAGGAATCATTTTAAAATTTTGAAATTATTTATTAAAATCCATATTAAATTATTCTAATCTAGCAAAGAAATGAGAAATAATTAATAAAATCATATCTACCATCAATTACTCTAAAAAATTAAATTAAACAAATTATGAAAGTCTAGAGCTTTAAAATCCACCGCATTAATAATTAATCATCCATATATAAGAATCAGTGATTTAGGTCACACATGTCACTACAACAAAAATGAAATATCAACATGGAAGATGTATTTGTTAAAATTGAAATTTACTTATTTTCTCAATTTTAATGATATGCATAGGTTAAACAGTATGAATTCAAAGTATAACTTGTATTTTTGACAACCACAAACTATGGAAAATGCATAATAATTCCCATGAAAAAAGTACTAACTATGTGTCTCAAATTATGTAACATACCCTTGAAAATTGATTATAAATGAATAGTCTTCATGTGGTTCATCCTCACGCTAGAGAGTGATCTAACTACTATTAACTAACATGAAAAGCACATTTAAATCTAGCTTAAAAACATGTCCTAAATAACAAGATAAAAAGGTCTAGAAATTAACCTAAACCTAACATATCAAAATTGCTAATTTGAGCATGAAATAAATGGGAAAAATTTTGGAACATAAAAAATGTCCTTAAAATTATTAGAAAAAATACCATGAATTAAGTAGATAAACAAGTTCTAATATTAGCTTAAGTTCATAAGGTTTCTAATTGTATGCAAGATGGATGCAAACTCATCTTAAGATAGCTTAAAAAATACTAAACCATAGACTAATCTTAGCACAAGATTAACTTAAAACCTAGGATAAAATAAAGCACATAAACTAAAGCTAAAATTAAGATTAAAGCCAAATAAACTAAAGCAAAAGAATGTAATCTAACATTAAAACTAATCAAAAGAACATGGACTTTATTAAAATTTGAATCAAATAACATTTACTTGATGAAACTATAACAAAAGCCAGAAAAAGAAACCAAAAACTTCTCCGGATCACATTGACGCTCAAAAGTTATGATGTACTTATCAACACTATAGGATCTTTTCCATGTCAAGCAATACATGAACGTTCTTCAGTAATGTGTCACTCACCATAGTAGAAGAGAACAAAGGTACAAAATCACCACACATAAGAAAGCACGCCCAAAAAATCCAATAGAGTGAGAGAGAATTGCTTGCTTAAATAGACAAAACAAAGGAAACCTGTGTGAAAAAGACAAGTTATGAGGAGCTTGATGAAGACAAAACATCCACTTCCTTTCCCATCCTCGTGTGTAACATTAAAAACCTCTTCAACTAGCTGTTCCCCTCTTTCTACATTGAAAACCTTTTTTCTTTTAAGTAGCTTACCCTTGAAATAACATGTTATCTTGCTTTTATAACCCATCTTCTTAATATATAAAATCTTATATTCTTAGTTCCCATCAAAAGAGAAATACCTCCTAGTTGCTTGAGGAAATATTCTATTTGTAAATTCATTAAATAGCTCTTAAGAATTCCCCATGAAGCACGTCCTTCTTCTTTTTATATCAACTTTTTTAATGTCATTTTTCAAGTGTAGCACAAGAAATATTTTAATTGTATTATTTTATCATAAAAAATGGGATATTTTCTTCTTCCTTTACACTATGACATCAAGTGAATAACTAACAAGTTGTTTCAATTGGCTAGCTTGAAAAGGTAAGAAGGTGCAATGGTTATGAATTAAGTGAGTTAGAAAGTAAAGATAGAAAGCTAGAGTTGTTATATCTAGGTGGTTCAGGCAACCTCAATGGCTAATATATGGAACACACGTAAGCCAATGATGGAATCTAGGTTGTTAATACATATTATAACTATAATAACCCCGATTTTTGTAAATTGATTGAGAAAATCAATTTAGTTTGAAGTTTCAAAAATTTTGGGCTGGAATATTAGGTTATTGGACATTCTCTTCTTATACAGTTTAAAACATGATTTAAAATTTGAAAATTATGAAGGTACTAAAACAACTAATTAAAACGACACTAAGTGCATTCAATTCAGAGTTAAAATGAAAAATTCTTAATTTTCTCCATTTTTATGAATAAAAGGGTAAAATGATAATTTTACCCATAACCGAGATCTAAGACATCAATATTTACAATCTACAAAAAAATACAATTTCAACACCACTAAGTATGTTCAATTCTGAGTTTGGGAGAATAAAATGTATATTTCTCCATAAAAGGGCAAAATGGTACTTTCACACTTCTGTGGGGCTCGCAAATGAATCCAATGACCAGAAAACATGTAATTAGTGGTCAAACCATTGCCAGCTAATAGCGGAGAAGGAGGTGGTAGTGGAGGATCCAATGTTAATTTAATGTTCAAAAGAATTGAAACATAATTATTATAAGTAATTATAAAAAATTCAAAAACATCTATAAATACACCCCAAAAAAATCCTCCAAAAATGTTCATTAAAATTCCTCCAAATTATCTTGCTTCCCCTTAAAAATCAGATCTATATTCATTCCCAAATTTCCAAAATTCCCAAAAATCTCTCTTCTTTCACCTTCTCTCTCCCCTCTCTAGATTGGAACAAGAGACCTAAATTCAATTAGGCACTTTGTTACACATCAAATATCATAAATCCAACTAGTCATATTGTCCTAGACTACCCTATCTACAAAACCCTCAAAGAAATTTCAAGATCTAAAGATGCAATCAAAGGAAAATCACAAACTAAGCAGTTATTCGATGATCTTTCCATCAATGGGATATTTATTTAAAATTGGGATGCAAAAACTAAGTTTTTCTCCAATCAGGTAGGTGGAAACTCTTTCCATACTAATTTCATGTTAGTTTATATATTTTTTATGTTTCTAAAATTAAGTTTAGGTTAAAAATAATAAAAATCAAATAAACATAAGAATCAATCATTTCTATATGATGGAGGGCTCAAATGGAAAATCTGAGCTATCCAATCGATCCAACAGGGTCCAAAACCACTTGGGTAGAATTTTCAAGAAATTTCATCAAGTTTTGAGCCCTTGGTTTGAGAGGAATTGATTGGATGGTCCAAAACGGACTGTCCGATCTTCTTTATTAGATTCAGCTCCAAGGACGCCACATTGAAACGCGCCCTGCGAGAGCGTCTCCACGCATACTCACCAAGTGCGACGATGTCCCGATGGAATGTCTGTGCGACAGCATAAGTCTCGGGCACTGTGTTACCACGTGCATCACGGTGACAGGAGTGCAGTGATCACTCTGCCCAAACAATCAAGACCATCTGTTCTGCTAGGCCCAGATCAAATCTGGACCCTAGGAACGATTGTGAATTTCTTTTCTTAATTGTGGAGCCATCTCAACTCCAAATCAAGATCGGAAAGAAGCTATGGAAAGCTTGTAATGTCTATTTTCTTTTGAAATCATAAAATTATAAAAATCTTTAAGAAATGTTCTGTTTTGAGGGAATAAGCTTCTAAGTTTCATGATCTTCAAGATATGAGATGATCAGATCTTAGGATCTGATTTAATGATGAAATAATGTTGAAATAAAGTGATATCTATGATTTATTTTGATAGATGTAAGATAAATTGAGAAATCTATCCTTTATGTAGAGAAACCCTAAAAATACAAAGGGACTGACTTGATCAATGAGATCAAGCATGATTAGACCCTTTAGATGGGTTGTATTAATGGGATTATTATGAAATGCAGTTAGTTCATAGATTAAATGTGACAAAAATAAGTGGATATGATCTCGATGACGGGAGCGCAGTGATCGCTCAGCCCAAACGATCAAGACCATCTGTTCCGTTAGGCCCAGATCAAATCTAGACCCTATGAACGATTGTGAATTTTATTTCTTAATTGTGGAGCCATCTGAACTCCAAATCAAGATCAGAAAGAAGCTATGGAAAGCTTGTAATGTCTATTTTCTTCTGAAATCATAAAATTGATAAAAAATCTTTAAGAAATGTTTTGTTTTGAGGGAATAAGCTTCTAAGTTTCATGATCTTTAAGATATGAGATGATCAGATCTTAGGATATGATTTAATGATGAAATAATGTTGAAATAAAGTGATATCTATGATTTATTTTGATAGATGTAAGATAAATTGAGTAATCTATCCTTTATGATAGAAAAACCCTAAAAATACAAAGGGGCCGACTTGATCAATGAGATCAAGCATGATTAGACCCTTTAGATGGGTTGTATTAATGGGATTATTATGAAATGTAGTTAGATCATAGATTAAATGTGACAAAAACAAGTGGATATGATCTCGATGATGGGAGAGCAGATATCACTTTGCCCGAACGATCAAGACCATCTGTTCCGCTAGGCCCAGATCAAATCTAGACCCTAGGAACGATTATGAATTTCTTTTCTTAATTGTGGAGCCATCTCAACTCCAAATCAAGATCGGAAAGAAGCTATGGAAAGCTTGTAATGTCTATTTTCTTCTAAAATCATAAAATTGATAAAAATCTTTAAGAAATGTTTTGTTTTGAGGCAATAAGCTTCCATGTTTCATGATCATCAAGATATGAGATGATCAGATCTTAAGATCTAATTTAATGATGAAATAATGTTGAAATAAAGTGATATCTATGATTTATTTTGATAGATGTAAGATAAATTGAGAAAACTATCCTTTATGATAGAAAAACCCTAAAAATACAAAGGGACTGACTTGATCAATGAGATCAAGCATGATCAGACCCTTTGGATGGGTTGTATTAATGGGATTATTATGAAATTTAGTTAGATCATAGGTTAAATGTGACAAAAACAAGTGGATATGATCTTTGGACCTTAAGGGAGTAAAATCCCAACATGTAATTAAATGTTGATCTAAAGGAAAAGATTTAAGATCTAATGGTGGGATCATAAGTAAAAGTTTCTAATCATATTAATTTAATTACTTTACTTGTCTTTTATATAAGATAGAATGGTAAATGTGATTTAAATTACAAATTAGGAAGCATGATAGTGTAATTCTTAAATTTTGGCATGCTATGCTCTAAATGTCATAGATTGTTATAATAGGTTTTGTGAATTGAATTATCTTAGGGACATGACAGTTTGAATTTAAGAGTTAAGCATGATTTCATTAGATTACTAGTCACATTTCATGTATTTCATAACTTAGGATCATGTTAGTTTAAGTATAGTTTTATTCCATTAGGTTAAGTTACATTCCTAGGAAGCATGTTAGCATAAATAGTTGTTAAATTTATATTGAATTTATGCTCTAAAGTTTATGATTTAATTGTTGTCAAATTTTATTAATAGATTCAATTGTTAAGCAATTGTTGAGATATAATGAATGTAAATCACCAAAAATGTAAACTAATGGAATATAGACATTCATGGACAATTAAGATGAGTGAATGACTTTGACTTAATATTAGTAAGGACTATAGTTAGTACGACAATATAAAGATTATCAAATCCTTGGCCCAAACTAGGAGAATAATAAATCCCATGAATGACATTTTAAATGTTCATGGATTTAATTGAAATCAATTAGAAAGAGTACTTTGGGTTAAATGCTCATAGGAACCTTATTAAAGTTTGAGCTAAGGTCACTCAGGATCATGGAAGATTTGAAGAGATGAATCACTACTTGAAGGTAGGAAGATTTTATGAATGCATCAACATGATAAATATATGTTGAATACATGATCTTATGTTTAGAAATGTTGACAAGTGTAATGTAAATACTTGTATTAAACCCCTTGGGAACCCTTATGATCCAACCAAAACACATATGAGATGGTTAAGTTAAAATTAAGGAAAACCCTAAGTGAATAGGGAACTAGAAGGTATTCTAGCCCCAGGCCTAGATAAACAAACAAATTGTCTGATAAGTATAAAATCAATACAAGGGAACCATTCATTTAGAATAGTGATCCCTAAACTTATATGAACATGGGTATCATTCATTGTAAATGATGATCCCTAAGTTTGAAGTGAAATCCTATCCTCAATATAAGAATACCAAAATATGAGGATGATGATATAAACAGACAAGACATCTGATAAGTAAAAGAACACTTTATATACAAGCAAGGAGCCTTATGGTTTTTTTTTTTTAAACAGGCATGTGCCTAGGGACGCTATGCTAGGAGGGTTGTTAGGGTTTGGCCACTCACTCTCCAAAATGTGATATATATGGTGATGCATTGCCCAAAGAGAGACAAAATGTCGGGTGGGACAATTATGGAAAGGCCACCACTATGACAGTCTGTCACCCCATATAGACATGACATAGATGATTTTCCACATTTGGTATCTATGGAGTATGAAAGTACTTATTCGAGCATGTTGGTATGGATTAGACTGCAGCATAGTAGTCCTTTAAGTATTTTGCATTATAATGCATGGCATAATGAGATGTCGATACTACCCAAATAAGGGAGTATTTTCCTAGCAGAGTCTGGATGTTTTATCAACTCAGTATGGTTGAGTGTGATGATATTGCCCAAATGAGGGAGTATTTTTCAGGAAAGTATAGATGACTGATCAACTCAGTGTGTCTGAGTGTGACTATTAATGTTTGAGATATTAACTATTTTTCATGGTTTTGACTGTATATATAGATATATATATATGTACGACATATACAATATGTATGTGTAAGGATGTACATATATGACAAAGTAAAGAGATTGATCCATGAGTATGTTTATGAACAATGGGATTATGAATTATTAGGATTATACTGTCAAATTATTATGCTTCTTGAATCCCCTACCAAGCATAGCTTGGTGAGATATTGTAAATGTTTGAATGTTTACAATATCTTAGATACAAAGAAGGAGAATTAGGAGCTCAGGACTTAAGAAGACTTGGAAGAATAATCAATCAGGGTTGTACTGTGAACCGCTGGATGGATTCTGGAATTTAATAAAAGTATATTCCTCTAATGGAATTTTATCTTGTACAAAATTGTACTTATGATATGCATGAAGTGATGACTTGGGTTTTACAAAACAAGTTCTAAAGAAAAGGATTTCTACTGCTTTGTTTTGCAAAAAAGTTTTACTACTAAGGGTGCCCTGCCTTTGAAAAATGTATTACAAAATGTGTTACAAAAACCCGGGTCCTCACAGTTGGTGTCAGAGCCATTCATCCAATCACAGTATAGTACCCTTATGTCTAGTAGGAAGATGACAATCCAAATAGAGGATGAGAAAGAGTGAGAGAAGAAGAAATAAGATAGTATTTGATGAGAATGAGTTATGTGATTAACTCATTAGTTGAGAATGAGTATAGGAAGAGCTATGTGATTAACTCATCAGGTGAGGAGTTAATGTAATTAACTCATGAAGTACTAGTAGAGTATAAGTAGATTTTACTTAGTGAAATAACTAGGAGTACTACTTAGTAAGTTATTGATATCAATATAGGGAATAGTAAGCTTAGAAACAAGGAAAATATTACAATAAAGGAAGATGTAATGTATGATATTCAGATATAATCTGAAATCTTAAGTAAAGATACTTGTAGAAATAAAATACATGAATATAACTATTAATAGGAGAAATAATGGAGATTAAGAGAAAGAGATGATAAATTGGAAAAATATGATGGAAAGTATGAAGAAGGATAAAATCCAACCTTTAAAGGAAAGGTGAAATAGATACTAAAGATAAAACCTTAGAATTATTACAAAATTTGAAATTAATAATAATAAATAATAAATATAACTGTAAGAGTTACAATTGCTACATAGATATAGTATTATGACAATTAGTTAAAGGATTTAATCATCAAAATAGAGATGATCTTACTTGAGAAAAATTTAAGGAGATAGGTAAATATTTTCAAAACTGGTGAATGAAAAGAGTTTTAGTAAAGATAAATAAGGTGATAAAATTTAGAGGAACATTAATTCAACTATATTGTGAAATTGGAGATATGGAAATAATTATGGACTATAGTGAAAGCAAGTACATTTGAGATTGATTGTAAAATAAACATGGAAAATAAAAGATCTATACACAAATAGGGATATTGATTCTACTTATATGATAGATTTGGAGATATTCAAATAATTACAGAATAAAGTGAGGAGAAATACATTTTGCAGGAATGAAAAATAATCATGAGAGAGGAAGACCTATAAAAAAATATAGGCAACTAAACTTAAGTGTAAAATTTGGACAAATGAGATGATTATGAATGAAGTATGAATCTAGATTTTGGAGAAATATGTGGTTAGGAATTTCAAGATATTTTGGAGATTTTCAATCTAACATAAGATTGAAAGAGGAAATATCTATAATAGTTGGGGAAAATGACATCAACTGATCTGAATAAGTGGAAAAAACAAATTTTAAGGATTAGTAGACGAAGGAGTGATTATAGTAATAAGTTTACATTGGGAATTAACAAGTTTCCTTAGAAAACAAAAAAGGAAGGAATCAATGTGATTATGCATAAATGATATTAAGTACCCTTTACTCCACATGAATGAGTTATTCCCAACCTATTATCATCAATGGGGAGTTAGAAATGAAAATTTATAGTGAGACATCAAAACAAATTTTGAGTTATAAGTTGGATGAGAAAGAGAGTTATTGGATAAGTGGAGATGAAATATGAAATTATTATGAGAAAATCATGACCATTTGGAGAATATGTCAAAACATTTAGAAAGCTTATCAACTATCTAGTAAGTATAAATGTGGATTTGAAGAAGTAAAGTTTAGGGTCATGTAAATTCTAAGATTGATATGGAAGTTGACCCAACAAAGATGGAAGATGATACTAATGGCCATGACAATTAGAGAAATTTATCTCTTATTAATTGTATAACATACTATAAGGACATTCATTTAGTATAATATTCCATTGATTACATAAACCATAAAGAGTTTATGGTAGATTATTGAGACTTGAAGAATATATGGTATATTATGGAGTTTTTAAAGCCTTGAGAGTGGATGATTACAAAGTCAATATGTACTCTTTTAATAGGAATTATCAAGCATACTTCAAATAAAGGGTTAGTATGGTATGGAAAAGTTATGAGGTATGCTTGAATGAAGCATGAGGAAATACATGAGCTTAAAAAGGAGAAATAAGAAAATCAAGTGCTATGAATAAAGAGGAAATCATAGTAGAAGAATAGTAATGAAAGTTGAGGAAGAAGTTATTACAAGGAAACTATCAGTTAATATTAGGATTTGAAGACGACAGGGGGTGCCATTATCAAAATGGCCCCTTGCGTTTTTCGTCCTTTTTTTTTCGTTTTTCTGTTTAATTTTCAAAAATACCCTTATCTTTAAATGGCTGTAACTTCTTCATACGAACTCCGTTTTTGGTGATTTTTTAGGCGTTGGATTCCATTTTTTGAGTAGAATCTAATGGTACTAAGTTCCCTCACAAATTCCTTCATTTACAATTTTAAATAAAGTAAAACATTTAACTCAGTTTATTTCCTATAGAATGTTTAATTTTTGTTAAAAATAGTGTAAATTGCTTGGGCATTACAGTTATCTACAAAACCCCCAAAGAAATTTTAAGATCCAATGGTGCAAGCAATTGAAAGTCATAAAATAAGCAGTTCTTGGGCGATCTTATCATCAATGTGATATTTATTTAAAATTGGGTTGCAAAACCTACATTTTTCTCCAATCAAGTCGGTGGAAACTCTTGCTGTAGTTATTTCATGTCTGTTTATATTATTTTTATTTTTTAACATTAAATTTAGGTTAAAAAGAATAAAAATCAAGTAAGGATAGGAACCATTCATTTCTGTATGATGGAGCCTCAGATGGAAAATCTGAGCCATTCAATCAATATAGAAGAATCCAAAACCCATAGGGTAGAATTTTCAAGAAATTTCATCAAGTTTTGAGCCCTTGATAGAAGAGGAATTGATTGAATGGTCCAAAATGAACTGTTCAATCTTCTTTATAAAATCTGGCTCTTGGGACGCTGCATAGAAACATGACCTGCGAGTGCATCTCTGCAAGTAATGACGTCCCAATAAAATGTCCGTGTGACAACACATGTCCCGAGCAGCACATTACCACGTGCATCTCAGTGACAGGAGTGCAACGACTGCTCTACCCAAACGACCAGGACCATCCGTTCCGCTAGGCTCAGATCAAATATGGACCCTCGAAATGACTGTGAAATTCTTTTCTTGATTGTGGAGCCATCTAAACTCCAAATCAAGAATGGAAAGAAGCTATGCAAAGCATGTAATGTCTATTTTCTTCTGAAATCATAAAATTGATAAAAATATTCAAGAAATGTTTTTTTATTACTAAACAAACTTCCAAGTTTCATGATCTTCAAGATATATGATGATCAGATCTTGGGATCTAATTTAATGATGAAATAATGTTGAAATAAAGTGATATTTATGATTTATTTTGACAGATGTAAGATAAATTGAGAAATCTACCCTTTATGGTAGAAAAACCCTAAAAATACAAAGGGGTCAACTTGATCAATGAGATCAAGCATGATTAGACCCTTTGGATGGGTTGTATTAATGGGATTATGATGAAATCTAGTTAAATCATAGATTAAATGTGAAAAAAACAAGTGGATATGATCTTTGGATCTTAAGAGAGTAAAATCCCAACATATAATTAAACTTGTTCTAAAGGAAAAGATCTAAGATCTCATGGTTGGATCATAAGTAAAAGTTTCTAATAATCTTAATTTAATTAGTTTACTTGTCTTTTTATTTGAGATAGAATGGTAAATGTGATTTAAGTTACAAATTAGGAAGCATGATAGTGTAATTCTTAAATTTTGGCATGCTATACTCTAAATGTCTTAGATTGTTATAATCATGATAGTTTGAATTTAAGATTTACGCATGCTTCCATTAGATTACTAGTCAAGTTTCATGTATTTCATAACTTAGGATCATGCTAGTTTAAGTATAGTTTAATTCCATTAGGTTAAGTTACATTCATGGGAAGTATGTTATTATAAATAGTTGTTAAATTTATATTGGATTTATGCTTTAAAGTTTATGATTTAACTGTTGTCAAATTTAATGAGTAGATTCAATTGTTAAGTAGTTGTTGAGATATAATGAGCATAAATCACCAAAAATGTAAACTAATGGAATATAGAGATTTATGGACAATTAAGATGAGTGAATGACTTTGACTTAATATTAGTAAGGACTATGTTAGTAGGACAACATAAAGATTATCAAATCATTGGCCCAAACTAGGAGAATAATAAACCCCATGAATGACATTTTAAATGTTCATGGATTTAATTAAAATCAATTAGAAAGAGTACTTCGAGTCAAATGCTCATAGGAACCTTATGAAAGTTTGAGATAAGGTCACTCTAGTGAATACTAAACATGGTAGTTAAGGGGGTTCTCTAATAGAGCCTTGCTCATCCCTGACCTTCCACTGACATTTGTGAGGTCTAAACACCTCCTTACATGAGGATTGAAGTAACCACTTTGTATTCAGCCATTTAGCTAGTAAACCTAGTCAATTGGAAATAAAAGGTATTGTCTAGACTTAGGATGAAATAAGCTATCTTCAACCAATAAAGCATTAACTAGTTGAATAATAATAATAAGAGCATAAAAGCTTAGTAAATTATCTAATCCTAATAAAAATTGTAAGTAAGATAAGGATGATCAAACAAGATCCATAGGATCTTGAATGATCAAGAACAATAAGAATCCTAATGTTATATTTTATTATGTATCTATGCATGTATGTTGTAGACAAATCTAAAGAGATAATCCAAACCCTTGATCAAATATGATTCAAGGAAGAGAACCAAGATCATCCTCTTTAGGGAACTTAGATCAAAGAAAAAGTAGATGATAGAAGATCTAAGCCCTTGATCTTTACCAGCAAGTATAAATTGTTGATCAAAGGATCTATGAAAGATCAAGATCAAAGACTTAGAATAGAAAATACTTAGATGTAAAAGATTAGAAGATCGTTCTAACCATTAAGACAAGAGCTGGATCCTTTATATAAAATGACAAGATTAGACAAAGAATATAGATAAGATAAAAAATATAGGATTATTCAGATTGTATAAATATTGATAGTATGTATAGATTTATAGATTTCATACGGCAATCAGGATCATGGAAGATTTGAAGAGATGAATCACTACTTGAAGGTAGGAGGATTTTATAAATGCATCTACATGAGAAATGCATGTTGAATACATGATCTTATGTCTAGAAATGTTGACAAGTGTAATGTAAATGTTTGTATTAAACACCTTGAGAACCCTTGTAATACAACCAAAACACATATGAAGTGGTTAAGTTAGAATTGAGGAAAACCCTAGGTGAATAGGGAACTAGAAGGTATTCCAACCCTAGATAAATGGACAAATTGTCTGATAAGTATAAAATCAATACATGGGAATCATTCATAGAGAATGGTGATCCCCAAACGTATATGAGCACGGGTATCATTCATTGTAAATGATGATCCCTAACTTTGAAGTGAATTCCTATCCTTGGTATAAGAATACAAAAATACTAGGATGACGATATAAATATACAAGACATCTGATAAGTAAAAGAATACTTTATATACAAGCAAGGATCAATCCTCCAATGGTGAGATCCGATGATTGTTAGCCATTAAAGGACTTAGATTTATGTCAATGATCCATCAAATTTGATCGTCTACAATCAAATTAGGAGTCGAATTTGCATAAAAAAACATCAATTCAAGTCCTATAACATTGATCTGATGAATTTAACTGTTAGATCATCATTAAACACATGAATCAGATACATAAAGTACTGTTCATGTTTAACAAATTTAAATGTGACCATTGATTTATTCTAAATTTAAAAATTCTAACCTTATATATTGACCATGATATTGGTAATGACAATCCATGACCTGTGATGATGAGACTTTGGACCATCAGATCACAATCAAATGTAGGAGCTGAGAATTAGTATTACTACTTTTTATGATCTAATAAGATCTAATCATAGGATGGTTTGAGAATTCGAAATAAGATTACCATCCAATGGTTGGAACTTGAAAATACAAATCCGAATCATTGAGCTCTAATCAATGGCATAGATGTAGTAACCCAAAAAATTGTGAGGGTTGGATAGACAATCCATGAATGGAAACACATCAATTGCTCGAATGGCTAAGATTGCGTATTTTAAGGATTGATTGCTAATGAATTGTTAAAATCTAATGATACCTACTTCTTTTGTAATTGTGTGTCTATGATTTGACATTGATATGAAAATCTAGAACATTGACAGGTTGATTGAGTTAACAAATAATTAAGTTGAAGGAGATAACTGAATTGAGAATTTCACCCAAGAGATAGGTAATTTTAACATTGATGTTCTTTTTGTACAAGTGAAAGATTGTGGAAACTATTTCACTCAAAATAGTAACAATGTGACAGTGCAATTTCCAAATTGCATACAATTTAATGTCTTTATATTATATGCAAAATATTAGCTATGAAATATCACATTAATTTAATTTTGCGGCTGAAAAATTATTATATGAGACTGTATTTGAAAATACTTGCATTTCATGATTTATGAAATGACAAGCAATTGATGTTATTGTGTATAATCCTTGAACGCAACCCTTGTGGGGGTTGCCTTTAATCATCCATGTAATGCCACAGGATTTGACTTGCATGATTTTCAACTATTTTGTATGATGTAGAAGCACGTGATGATTGCTAGTGTTATGTAGTTTAAGCTAAACTTGCAAGCACATGAATCAGTTATAATATTCTAACATGAGGAGGTCAATCCCATTAGGAATCAAACGATTGTGATATTAGTGGTCTCTAACTTAAAGTACTTTAACCTAGCCAAGATAATGAGATTCTAATCTATGCTAATGATGGAAATAAAAAATATATGAAATTAGAAACTTTCTAATGTTAGAAATTTATAGACCTAAACATGGAAACTTTCTTAACAACCCTAACATGCAAATTAAACCTAAAATAATGATCTAGCTAATAAATCAAAACATGTAATACTTATTGAAACAACTAAACAAATGGTATGTATGGAATTAAACTAGAAAGAATGCACGCAACTTAAAGCATGGAACTAAGATGGAAACTAATAATTAATGGAATCTAAACTAAGATTAAACTATAATTAAATACAAAGACTAAATGGAAACAATAGTTAATCAAATGATTAAAACAATGCTAGCAAAGTATCATGTGCATGACCCATGAAATGGTGTTCATGATTCATGGAGTAAATATAGATTGAAATTGAAGGACCTATAACCAACTACCATGCAATCTAATCTAAAAATCAGCTCAACATTCTAAATGATTAACTAAATGCTTGGAGAATCAAGCAAACTAGCAATAACAAATGCTAACATCAAGAACAAATCATTCATGATTACTATGTTGCTACAAATTCCAGCAGCATGCTATTTTTAATATCCAAGCAGTTAGCACATGAAATCAAGGACTTTGAATACCATAAAATATTCAAAACTAAATTACTTAGCTACGTGAAATAAGCAGCAATGATAACCCTCACAGAACTTTATTAAATGAATGTCAAATTGTATCAAAAAGAGAACTCATTAACATGTATACAATTGCTGGACTTTGCATGCTTTTTCAAGACATGGAACTTGATTCCAATTACATATGTAATACCTTTTAACAACAGTAAATAAAGTTCAATTGTGGTGACCTGGATTTTTGTAACATGTTTTGTAATATATTTTGAAAGGTAGGGCCCTTAATTAGTAAAAAAGATTTGCAAAACAAAACAGCAGAAATTCTTTTCTTTAGAACTTGTTTTGTAAAACCCAAGTCATCACTTCATACATAACATAAGTAGAACTTTGTACAAGATAAAATTCCATTAAAGGAATATATTTTCATTAAATCCCAAAATCCATCCAATGGTTCACAATATAGCCAAATCCATTACAATACTTGTCCAAATTACATAATCCAAACTCAAAGCTCACCATACAATGAAACTCTCATTACAATACAACACTCTCAAACAAAGCAAAATACATGTCTTCAAGGGTATACCTTGAAGATTATTCTCTTCAAGTCTTCTATCATCTTGAGCTCCTAACTCTCCTTCCCTGTATTTGAGATATTGCAACATTTACAATGTCTTAGCAAGCAATGCTTGGTAGGGGATTCAAGAAGCATAATAATTGACAATATAATGCTAATACTTCATAATCCCATTATCCCTAAACATATTCGTGTCTTTATTCTTCACTTTCTAATATATGTACATCCAAATGCATACATGTTATACATGGGTAAATCAATTAAATTTATGAAAGTAGTCAAATATCATTCCCAACTAAGCTGATCAATTCTCTTCATTATGAGAATTCAGTATTTCAGTTAATCCTACATTGGGAATTTCCTTTCTTGGGAAATATTGGTAACATGTAATTACCCATCATTTCATCATGCTAAAACATAAGGCATTTCACTATGCCTACTCTCATATGCATCATAGTGCAAAAAATCAAAGGGCTACCATGCTGCAGTCTGATCTGTACTAGCACGCTCGGATAACTACCCTAGTCACCATTGATACCATGGTGGAAAATATTATGTCACTCCCCATATGGGGAGACAAGACTTTCACAGTGGTGGCCTTCCCATAATCACCCCACCCTACTTTTAGTCTCTCATAGGGCAAGGTATCATCAAATCATCAAATTTCAAGAAGTAGGTGGCCAAACCCTTATGACTCCTCTAGCATAGCATCCCCCTAGGCTTATGCCTATTAAAATAAAATCACAAGCCTCCAAGCTTGCATGTAAAATAGATTTCATACATATCAGACAATCTGTCTATTTACTTAGGGCTGAAATATCTTCTAGTTCCCTATTCACTTATAGTCTAGAAGGTAACCATCATATATGTGTTTGGTTCTATAATAAGGGTTTTAGGGGATTTAATACAAGTATTAACATTACTCTTGTCAACATAAGGTCATGGGTTCACTCATGTACATCCCATGTAAATGCATTCATCAAATCCTCTTACCTTTAAGTAGTGATTCCTTTTTCCCAGATCTTCCATGATCCTGACTGATGTATGTAATCTGTACATCCATACATATTGTCAATATATATAAATTAAGAACAATCCTATTGATCACTAGATCTGATGTTTAGAATGATCTTTAAATCATTCATATCTAAGTATTTTCTACCTCTAAGTCTTTGTGTGTCCATCTCCTTCATCTTGATCTTTCATAGATCCTTTGGTTGACAATCCACACTTGTTGATAAAGATCAAGGTCCTAGATCTTCTATCATCTAATTCTTTTTTTATCTAAGTTCAGTTATTTGATCATCCCTAAGGAGGATGATCTTGGTTTTCTTCCTTGAATCATCTTTGATCAAGGGTTTGGATTATCTAATCTAATGAACTAGATTTGATCAATAACATGCATACTAAATACAATACAATATTTTTATTCTTATTATTCCTGATCATTCGAGATCTAATGGATCTTGTTTGATCATCCTTATCTTACTTACAGTTTTTATTAGGGTTAGATAATTTATTAACTTTTTATGCTCTTACTATTATCATTCAAACAATAAATGTTTTGCTTGTTCAAGGTAACTTATTTCAGCCTAAGTCTAGACGACTTCTCTTATTTCCAATTGGCTAAGGCTTACTAACTGAATGGGTGAACACAAAGTGGTTACTTCAATCCTCATGTAAGGAGGCATTTAGACCTCACAAACGTCAACGGAAGATAGGGGAAGAGCGAGGCTCTATTAGATAACCCCCTTAACCACTATGTTCAACCTTCATTAGAGTGACCTTAGCTCAACCTTTCATAAGGTTCCTATAAGCATGTTGACCCTAAGTACTCTTTCTAATTTATTTTATTTAAGTCCATGAACATTTACAATGTCATTCATTGGGTTTATTATGCTCCTAGTTTGGGCCAAGGATTTGATAATCCTTATATTGTCCTACTAACTATAGCCCTTACTAATTAAGTCCAAAATAATCCATTCTTATTTATGTCGTGAAACTCTACTTTCTCAATAGATTCCATTTTTGGTGTTTTATGCTCTTTATCTCATAACAAGTAGATCTACTAATAAAATTTAACCATAAATGAATTATAAATTCAAAGCATAAAACTACATACTTGAACAACTTAAATGATAATGATACAAGGTACTTAAGATTCCACTAGCATTATTTTCAACTAATATACCTTAATAACTCAATTTAAACTAACATGGACCTAAGGTACAATCTCATACTATAGCATAATCTTACATGAATTCCTAGCATGGTCCTAAGTTACAATGGCATGAAATCATACTAACTTGGTCCTAAGTTACAGTTGCATAAAATCACACTAACATGACCCTAAGATGATTAAATCTAGCAACCTATGATAACAATCTAATCACATATCATGCTAAAGTCTAAAAGTTACACTAGCATGCTTTATAACATCAATCACATTTAAAATGCTATTATCAATTAATAGAAAATGAAACTAATTACATTAATATTTTTAGAAACCTTTACTTATGATCCAACTATTAGATCTTAGATCTTTTCCTTTTGATCAAGGGTTTTAGTTATATTTAGGGGTTTTTCTTTATTAAGGTCCAAAGATCATATTGCTTTGTTTTTGCCATAATCAATCCATGATCTCCCTAGATTTCATCATATTAGCATCCATTCCATCCATCCCAAGGATCTGATCACACTTAATCTCATTAATCAAGTGGATCTCTTTGTATTTTTAGGGTTTTTCTTTATTAAGGTCCAAAGATCATATTGCTTTGTTTTTTTCATATTCAATCTATGATCTCCCTAGATTTCATCATATCAACATCCATTCCATCCATCCCAAGGATCTAATCACACTTGATCTTATTGATCAAGTGGGTCCCTTTGTAATTTTTAGGGTTTTTCTACCATAATGGGTAGATCCCTTAATATATCTCAGTATGTCCAAATAAACCATATATATCACTTTATTTCAATAGTATATCATTATTAAAATAGATTTCGAAGATCTGATCACCTCAGATCTGAAAGATTTTGGAAATTGAAAACTTATTTCCTAAATACAGAAAGTTTGATAAGGTATTTTCTCCATTTTATCATTTCATAAGAAATTATATGTTATAAGCTTTCTATAGCTTCTTTCCAATCTTAATTTGGAGTTCATATGACTCCTGAATTGAATTTGGAAGTTCACATTCCATTCCTAGGGCCTAGATCTGATATGGGCCCATCGGAATGGAAGGCCAAAAATTTTCAAGCAAAACGCTCATCGTCGCGCTCCCATCACCGAGATGGGAGATGGACGCTCTTGCCTGGGATCGTTGCCTATGCGCGGTCGTCCCTCTTGGGACGATGTTGAACGCGCAAGGAAAAGCTTTCGCATGCTGCATTTCTGTGTGGCATCTCGCACGACGTCCTGGGGCCCCCGGTCCGATCGGGAGATCGAACAGTCCATTCTAGACCGTCCAATCAATCCCCTGTCAATTGAGGGCCCAAAACTTGATAGATTTTTGTGAAACTTTTACCCTAGGGGTTGTGGACCCTTCTGGATCGATTGGAAGGGTCAGATTTTCCATCTGAGCCCTCAATCATCATGAATTGAAGGTTCTATTCTTTTTCTTTATTTTTATAATTTTTCACCCAAATCAAATTATAATAAAATAAAATTTTCAACAAACAATAAAAATATGTCCAGGAAGTAGTTCCACCTACTTGATTGGAGAAAAACATTGGTTATATAGTCCAAATTAGGAGAATACCCATTTTGATGATAAGATAGCCCAAGATCCACTTGTCTTGTGATTTTCGTTGTTTAAACCATTAGATCTCAAAAATTATTTGGGTGTTTTGTAGCTAAGGTATGGTAAAAAGTTTTAGACAGTGAGATTCGTGATTTTTTATCTGGAATAGAGTGCCTAATTGAATTTAGGTCTCTTGTTCCAATCTAGAGAGAAGAGGGAGAAAATGAAAGAGAGAGATCTTTTGGGAGTTTGGGGATTTTGGGAATGGATTTATGTCTAATTTTGCAGGAAAAATCAAGATAATTTTGTGGGAATTTTATGAACATTTTTGGAGGATTTTTTGGGGGTGTATTTATAGGCATTTTGGGTCTTTTTTTCATGATTATATGTAATGATGATGGTTTATTTTTTATTATTTATTTAGCATTGGATTCTCTACCTCCACCTTTTTCCCCAAGACTAGTTGGTAGGGGTTTAAGTCATGCTTTCACGTGGGCTAGCCATAGGATCCCTTTTCAAGTCCCTTGCGGGCCCCATGATCTCAGAATTGTGCGTACTTAGTGGAGTTGGATTTGTATTTTTCAGCACATTCTAAATTTTGATGTCTCAGATTTCAATTTTTGGGTAAAATTATTATTTTACCCTTTTGTCCATAAAATGAAGAGAATTAAGGATTTTTCATCCGAATTCAGAATTTGTTGTGCTTACAATTATTCTGAAGGGTTTGCTAAGTTCAATTTCAATTATACATGTCTTATCCCTTGATTATACTTTTATAAGAAGTACATTCTAAATAACCCTAATATTTCGGGCTGAAATTTCTGAAACTCAAACTTTATTGATTTTCTCAATGAATTATAAAAATTGTGGTTATTACATCAACTAACATTCAATTATAGCCCAAAAGAAACCCAAGAGAAGAAAATCTTGGAAGATGGAACTATTCTAAGACAAAAACAGCCTTAAACTAGAGTTAGAACTAAGCGAAAACCACATAAAATATGGAGGGAACTCAAAGGATTTTGGCTATTATTTCTCTTGGATGTCACTACTAGAGAAGCAATAACTTAGATCATAAGAGAATGGAGCAAGAAAACAAGTGTATTGCAAGCTAGATTCAAGGGAGGCAAAGGAATAAAAGCAAGTGCATGAAGGTAAGGATGGTAGTTTAAGGAGGTGGAAGAGTTATGGAATGGTAGGACTCTTGAATGGAAAGTCAAATTCGTGGTGGTATTTTGTGGTGAGGTGGAAAGTGAAAAAAAAAGGTGGTAAAAAGTGAGAAAAACATCAAAATTGGAAGGCTCTCATCCTATTGGTCCATATGACAACTTATCCTAATAAGGTTACCCTTAATTATTCAAAATATCCCTTAAAACCTCATGGATATTCTTGAATTTCATCCAATCCTAGCTTTCCATTTAGCTTAGCTTCATGGCTTTGATGGCTAACTTTGAGGGCTTCATTGACTAGGCTTCATGGCTGACTTAAGAAGCCTCCTTGGATTGACTTCTTATGTCCATCCCTTGGATCGAGTGGCTTGAATGGTTTGGTTTAAATTCCTTAGCTTGCCACCTTATCTCACTGCTTCTATGGCTAAGGTGGCTTAAGTGGCTTCCATTCAAAGTTGGTGGGAAAGCATGGCTTACTTCAACGGCCCACTTTGGTCACCTTTAGCTCCTTTGATTTCATCCATTACTCACCATAATATGATTTTTACCCTTGGATTGATAACTTTTGGTCTTTAACTTAATCTTTTGATCTTGATCTTCAATTTCATCCCCATCGATCTCACCTGTTGGATCATCATCTCTCTTCCTATGAAAGATAAGAAATTCTAATTAAATCTTTGAAAAATATGATTAATCATATACTTACATTAGATTAGCTTGTGGGCCTACAAAATAACAAACTTTTGCTTCGCTAGGTAAAAAATGAATGTGTTAAGAATTGTGGTATGGAAACCCTAATTTACCCCTATAAGTTGTAACACATGGGTAACTAATTGGATGGTTTTTGTGCAAAATTAGGCATTTATCATAGCTTGCAACTAGAATTTTGTTAGTCCTAAGTAAAACATGGAAAAAATCATTCTACAAAAAAAAATAAAAATAAATACAAGGTGCCCCTTATGTAGGTACTCACAATTACATTTAGCATATGCAACAAGCCCTCTAATGCCTAGTGGACGAGTTAGGCCTCGTGAGGGTTTGCAATGAATAGATCCACAAAATTCTCAAAATTTTTATGAAAGTCCTTTATTCATTTGAGAAAATTTTCTCTTATTTAGCTTATATTAAATATTTAACTTTAGCCTACTTATAAAAATCAACAAAAAGGATCAAAATCCTACCCTTATGCTTAAGATATCCCATTATTTCATTAAACATTAGAAGATGAGCGTGTGCTATGGCTGATATATAATTATATTTTCCAAGTCAAGTATAACCTAACTTATGATCCAAATGTATGCCTTGATATCAATTCTCATAGGATATACTTGTCACTTAGGAACGTGTTAATCTCTCATTAATATGTGAGTAGAATGTTGTTCATCAAGTCTAAAAGTCTCATATATTTTATACAAAATAATGATAATTGAGAAAGGATGATAATGAAGATCTCATGAAAGGATATCAACTATTAAGAATGTTGCACTTTACTAGCTTCCCTATTCATTTATAACCATATCCAAGTTATATTTCTCCTAAGATCAAGTTTTGACTTCTATTAGGATGAACCATAGGCTTAAGTAGCACTTATCAAAATAATGGGTATATAGATAAACAATGGTTGTTTTGGAAATATGTAAAGGTCATCTATTGGTGTATTCATAACTTTTCCATTTTTCATCATCAGAGTAAATATTCTTCTTTTTCATTGTCTAGCTTTTTCTTTTCTTTTTCACTTAACTTTATATATTGCCTTTTTGAACTTTTTCTTATTTTTCACCTTTTTAATATTCATCTCTTGAATTATACTATTCATACTTTTTCTCAAGATGCTCTTCAATCTTCTCTACATATTTTAAAACAAATGGGTATTGGATATATATTAGGGGATCAATGTAAGTAAAAGTTGTTTGGCTAACAAAGAAAAGGCTGACCTTTAAAAGGCTCAATATTCTAACTAAAAGAAAATAATATAGGGAAGGCTAAAGGCTTTGAGTTTTACCAAGGATGACTTCTATCATTTCCTAGGTTTCATATGACTTGAGAGTGATCTTAAACATAAGAGATGTATGGTATAGTTTTCTGTGATTTCTCAATAGTTGACCAAGACAAAAAATAATGAGACCAACTAAGAAATAATGTCCTTTGAAGAAAATGTTGAATTTTTATATAATCCTCAGAAAAGGAAGAATGGCTTAAAACTCACTTGATTTATAAGTCTCCACAAATCTTCTTTAGGATCTCAAAGTTATTTTCCTCTTCAACTTAAACTATATCTAGCTATTTTGTGCAATTAATGTTTTGAGTTAAATTTTTCATGATACACTTTAGAAAAAGAATACAATCATGAACTAATTGCATACAACTCCATTAGTATGCTAAAGTTCAAAAAATTTAGCCGAATATTTAGAAAATTTAATTTCTCATCTTTATAAGGGACTTAAATTATTATTTTTTTAATTTTTCAAAACTTCAAGAAAAGTTAGAAATCTCATGTATATCTACAATAGCCCCCAACCTAAACTAAACATTGTCCTCAATGTTTTGAAATATAGGACATTTAAATGATGAAAGGATAATGAAAAGTATTGGGACTTTCTAAAAAATCCTCGGTTGCCTCCTAGTGAGTGCTATATTTAATGCCTTCAGTTAGGCATTGCCTATAACTAATCTAACCATCTAAAACTAGATTTAGCTAGTTAAACTGTTTTTTTATAATCTTATCCCTAAGAATGAAATGATAATATTTCTCATGCTACTTCAAAACCATGTGATAATCTATATATTTCCTCTACCATGAAATTTTAGGCTGTGGTAATAATATGACACAGTAGACCACCAAGATTTTGAATGTTGTGGGACCATATTGATGATCCCCCAATTTTAGTATTTCACAGTAGTCCATATAATTCCTCCACCTTGCATTTTGAGGTCATGGTAACATGATGATTCCATGTACTATTGTGCATTCTGTTGGACCATATGGAGATGAATGGTCCTCTTCTTGACCAAATTGAGAGATAACATTGACCATTATATTTAGTTTAACTTTTTATTATATTTCCTTAATATTGTCTTGAGATAGGGTATAAATTGATTATGCCCTTCCCTAAAAGATTGTTCTTGTATTACTAAAGCTGGGGACATTGTTAGAGTCAAACCCTTACTCTCTTCTAAGGTGTACCCTAGAGTAGGTTGATGTGCCTCAACTGATTCTTCTTCTTGTGTTCTGTGGGAATAGGTAAGGTATCAAATGGGCCTACATGACTATCTTGTGATTGGTCAAATAAGTTTGTAGGTCCCAATTAGGTACATCTTCAATATTTGCAAAGCTCAATTAGTATTTTAAGCTCTATAGGAGTATCTACTCTAGCTTGCTATTGACAACTATCCATTGAAGGCATAGTATCCAAAAACTCATTCACCTCCCAAATGGATGTGTCTTCATCAAAGTTATTGTAATAACCTCAATTTTTGTAAATTGATTAAAAAATCAATTTAGTTTGAATTTTTAGAAATTTTAGGCTAAAATATTAGGTTATTGGAAATTCTCTTTTAATAAAGATTAAAATATGATTTAAAACTTGGAAATTATGAAGGTACTCAAAAAACCAACTAAAATGACACTAAGTTCATTCAATTCTAAGTTAAAATGAAAAATCCCTATTTTTCTCTATTTTTATAAACAAAATGGCAAAATGGTAATTTTACCTATAATCAAGATCTAAGATATCAATATTTAGAATTTACTTAGAAATACAATTCCAATGCTACTAAGTATGCTCAATTTTGAGCTCGGGAGAATAAAACGTATTTTTCTCCATAAAAAGGCAAAATGGTCCTTTCACACCTTTGTGCGGCCCACAAATGAATCCAATGGCCAGAAAACATATAATGAGTGGTCAAACCACTACCATATGATAGTGGAGAAGGAGGTGGTAGAGGAGGATCCAATGTTAATTTAATATTCAAAAGAATTGAAACATAATTATTATAAGTAATTATGAAAATTTCAATAACATCTATAAATACACCCCAAAAAATCCTCCAAAAATGTTCATTAAAATTATCCCAAAATTATTGTGCTTCCCATAAAAACTAGATCTAGATTGATTCCCAAATTTCCAAAAAATCCCCCTTCTTCGCCTTTCTCTCTCCTCTCTCTAGATTGGAACAAGAGACCTAAATTCAATTGGGCACACTGTTCCAAATCAAAACTCACCAGTCCCACCATTAATATTATCTTAGACCATCTTATCTACAAAACCTACAAATAAATTTCATGATCCAACGGTGCAATCAACAGGAAATCATAAACCAAGCGAGTATTAGGCGATCTTACTTTTAAGGGGATAATTCTTTAAAATTGGGCAGCAAAATCTAATTTTTTCTCCAATCAGGTAGGTGGACACTCTTCCCATACTTATTTTATGTTAGTTCATATAACTTTTATTTTTCTGTAATTAATTTTAGGTTAAAAATTATAAAAATCAAGTAAGGATAAGAACCCTTCATTTCTATATGATAGAGGGCTCCAATGGATAATCGGAGCCATCAAATTGATCCAGAAGGTCCAAAACCCCTAAGGTAGAATTTTCAAATTTTTTTATTGAGTTTAGAGCCATTAATTGAAGGGATTTTGATTGGATGATACAAAACAGATTGTCCGATCTCCCTTAAGAGATCGATTCACTAGAACGTCGAAGTGGGATGCCACATGAAAACACGCCTTGTGGGAGCATCTCCGCACTTGTCCTCCACGTGTGATGGCGTTCTGACAGAACGATGCAGAAAGTGACATTGCCCAGGGCATTGCGTTTCCTCCTGCGTCCCAATGATGGGAGCACAACTGCTTAGCCCGACTGGACCCATCGCTTGACTTGATATGAGCTGGTTTTTCTACTAGGCCCATATCAAATTTGGAGCCTTAAAACGATAGTGAACTTCACTATTCAATTCCTGAGTCATCTGAGCTCCAAATCAAGATTGTAAAGAAGCTAAAGAAAGCTTGTAATCTCTATTTTCTTCTAAAATCATAAAATTGATAAAAAAAAATCTTTAAGAAACATTCTATTTTGAGGAAATAAGCTTTCAATTTTCATGATCTTTAAGATTTGAGATGATCAGATTTTGTGGGTTTGATTTAATGATGAAATAATGTAGAAATAAAGTGATATCTATGATTTATTTTGACAAATCTAAGATAAATTAAGGAATCTACCCTTTATGTTAGAAATACCTTAGAAAAACAAAGGGACCCACTTGATCAATGAGATCAAGCATGATCAAACCCTTGGGATGGTTTGTATGAATTGGATTATGATGAAATCTAGTGAGATAATGGATTAAATGTGACAAAAACAAGTGGGTATGATCATTGAATCTTAATGAAGTAAAAGCCCTAAATGTAATTAAAACCCTTGAACTAAAGGAAAAGATCTAAGATCTAATGGTTGGATCATAAGTAAAAGTTTCTAATAATCTTAATCTAATTATTCACTTGTCCTTTATTTGGTAATAGAATTGTATATGTGATTTATGTTGTAAATTGAGAAGCATGATAGTGTAATTCTTAAATTTTAGCATGCTATGCTCTAAATGTTATTAGATTGTTATAATAAGTTAGTAATTTAATTATCTTAGGGCCATTTTAGTTTGAATTTGAGATCTTAGCATGATTCCATTAGATTACTAGTAAAATTTCATGTATTTCATAACTTAAGATCATGCTAATTTAAGTATAGTTTTATTCCATTAGGTTAAGTTACATTCATAGGAAGCATGATAGTATAAATGGTTGTTAAATTTATATTGGAGTTATGCTTTAAAGTTTATGATTTAATTGTTGTCAAATTTTATTAGTAGATTCAAATGTTAAGTAGTTGTTGAGATATAATGAGCATAAATCACCAAAATGTAATCTAATTGGAAATTAGAGTTTCATGAACACATAAGAGGAAGCAATGACTTTGACTTAATATTAGTAAGGGCTATAGTTAGTAGGATAATATAAGGATTATCAAATCCTTGACCCAAACTAGAAGAATAATAAACCCCATGAATGACATTTTAAATGTTCATGGATTTAATTAAAATCAATTAGAAAGATTACTGAGGGTTAAAATGCTCATAGCAACCTTATGAAAGGTTGAGCTAAGGCCACTCTAGTGAATGCTGAATATGGTAGTTAAGGGGGTTTTCTAATAGAGCCTCACTCTTCCCCTACCTTCCGTTGATGTTTGTGAGGTCTAAACACCTCCTTACATGTGGATTGAAGTAACCACTTTGTGTTCAGCCATTTAGCTAGTAAACCTTGCTCAATTGGAAATAAGAGGAGCTGTCCAGACTTAAGATGAAATAAGCTATCTTTAACTAGTAAAACATTAGCTAGTTGAATAATAATAATAAGATCATAAAATTTTAGTAAATTATTTAATCCTAATAAAAATGGTACGTAAGATAAGGATGATGAAACAAGATCCATGGGATCTTGAATGATCAAGAACTATAAGAATCCTAATGTTATATTTTATTATGTATGTATGTATGTTGTAGACAAATCTAGATAGAAAATCCAAACCCTTGAACAAATATGATTCAAGGAAGAGAACCAAGATCCTCCTCCTTAGGGATGATCAAACAACTGAACTTGGATCAAAGAAGAAGTAGATGATAGAAGATCTATGCCCTTAATCTTTATCATCGAGTATAAATTGTTGATCAAAGGATCTATGAAAGATCAAGATCAAAGAGAGAAATACACAAAGACTTATATAGATTTGAAAGATTAGAAGATCATTCTAACCATCAGATCTACTGATCATTAGGATAAACAATATTTGAGGAAGATATATTAGGATAGGACAAAAGATCTAGATACTTTATATCAAAGGACAAAATTAGACAAGGAATATAGATATGAAAAAAAATATAGGATTATTCAAATTGAATAAATATTGATAGTATGTATAGATTTATAGATTTCATACGTCATTCAGAATCATGGAAGATTTGAAGAGATGGATCACTACTTGAAGGTAGGAGGATTCTATGAATGCATCTACATGAAAAATACACGTTGAATACATCATCTTATGTCTAGAAATGTTGACATGTATAATGTAAATACTTGTATTAAATCCATTGAAAACCATTACGATCCAACCAAAACACATATGAAATGGTTAAGTTATAATTGAGGAAAACCCTAAGTTAATAGGGAACTAGAAGGTATTCCATCCTTAGATAAATAGACAAATTGTCGGATAAGTATAAAATCAATACATGGGAATCATTCATATAGAATGGTTGTGACGACCCGGGTTTTTGAAAACATGATTTGTATAAAGTATTTTGAAAGGCAGGCCCTTAAGAGTGTAAATTTTTTTTTTGCAAAACAAAGCAGCGAAAATTCTTTTCTTTATAACTTGTTTTGAAAATCCAAGTCACCACTTCATACATAACATAAGTACAATTTGTGTACAAAATAAAATTCCATTGAAGGAATATACTTTTATTAAAACTCCAGGATCCATCCAGTGGTTCACAGTACAACCAAATCTAGTACAATACTTGTCCAAATAACATAATCCAAAACTCAAGCTCACCATACAATAAAACTCTCAACAAAGAAAAATACATGTCTTCAAGGGTATACCTTGAAGATTATTCTCTTCAAGTCTTCTATAGTCTTCAGCTCCTAACCCTCCTTCCCAGGATCTGAGATATTGCAACAAGTACAATATCTCAGCAAGCAATGCTTAGTAGGGGATTCAAGAAACATAATAATTGACAATGTAATTCCAATACTTCATAATCTCAATATCCTTGAACATACTCTTTACTTTGTAAGTTATGTATATCTATATACATACATACCCTTCATGGGTTAACCAGTTAAATTCGTGAAAATAGTCAAATATCACTCCCAACTAAGCTGATCAATTCTCTTCATTTTGAGAATTTAGTATTACAGCTAATCTCATACTGGGAATTTTCCTTCCTGGGAAACATTGGTAATATACAATTACTTAGCATTTCATTATGCCATAACATAAGGCATTTTACTATGCCTATTCCCATATGCATCATAGTGCAAAATAATCAGAAAGGTTGCTATGCTGCAGTCTGATCTGTCCTAGCATGCTCGGGTAACTACCCTATTCACCACTGATACCACAGTGGAAAATATTATGTCACTGCCCGTATGGGGGGGCAAGACTTTCACAGTGGTGACCTTCCCATAATTGCCACCACCTGACTTTTAGCCTCTCATTGGGCAAGGTATCATCATATCATCAAATTTCAAGGAGCGGGTGGCCAAACCCTCATAACTCCTCTAGCAATAGCATCCCCTAGGCTCATGCCTATTAAAACAAACTCACAAGCCTCCAAGCTTGTATGTAAAATAGGTTTCATATATATCAGACCATATGTCTGTTTACTTAGGGCTGAAATATTTCCTAGTTCCCTATTCACTTATAGTTTAGTCCTTAACCATCTTATATGTGTTTAGTTGGATCATAAGGTTTTCAAGAGATTTACTACAAGTATTATCATTACTCTTATCAACATAAGATCATGAGTACAATCATGAATATCTCATGTAAATGCATTCATCAAATCCTCCTACCTTTAAGGATTGATCTCTTTTTCCCAATCTTCCATGATCCTGACTGATGTATGTAATCTGTACATCCATACATATTGTCAATATATAAATTATGAACAATTCTATTGATCACTAGATCTGATGTTTAGAATGATCTTTAGATCATTCATATCTAAGTATTTTTCTATCTCTAAGTCTTTGTATGTTCATCTCCTTGATCTTGATCTTTCATAGATCCTTTGATTGACAATCTACACATGTTGATAAAGATCAAGGTCTTAGATCTCTATCATCTAGTTCTTCTTTGATCTAAGTTTAGTTCTTGGATCATCCCTATGGAGGATGATCTTGGTTTTCTTCCTTGAATCACCTTTGATCAAGGGTTTGGATTATCTAATCTAATGAACTATAACAAGTATACTACTAAACACACATACTAAGTACAATATAGTGTTCTTATTCTTATTATTCTTGATCATCCAAGATCTAATAGATCTTGTTTGATCGTCCTTATCTTACTTACTGTTTTTATTAGGGTTAGGTAATTTACTAACCTTTTATGCTCTTATTATTATTATTCAACCAGTTAGTGTCTTACTTAGTTGAAGATAATTTATTTCTTCTTATCACTAGACAACTCCTCCTTATTTCGGGATGACCAGTACTTACCAGTTAAAGTCTGCTCAAAAAGTGGTTAATACAACCCTCATGTAAGGAGGCGTTTAGACCTCTCTTACGTCAATGGGAGGTGAGGGAAAAGCACTTGGCTCTTGTATACCCCCTATAACCATAATGTTAAGAGTCCACTGGAGTGGTATTAGCTCAACCTTTGACAAGGTTCCTATGAGCTCTTTACCTTAAGTCCCTTCTCTAATTGATTTGAATTAATTTCCATGGATATGCACGATGTCATCCATGGATGTTCATTATTTTCCTACTTTGGGCCAAGGAAATGATAAATCACTCCTTATATTGTCCTACTAACTATAGCCCTTATTAAGTCAAAATCATTCATTCATCTTAGTTGTCTATGAATTTCTATATTTCATTAGTTTACATTTTTGGTGATTTATGCTCCTTGTATCTTAACAATTGAATAAAATTTGACAATAAGTAAATCATCAACTTGAAAGCATAAATCAAATATAAGTTTAACAACTATATACTAACATTCTTCCTATGAATGTAACTTAAGCTAGTGAAATAAAACTAACATGATCCTAAGTTATGAAACACATCTTCTATCATAATGAAATCATGTTTAAATCCTAATTTACACTAACATGATCCTAAGATAATCAAATCTACTAACAAATTACTCATTTAGGGCATATCATACTAAAATTTAAAGATTACACTATCATGCTTTCTAACTTAGAACATAAATCACATTTACACTTCTATATCCAATAAAAGACAATTAAAACTTAAAACATAAATCACATTTACAGTTCTATATCCAATAAAAGATAATTAAACTAATTTTATTAAGATTATTATAAACCTTTAAATATGATCCAACCATTAGATCTTAGGTGTTTTCCTTTAGATTAAGGGTTTTAATTACCTTTAAGATCAAAAAATCATATCCACTTGATTTTATCACATTTCCTCCATGATCTAACCGGATTCCATCATAATATCATCCCTTTAATCCATCCCAAGGATCTAATCATACTTGATCTCATTGATCAAGTGGGTCCCTTTGTATTTTTTTTATTTTTATTTTAGGGTTTTTCTACCATAAAGGGTAGATCCCCTATTTTATCCAAGATATGTCCAAATTAACTATATATATTACTTTATTACATTATTATATCATCACTAAAATAAATTTCCAAGATCTGATCACCTCAGATCTTGAAGATCTTAGAAATTGGACACTTATTTCCAAAATACAGAAAAATACAGAAATAAATTTTAGAAATATTATGACTTCATTAGAAAATAGAAATTACAAGCTTTCCATAGCTTCTTTCTGATCTCAATTTGGAGTTCATATGACTCCACAATCTTAAATTGAAGTTTTCAGCTGTTCCTAGGGTCCAGATTTGATCTAGGCCCACCAGAGTTAATCTCTCTCAATTGAGGGTCCAAAACTGCTCAGATATTTCTGAAACTTCTACTGTAGAGATTTTGGACCATTATGAATTGATTGGTGGAGTTTGATTTTTCATCTGAGCACTCCATCATCATGAATTAAGGGTTCTGTTGTTTACTTTATTTTTACCTTTTTATTACCAAAATTAATTACAGTAAAATAAAAATTATATAAAAAAATACTAAACATATATGAAAAATATTTTCACTTACTTGATTGGAGAGAAAACCTCATTTATATGCCCAATTTAAAAAAATACCTTGTTGATGAAGATATAGCCTAAAATCCACCTTTCTTGCAAATACCGTTGTTTGAACCGTTGGATCTTAAAATTTCTTTGGGGATTTTGTAGAATAGATATTTTAAAAAGTTTTGGATGGTTGAATTGATCAAATTAGATCTAGAACAGAGTGCCTAATTGATTTTAGGTCTCTTGTTCCAATCTAAAAAGAAAAACAAGTTGAAAAGAGATCTAACTCTTGGAAATTTTGGGTTTTTGGGGAGGGATCTAGATCTAATTTTTCAAGGAGAGTGAAAATAATTTCGTGGGTAATTTATGAGGATTTTTGGAAGATTTTTGGTCTTGTATTTATAGGCATTTTGGGTATTTTTCCATTATTATAATATGTTATTTTTTTAAAATAAAATGGCATGAAAGTCTTCAATGCTCCCGTGCCTAATTTTTCTTTCCCATGACTAGATGATCTTTGTTGACCCATGTTTCACATGGGCTGCTGATCAAATTGGTTGATGGGGATGTGGTGGTCCCCATGTGGGCCCCACATGGTGTAAAAAGTCCATTTTGCCCTTTATGCATAAAATTTTGGGTTTTATTCCCATGATCTCAGATTTGAGTGTACTTAGTGGCGTTGGATTCGTATTTCTCAATAAATTATAAATTTTGATGTTTCATATTTTGATTTTTGGGTAAAATTACTATTTTACCCCTTTTGTCCAAAAAATGAAAAACTTAAGGATTTTTCATCAGAATTTGAAATTTGTCGTGCTTACAGTCATTTGAAGGGTTTGCTAAGTTTAATTTCAATTTTACATATCTTATGATTTGATTATACTTTTATAAAAAGTATATTTTAAATAACCCTAATATTTCAGCCCAAAATATCTGAAACTCAAACTTTATTGATTTTTCTCAATCAATTTACAAAAATTGGGGTTATTATAATGGTGATCCCTAAGCTGATATGAAAATGGGTATCATTCATTGTAAATGATGATCCCTAAGTTGAAGTGAAATCCTATCCTCCATATAAGAATACCAAAGTACAAGGATAATGATATAAATAGACAAGACGTATAATAAGTAAAAGAATACTTTATATATAAGCAAGGAGGCTTGTGGTTTTTGTTTTAAATAGGCGTATGCCTGGGGATGCTATGCTAGGAGGGTTGCAAGGGTTTGACCACCCACTCTCCGTAATGTGATATATATGATGATATTGTATCCAAAGAGAGGTAAAATATCAGGTGGGGCAATTATGGGAAGGCCATCACTATAATGGCATGTCTTCGCATATAGACATGACATAGATGATTTTCCACATTTAGTATCTGTGGAGTATGAAAGCAATTATCTGAGCACACTAGTATGGATCAAACTACAACATAGTAGTCCTTTGAGTATTTTGCATTATGATGCATAACATAGTGAGATGCCTTATGATATGGCATAATGAGATGCCGATACAGCCCAAATAAGGGAGTATTTTCCCACAGAGTCTAGATGTTTTATCAACTCAGTGTGTCTGAGTTTGACTATTGATGTTTGAGATATTAACTATTTTTCGCTGTTTTGACCATATATATGTCTATGCAAAGTATATAGTATGTATATATAAGGATGTATATAATGAAAATGTAAATAGATTGATTCATTAGTATGAATAATGGGATTATGAAGTATTAGGATTATACTGTCAAATTATTATGCTTCTTGAATCCCCTACCAAGCATATCTTGTTGAGATATTGTAAATGTTTGAATGTTTATAATATCTCAGATACAAAGAAGGAGAATTAGGAGCTCAAGACTTAAGAAGACTTGGAAGAATAATCAATCAGGGTATATCCCTTGAAGACATGTATTTTTATTTGAGAGCATTATATTGTATTAAGAGTTTTTATTGTATGGTGAGCTTTGAAATTTGGATTATGTAATTTGGACAAGTTTTGTATTGATACGGGGGCTGTACTGTGAACCACTGGATGGATTTTAGAATTTACTAAAAGTATATTCCTTCAATGAAATTTTATCTTGTACAAAATTCTACTTATGTTATGTATAAAGTGATGACTTAGGTTTTACAAAACAAGTTCTACAAAAAAGAATTTTCACTGCTTTGTTTTGCGAAATATTTTTACTACTAAGGGTGCCCTACCTTTGAAAAATGTATTACAAAATGTGTTACAAAAACCCGGGTCATCTAAGTTATAAAAATTAGCAGGACATGATTCTAGAGGATCTTTGATGGATGATTCTAAAGCTTCATTATCTTCATCAATGGAAGTCTCTTCATCATAATCGTCACAAGGATTAGAATATGGCTTGAGTAGATCTAAGTGGGAAATTTCTGTGGATGGTTATGGACTTTGTGGCTTAGAATGATCGTAAGAAATTTCCATCCATATATCTATAATAGATGGATCTTCATTATCCCTAATATGTTTGAATTTCTCAGTCCTTTTTAAAAGTGCTGTAATGCTTCTTTAAGTAGATTCCCTTATTCGTTTCATTTTCTCTTCCCATTCTTGTCTCATTTTCTCATTCCCCTTTTCAAAGGCACCCATCATTTGTTTGATTTTCTCACAAAATTTTTACATATTCTCTTCTAATACTTGCTCTTCATGCTATAGAAGAAGCAACTCATAGGGTTGATATTGATGTGGTATTAGGGTGTTGAAAAAGGGATAAGCAAGTTGAACCCACGATGGTTGACCTTAATAATTTTGATAATCATGGTAGTGTTGATCAAGGTAGGACCATTGCGGTTCATCCTGATATTGATAATCCTAAGACCGAGGTTGTTTGTGATGCCTAACCCATCCATTATAGTCTTGGTAATTTGTCTCATGATAAAAATTGTTAGGGTATGTGAATGCATTGGGTGCATCCAGTAGCTCCTAATAATATTCATTGTATGTGGAGCTTGATGGCCATGAGGGAGTGGGATATTGAGTTCAAAATAGGTATAATCATTATGGAATGAGGTAGTGGAGCAACTTGCTTAGAAGCTATTGTCCTAAGCAATTGACTTTCCATAACATTTAACCTATCCACCAACATATCTAACCTATGAAATCGATCCTCTTCTTAATAGGCCCGTGTTCTCAACTTTGTATAAAATGAAACAAATCATTATATACAATGAAGAAGTTTTTTTTTCTTTTCTTTTTTATGGAAATCCTAACTATATGATACAACCTAGATACTAATCCTAAGATAAATGATGCACAAATAAATCCTAGTATTCACTAATTGAGTAGTGTCTTGATTATCCTTTCTTATTGCATAGGCAGTAGCTTCTTAGACCTAAATCTATACAACTACTCCTTTTATCCATATTTGACTACTACTTACTAGTTAAGTTCCACTTGGAACTGGATAATACAATCCTTATGTTAGGAACTGTTTAGACCTCTGCTGATGTCAATGGAAGGTGTGGGAAAATCACTTGGATTTTAAGACACCCACTATAACCACAATGCTTAGAAGCCACAGGAGTGATAATAGATTGTGTCCTTCTAAAAGGACCCTATGAGCTAGATACCCTAAGTCTCTTTCAAGTTGATTTTAATTAGCATTCAAAGGTTGGGATCACAACATACAAGCATGTTGATTGATTCCTAGGTGGCCCATGGAGCTAGTGATGAAATTCAATCCTTATAAGGGTTCTTGTGGGACCCTTACTAGCATTAATTTCATTCCACCATAAGACAATTAAATATGCAATGCAAAAGAAAAGCAAACTAATGCCTACCTATATGCTACTTAACAAAGGTTCAGGCACCTTAATAGATGTGAGACTATAACCATGTCGTTATTGCTTTGGTTATTTCCAAGCTCAAGTTAACCTTTCTTAAATAGGTGCACAACTAATGCAACAATTATCAAATAAAATGAAGGTGTGTGATATATATAGTGAGGTTTCTGATGAAGATCAAGTGTGGGCACCATATCTACACTTACCTTGTATTATTATAACCTGTTTAAAATTCAATAATAAAGTGCAAAATACAATGGTCCTTATTACAAGTTTCACTCAAATTCTAATCTAAGGAAACAATGAAAACCTAATCTATGTGAATGAAGCCATTGGCCATAAGATCGTCACTACTCCTTTGCCAATTTCCTTGCACAAAAATAAAGAGATATGGTCAGTATGAGGATAATATCAACAAATGCAAAAATATGATGCAAAATGTAAACTAATGCATCCTAAACTAAGACTAGGAAAATAATCTAAGGTATGGAACACTGCACAAAACATTGCGACCCTTTGGCAATGGGGCCACAACCTTGTTGTGTATTTTAAGTTAAAATTGCAAGTGCACAAATCAATTGTAGTATTCTCATGCAAGGAGGTCAATCCCATGAGGAATCGAATGATTGTGATACTAGTCATCCCTAACTTAAACTATTTAACCTCGCCAAGATAATGAGATTTTAATCTAAACTAATGATGGAAATAAAACGTGTATGAAATTAGAAGCTTTCTAAAGTTGGAACTTTCTAAATTTAAAAATGGAAACTATACTAACTATTCTAACATGCAAACTAAACCAAAAATAATGATCTAACTAATAAATTAAAACATGTACTACTTGAAACAACTAAACAAGTGGTACACATTGAATTAAGCTAGAAAGAATGCATGAAAATTAAAGCATGGAACTAAGATGGAAACTAATAACTAGTGGAATCTATACTAAGATTAAACTACAATTATACAAGAAAACAAAATGCAAACAATAATTAATCAAACACTTAAAAGATAGTTACCCAAGTAACAAGCACATGACCCATGAAATAGTGCACATTATTCATGGAGTAAATATAAATTAAAATCATTGGACCTATAACTAACTATCATGAAATATAATCTAAGAATCAACTCAACATTCTAAAAGTCTAGCTAAATCTTTGGAGAATCAAGCAAACCCAACAATAACAAATGCTAACATCAAGCACAAATCATTCATGATTACAATGTTGCTGGAAATTCCAATTACATGTTATTTTTAATATCCAAGTTGTTAGAAAATGAAATCAAGCACTTTAAATACCATAGAACATTCAAAACTAAATTAATTAGTTTCTTGAAATAAGCAAAAATGATAACCCTCACAGAACTTGTGACGACAAGGGTTTTCCCATGCATTTTTAAATGCAATTTCTAATTCCTAAGGCGAGATGCATCCTTATTTGAAAACCATTTTATGAAAACAATGCAATGCAGCGGAAAATATTTTGTTTTAAACTCATTTTGAAAACCCCGAGTGTCATTTGCTTTCACAACAACCAAAGTAGTTTTTGAAAATTTCAGAAATCATAAATGTCTTCCCACGTCTATCCAGTCACAGCTCACAACCCAACTATAATTAAATACAAATACACGTCCAAAGGGTAGAGTGTTTACTTACATGTATAATTGTCTCCTTTTGATTTTTTTCTTACTTGTAGAACTAACATTTCTTGAGGCGTCTTCTACTCGTGAATGGAGCTGTCCTGAAAAATGTTAAGGATTGGGTGAGTATACACTATATTCAGTAGGAGTTTATCACTACTAGTTTTACAATGCATGCTATGTTTAAAATCATATGCTCTTTAAAACATGTGCATGTTTGAACACTCATGTGCAATATTGATATTAAAAACCATTGTCAAAATGGAATACTGACGACTTAAAGAATTGCATAATCCAAGTCGAAAGTATCATAGATATCATAAACATAATGATATGTATAAGATGCTCAACTGAATCCAACTCATGGATATATGGTATGGTCGACCAACCTCATGTCATGCCATATGCAATGTAAGTAAATCCTCAAAACATAGGGCCCACTATGCCCACAACCTCCTCGCTGTGTGGTCCCTGGGTACCTGGGGACACAGGGTCATATCCTCCACGGGGCATATGACACTTATTCGTCGTAAATCATGCAATTTATGAAATCAGTTGCAAAACATGCATGCAATGCATAAAATCTGCTCATTCTAGTATCGCATTCAAAGTCATAACCCTGCCTAGAAGCCTGACAACCTAGAAGCCAGCCAACCTAGAAGCTTGTCAGCTCTCTCTGGCCCGCCCTCATTGGTCCGCCCTCATCGGCCAAGGCTACACTTATCACGCAATCTATGCATGTAGCACATGCCTTGGCAATATATGCAATCGTTTGAAAAACATATCTATGCATAATGTATTTGTCATATGCATGCTGAATTCATTTATAAAATTAAGTCATGCTAAACAAGTCATATAACTTATACTTAAAACAATCATGGGCTCTTTTTTAAAAGTCTAATAGCGATAGAGCACCTACCTCGAAGTTTCCTGGAGTCGCATCCTTCATTACTCAACCCGACCCTGGGTCTCATTTATAAAATCCTAGATCTGAATGGATACAAGGAGTCCTTATCAATTTTGATCAATTTAGAAATTAGATCGCTAGATTAATGGCTAGATCTGCCTTTTAGGGTCCCTAGGTCCTTGCCTAATACAGTGCTAGGCTAGATCCTATGATATGGATATACTATTCAATGGTTAGACTCTATAATTTGTCCTCTGATCCTAATTTTATAATCTCATTAGGTCAGCGTCATTTATACAGACGCGATTGTTCTTTCGAATTATAAATCCTACAACCTCCATAATTGGGTTTTAGTGTTACAACGTCACAGACAATCCAGCTTTTGTCCATGCGGGCCCCGTGCACCATGGTTTCCAAGACGTGTGCTCGCCTTGGTTGAACTAGGACCCATGCCTGCACATCGTGCGCGCCCAAAGGCCACGCCAGAGACCGCGTTCGCACGCGCACATGAAAGCTCAGGGGACGCACCCTGGAAGGTGTCGCGCAGATGCATCTTTGACGCAAGCGTGATGTGCCTTGGCTCCCGGGGCGTTCGTGCATCCCAGTTGAACCTGGGAGTGCGCCCGCACACAACGTGCACGTGAGAGGACAACCCCAAGGAGCGCATCACACCTGGCGTCCCTCGGTCATCTTCTTTAATGGGTTATCAAACCCATCACGAGTCTGGTATCTTCAGGCCAGAAAAACGACTAGATCTGGCATGGATCCGGCCTGGGTAAGGAGAAATGGAAAGAGGAGGGAAAAGGGTCTTACCTAAAACCCTTAGAGAGTGCCATAGCTGGTGGGTGCGCCCCCTTTTTTTTTTTCTCCGCTCTGAATCCCTAGGTCGTCGGAAACCATGAGGAAGAGGAAAAAAACCCCAATGTCGAGCAAGATCGGAGGTAGAAGGGGAAAAGAGAAGAGGGGAATGGGGAGACAGGTAAAAGGAATGGCCGGCCTGAATGACTTGGCCATTGCCGTTCTTCACATGGAAAATCAAAGGAGGGTTTTTCTGTTTTTTCCGGAAACCCCAGCCCCAATTAGCCGAAAAACCCGATTCGAAGAGGAGGGAAATAGGGCTTTTTATAGCCATACTATGGCAGTGTTGCCAATGGCGGTGCCACCATTGGCAGTGGTGGAAACCTCTGGAAAATGGGGGTTTTTGGAGAAATCGAGAGGAAGAAGACAGGGGGTGCTGTTATCAAAACGGTCCCCTGCGATTTTCATCCTTTTTTCGTTTTTTAAATACAATTTACCAAATTGCCCCTAATCTTTAAACGGCCGTAACTTCTTCATACCAACTCCGTTTTTGGAGTTCTTTGAGGCGTTGGATTTCATTTTTCAAGTAGAATCTAATGGTACCAAGTTTTCTTACAAATTCCTTCATTTAATATTTTAAATAAAGTAAAACATTTAACACCGCTTATTTCCTTTAGAATGTCCAATTCATTTTTGTTAAAAATAGCATAAATTGCTCGGGTATTACAGAACTTTATTGAATGAATGTCAAATTATGTCAAAAAGCAACCGTATGGACTTGTATACAATTGTTGGACTTTGCATGCTTTTTCAAGACATGGAGCTTGATTCCAATTACATATTAAACACCTTTTAACAAAGTAAATTGAGTTCAATTGACATGTAATTATAACCCAAAAGAAGAAAAGCTAGGAAGATGGAACTATTCAAAGACAAAAACAGCCTCTAACTAGAGCTAGAACTATGCAAAAACCACCTAAAATATGGAAGGAACTCAAAAGATTTAAGTTGCTGTTTATCTTGGATGTCATTACTAGAGAAATAATAGCTTAGATCTAAGAGAATGGAATAAGAAAATAAGAGTATTTCAAGCTAGATTCAAGGGAGCAAAGGCATAAAAATAAGTGCATGAAGGTAAGGAAGACAAGAACAAGAAAGAAAGGTAATAACACAAGTAACAAAGCAAGGAATCAAAGAAGAGATCTAACTTGAACATTGAAGAAGCAAATAAAGGAATAATATCCAATGGAATAGGCATATAAGCAAGGAAGAAATGGCTGACATGGAGAGAAATACATTGAAGAATCTAGAGGAGGGAAGAAGGGTGGAGAACACCTCCTTCTTAGAAGGGGGTGAACTCCTCTTCTCCAAGAGTTCTTTCATGCTTTTTTCATCATATTTTTAATTTTTTTTGGCACTTCCTAGCCTAGGTCCTAGGTGATCCTTGAGGTGGACAGAAAAGATAGGAAATCTAAGGGTTAGATGATGCATATAGCTAGGGTTTTAAAGAGGAAACAAGGGCTAAGGTGGTGAGACACCTCTCTTTTAGGGTGGGACATCTCCCACCTTCAAAAATCATGGAATCCCTCCAAACTAAGAAGGTATGTGAGGTGATAAGATTGGAAAGAGATGGGAAGAGGAAACGAAGGTGGGAGGAAAGTTGAGTCCAAGAAAGACTTAGGAAAGTGAGGTGAGATGGAGGTTTTTGATTGGTCAAGTGATTTCCTATGGACTTGGGATTGATGGGGTGGCTAGGTGGTAGTTTAAGAAGGTAGAAGATTTATGGAATGGTGGGACTCTTGAATAGAAAGTCAAATTCGTTGTGGTATTTGGTAGTGAGATGGAAAGTGATAAAAAGGTGGGAAAAGGTTCAAAATTGGAAGGCACTTATCCTATGCCAACTTATCCTAATAAGGTTTCACTTAATTACCTTTAAAATATCCCTTCAAATCTCATGGATAATCCTCTCAAATTTCATCCAATCCTAGATTTCCATTTAGCTTAGCTTGGTAGCCTTGATGGCTAACTTTGAGGGCTTCATTGACTTGGCTTCATGGCTAGCATAGGAAGCTTCCTTGGGTTGAATTATTAGTTCCATCCCTTGGCTTCAGTGGCTTAAAATTTTTGGATTGAATTCCTTAGCTTGCCACCTTCTCTCATGGCTTGTATGGCTAAGGTGGCTTAAGTGACTTCCATGCAAAGTTAGTGGGAATGCATGGCTTACTTCATGGGCCCACTTTGGAAACCTTTAGCTCAGTTGGTTTCATCCATTGCTTTCCCTAAGATGACTTTGGCCTTTGGATTGATCACTTTTGGCCTTTAACTTGATCTTTTGATATTGATCTTCAATTTTATCCCAATCGACCTCGACCGTCAGATCATCATCTTTATTCCCACAAAAGATAAAAAATTCTAATTAAGTCCTAGAAAAATATGATTAATCACATACTTACCTTGGATTATCCTCTCAGCCTACAAAATAATAAAAAAATTCTTCATTGGGTCAAAAACGGATGTGTTATGAATTTTGGTCTAAAAATTCAAATTTACTCCTATAAGTTATAACATGTGGGTAACTAATTGGGTGATTTTTATACAAAATTAAACACTTATTACCTAACTATATTAGTTTATGATGGGTATGTGAGACCTAGCAGATACTGTGCTAGGAGTTGAGCATTGATCATCCACCCTCTGAAACTTTATACATTTGATACCAAGGTGAACTAAGCTGAATTAGGTGGAGAGACATCATGTGTAGGGTCATTGCACACTCATTTTGGCTTTAATGGGTAGTTCATACTTGATGCATTCTTATTGTTGCATAGATTGTGCATTATTTTCGAGATTTGGGATTCGTACGTGCATAGCGAGATAGTGTGAGAGCCGAGCAACACTCGAGAAATTAGGACTATAATGAGTAGTCATGACCAATGGCAGATAGTTGAATTTTTAGTGGTTTAACACTTGTGAGACATTGAGGAGTACATTCAGATGATATTATCTACCTATGTTTTATGAGATACATTTATTGTATTTTAGCATTTTATGATTTTAATGCTTCTCATTTATTTTTTATTTGATGATGAGTTATAATCCATTTGTAGATGAGTATATGTATGATATGATGTATAATAGGAGTATTTTGTGATTGAATGGTTTGTTGATAGGTATTTAGTTTTGCATAAAATCACCCAATTAGTACCCATATGTTACAATTTATGGATGTAAATTAGGGTTTTTAAACCAAAATTTGTAACACATGCATGTTTATGCAGAAACCAAAAAGTTTGATATTTTGTATGTTTAGAGGATAGTTTGAGATCAGTATGTGATTAATTATATTTTTTAGGATTTAATTAGAGGTTTTACCTTTTTGTAGGAAGAGAGATGGTGATCTGATGGCCCTGATCAATTGAGATGAACATTGATGATCAAGATTAAAAGATTGAATCCAAGCCTAAGAATTATCAATCTAACAAGAGAACAAGGATGAAGATCATCTTTAGGACCAATAATGGATGCAAAAAAAGGAGTTAAAGGTGGCCAAAGTGGGCACATGAAGTAAGCAATGCATTTTAGCCACATTTGCATGGGTTGCATGTAAGCCAGAAGCCATATTCGAGCAATGAACAAGGTGACAAGCTAAGGAACGAAGCGAAGCCAAGAAGGCTTCCAAAGTCAGCCATGAAATCAACCCAATGAAGCCTTCAAATCTAATCATCTAAGCCACATAAGCCATGTGACAAAGAAGGCTAGGATTGGAAGAAATTCAAGAGGATTATCCATGAGATATTTTGAAGATAATTAAGGAAAATCTTATTATGATAAGATGGCATGTGGACTAATGGGATGAGAGCCTTCTATGTTTTGGTGATTTTCCCACTTTTCTCTACTTTTTTCACTTTCTACCTCACCCCTTAGATGCACTATGATATTCAAATTCGATTCCAAGGTTGCATCATTCTAAACCTCTATCACATTGCTAAGAATACATTCCAACCTCCCAACTACTGTTCACCTCTTAGGAAACTACTTAGCTAACCATAATTCTCCTCCTCATTCTCTACCTGTCTCTCTTATATCATTACTCACCTCACTTTCCTTTGTCCTTTGGTGTTTCAATGATTTTTGAAGGGAGAGATGCCCCTTCCTAATATGGTGGAATCTCCTACTGGCTCTACCTCCAAAAGGCAACCACCTTCTCACCTTGTTTCCTCTTTCGAAACCTTAGCCTCTCACCCATCCTAACCATCCAAAATAACTTGTTTTCATCTCCACCACACCTCATTATTGGGGTACCCTAGAAAAAATAGGACAAAAACTATAAAATTCTAGCACAAACCTATGTTGTACTCTTCTCACATAAAGGAAAAAGACACCTCCTCCATAGGAAGGAGATGTTCTCTTCCTAACCTTCTTTCGTTTCTGTTTTTCTTTGGCTGTCATCAATTTTGGTTGGCTTCTACTTCTTCCTAGGGTGGTTGCACCCCTCTAGGCTATTCAATGCATGGTCCTGACGGTATTTAATCTTCCTTTCAAAGGTTGGTTCATCCTTGCTTCTCTTTGCATGATTTTACCTCAAGGTAGTTGTTGCTTTGCTTTCCATTGTTTTTTCTTGACTAAAGACAATATTCAAGGCTGGTTTTTCACTTGAAATGATAGCCAAGGGAACTTACTCTGAGTCTAATCTTTCCCATTGCCTTCCATGGGCTTTGAATTCTCTTTTAAGTTCCTATAATTCTAGCATTGTTTCTTTAGTTTCCATTGGTTGTTGCCTTATTATTCCTTAAGATTTTCCTTTGAATCTCAAGATTGTTAGAGGAGGAATGAATTTTAAGCTTTGCTTTTAGGTTTAAGTTGGGAGAAAGAGTGGTGCATACACAACAAGTTTGGAATGCACCTGTAATGTGACCAATTTGTATGCAGCATTTTGGATGATTAATGGAATAATTTGAGCTAATGAATGACCATGAATTTTCTTTATTGTTTTGTTGCATGTTGATGGTATATTGAGTAAAGTGCATGCTTGGTTTTGATTTCCTAAACAAATCAACCCAAAATCCTCTTGAAATCATATGTCCAATCCAAAGGTTGAACCCATGGTTTTGAAGGTTTTAAAGAGTTGAAGTTTGGGTGAAAAGGTTAATGCTTTTCCCATTCATAGTTTATTAGTTTTTCTGTTCATTCAATCAAGAATAGGTTTGAGTTAGTAATGATTAATTGAGGTCTAAGTTGTTGCACTCGTTCACATTAGGAAAAGTAGTTAGTAGTGTTGATCTTCATTAGTTTTTTGCATGTTGTTGCTTAGGTTGTTAGTTGTTGAAGTTTCCATTCCTAGACTTTAATCACTTTATTTAGAAGTTGCATGATTAGGAACATAGTTGTTTAATTTATGTTTCCTTAGATTAGTTGCTTAATTTCATGCTTAGGAAAGATAATTTAGGAAAGTTGCTAATTTGCATTTTTTGAAAGTTTTCACTTTAGCCAAGTTAGTAGTTTAGGAAAGTCATAAATTTAAAAAGTCTTTAATTTACAAAAGTGTTAATTAAAAAGTGTGTTTTAGGATTGTTTACAATTTTAGCATGTTTTAAATTTTTTCTTAATTATCAATTCCATCTGTTCATTTCCATTCTTAGTTTAAGTTAAAAATCTCTTGAATTTTGGCTATGTTAGATAGTTTAAAGTAGGGACAACTAACATCACATTTATTTGATTCCTTGTGGGATCAACCTTACTACCATGCTATATTGCAACCGATTCATGCTCTTATGAGTTAACTTAAAATCATAACTAGCTTTTGGTGCTATTGCTAGGGACTAACAATGTTTTGTGTACTGGACCATACTTTAGATTATTTTCCTCTAGTGTTGGTTTAGGGTGCATTAGTTTAGGGTTGTGATTCATATTTTTTGCATTTGTTACTATTTTCCTCATATTTGAGATGACCTGGGTTTTTGTAACATATTTTGTAATACATTTTCAAAGGCACGGCCCTTAGTTGTAAATTTTTTTTGCAAAACAAAGTAGCAAAAATTATTTTCTTTAGAACTTGTTTTGAAAAACCCAAGTCATCACTTCATACATAACATAAATAGAATTTTTGTATAAGATAAAATTCCATTGAAGGAATATATTTTTATTAAATTCTAGAATCCATCTAATGGTTCATAGTATAGCCCAAATCCATTACAATACTTGTCCAAATTACATAATCCAAAACTCAAAGCTCACCATACAATGAAACTCTCACTACAATACAATACTCTCCAATAAAACAAAATACATGTCTTCAAGGGATATACCCTAATGATTGTTCTCTTTAAGTCTTCTACAGTCTTGAGCTCCTAACCCTCCTTCTCTGTATATAAGATATTGTAACATTGAAACATTTGCAATATCTCAACAAGCTATGCTTGATAGGGGATTCAAGAAGCATAATAATTTGACAGTAGTTAAATATCAAATCCATCAAATTTATGAAAGTAGTTAAATATCATTCCCAACTAAGCTTTTCAATTCTCTTCCCTATGAGAAATCAATATTTCAGCTATTCCTATATTGGGAATTTCCCTTCTTGGGAAATACTGGTAATATACAATTACCTGGCATTTCATCATGCCAAAACATAAGGCATTTCATCATGCCAAAACATAAGGCATTTCATTATGCCTATCTCATATGCATCATAGTGTAAAATAATCAAAGGACTACCATGCTACAATCTGATTCGTACTAACGCGCTCAGATAACTACCTAGTTTACCACTAATACCATGATGAAAAATATTATGTCGCTGCCCATATAAAGAGATAGGACTTTTGCCTATGAGAAATCAGTATTTTAGCTAGTCCTATATTGGGAATTTCCCTTCTTGGGAAATACTGGTAATATACAATTACATAGCATTTCATCCTGCCAAAACATAAGGCATTTTATTATGCCTATCTCATATGCATCATAGTGCAAAATAATCAAAGGACTACCATGCTACAATCTAATCTGTACTAGCGCACTCAGATAACTACCCTATTTACAACTGATACCATGGTGGAAAATATTATGTCGCTGCCCATATGAAGAGATAGGACTTTGGTAGTGGTGGCCTTCCCATAATTGCCCACCCGACTTTTACCCTCTCATAGGGCAAGGTATCATCAAATCATCAAATTTCAGGAAGCAGGTGGCCAAATCCTCATAACTCCCATAGCATAGCATCCCCATGCTTATGCTTATTTAAAACAAAACCACAAGCCTCCATGCTTGTACGTAAAATAGGATTCATACGTATCAGACAATCTTTCTATTTACTTAGGGCTAGAATATCTTCTAGTTCCATATTCACTTAGAGTCTAGTCCTCAATTCTAACTTAACCATTTCATATGTGTTTAGGTGGATCATAAGGTTTCAGGGGATTTAATACAAGTATGGACATTACACTTGTCAACATAAGATTATGTGTTCAACATGTACATATCATAAAGATGCATTCATAAAATCCTCCTACCTTCAAGTAGTGATCCTTCGCTTTAGGTCTTCCATGATTCTGATTGGTGTATAAAATCTGTAAATCCATGCATACTGTCAATACATATACAATCTGAATAATCCTATCTATATTCCTTGTCTAATGTTGTCCTTTCATATGAAGGATCTAGATCTTTTGTCCCATCATGATCTATCTTCCTCAGATAGTGTCTATCTTATTGATCAATAGATCTGATGTTAGAATGATCTTCTAATCTTTCAGATCAAAGTATTTTCTATTCTAAGTCTTTATGTATTCCTTTCTTTGATCAACAATTTATACTTGTTGATAAAGATGAAGGGCTTAGATCTTCTATCATCTAAGTTTAGTTGTTCAATCATCCCTAAGAAGGATGATCTTGGTTCTCTTCCTTGAATCATAATTGATCAAGGGTTCAGATCCTCTATTTGATCTAAGATCTTCTATTCTATTTGATCAAAGTTGCAAGTAATATATATATATATATATACATATATATCATCATCAAGAAGTATTTATTTCTTTTTATTGTTCTTGATCATTTAAGATCTCATGGATCTTGTTTGATCATCCTTATCTTACTTACAATTTTTATTAGGATTAGATAATTAACTAACCATTTATGCTCTTATTATTATTATTTAAATAGTTAATGTTTTACTAGTTGAAAATAACTTATTTTAGCCTAAGTTAAAACTGCTCCACTTATTTCCAATTAGCTAAGGCTTACTAGCTGAATGGGTGAACACAAAGTGGTTACTTCAATTCTCATGTAAGGAGGCATTTAGACCTCACAAACATCAACGAAAGGTAGGGGAAGAGTGAGGCTATATTAGAAAACCCCCTTAACCACCATGTTCAACATTCACTAGAGTGACCTTAGCTCAACCTTTCATAAGGTTCCTACGATCATGTTAACCCTAAGTACTTTTTCTAATTGATTTTAATTAAGTCCATGAACATTTAAAATGTCATTCATGGGGTTTATTATTCTCCTAGTTTGGGCCAAGCATTTGATAATCATCATATTGTCCTGCTAACTATAGCCCTTATTAATATTAAGTCTAAGTCATTCGCTCATCTTAATTGTCCATGAATCTCTATATGTCATTAGATTTCATTTTTGGTGATTTATGAATATTAAGAAATAACCACTAATTAAACACTTATATCTACTAATAAAATTTAAATCATAAACTTTAAAGCAAAAATCTAATATAATTTTAACAACATTTTACACTAACATGCTTCCTATGTAACTTAATGAAATGAAACTCTACGTAAACTAGCATGCTCCTAAGTTATAAAATACATAAAATTTTACTACTAATCTAATGGAATCATGCTTAAACTTCAAATCTAAACTAACATGGCCCTAAGATAATTAAATCTATCAACCTAATATAACAATCTAATAACATATAGAACATAGCATGCTAAAATCTAAGAATTACACTATCATGCTTTATAACATAATTCACATTTATAATACTATTATCAAATAAAATACAATGAAACTAATTATATTAAGATTATTAGAAACCTTTACTTATGATCGAACTATTAGATCTTAGATCTTTTCCTTTTAGTCAAGGGTTTCACTTAATTTTAGGGCTTTTATTCCATTAAGGTCCAAAGATCATATCCCTTTGCTTTTGTCACATTTAATCCATGATCTCAATGGATTCCATTATAAAATCATTCATTCAATCCATCCCAAGGGTCTAATCATACTTGATCTTATTGATCAAGTGGGCCCCTCTATATTTTTATAGTTTTTCTACCACAAAAGTTAGATCCGTCAATTTATCTTTGATCTATCCAATTAAATCATGGATAACACTTTATTTTAACATTATATCATCAGTAAATCAGATCCCCAAGATCTGATCATCTCAAATCTTGAAGATTATGAAAATTAGAAGCTTAATTCTTGAAAACAGAAAGTTTTTATCAATATTATGGTTTTAGAGGAAAATAGGCGTTACAAGCTTTCCATAACTTCTTTCCGATCTCAATTTGGAGTTCGGATGACTCCACAATTGAACTGTGAAGTTAACAGTCATTCCTAGAGTTCAGATTTGATCTAGGCCCAACAGAATAGATGACCCAAATTGATTGGGCAGAGTAGGGCAGTCGGAGGGAGTGGTCATTGCGTGCCCGTCACTAAGACGCACATGTAACGCGCTCCCCCTTGACATGCACTGTTGCCTAATCATCCCGTAAGGACGACGTCGGGCGCGGCTTGTGTGTGCGGAGACACTCCAGTAGGGCGTGTCTCCATACAATGTTTCGCAGCATGTCCCACAATCCCAATTTGATTTGGGATATCAAACAGTCTGTTTTGGACTGTCCAATCAATCCTCTTCAATCAAAGGCTCAAAACTCTATAAAATTTCTTGAAACTTCCACCCTAGGGGTTTTGGACCCTTCTTGAGTAATTGGATGGCTCAGATTTTCCATCTGAGCCCTCCGTCATCTAGAATTGAAGGGTTTTGTTCCTTACTTTATTTTTATAAATTTTAACCTAAAAGTAATTACAAAAAAATAAAAATTACATAAAACAACATGAAATAAGTATAGGAAGTGTTTCCACTTACCTGATTGGAGAAACAATGTAGATTTGAAGCCCGATTTGAAATAAATACCCTTTGATGATAAGATAGCCCAATAGTCCCTTGTTTTGTGATTTTTTGTTTATTGCACTATTGGATCTTGAAATTTATTCAGGCATTTTGTAGATAAGGTAGTCTAGGATTGTACGGATGGTGGGTTTGTGAGATTCAATTTAGAATAGAGTGCCTAATTGAATTTAGGTCTCTTGTTCCAATTAGAGAGAGGAGAGAGAAAGTGCAAGAAGGGGGATTTTTGGGAGTTTTGAAATTGTGGGAAGGAATCTATATCTGGTTTTCCAGAGTAAGCAAGATGATTTTGTGGGAATTTTAATGAATATATTTTCAGGATTTTTGGTGGGTATTTATAGGTTTTTTGCATTTTTCATAATTACTTGTAATAATTATGTTTTAATTTTTTTAAATATTAAATTAACATTGGCTCCTCCACTACCACCTCCTCATCCACTAGTACCTGGTAGTGGTTTACCCACTCATTGCATATTTTTTGGCCGTTGGATTCGTTTGTGGGCTCTTTGTGGGCCCCATGATGTGTGAAAGGACCATTTTACCTTTTTATGGAGAAAAATCCATTTTATTCTCATGAACTCGGAATTTAGAGTACTTAGTGGTGTTGGAATTGTATTTCTAAGTATAATCTAAATATTGATGTCTTAGATCTTAGTTATGGGTAAAATTACCATTTTACCCTTTTATTCATAAAAATGAAGAAAATTAGGGAATTCTCATTTTAACTCAAAATTGAACATACTTATTGTCATTTCGATCGGTTTTTCTAGTACAGTCATAATTTATAAATTTTAAATCATGTTTTTATTTCTATAAAAAGAGAATTTCCAATAACCTAATATTCCAACTCAGAATTTCTAAAAACTCAAACTTTATTGATTTTCTCAATCAATTTACAAAAATTGGGGTTATTACAATATTGACCATATTTCCTTGACTTTTATGGGACCAAATTGGCAAAGGTGTGGCAGTGATCTTGTGGGCCATGGCTTTATCAATGTAGATTAGGATTTTCAATGCTTTCCTAGATTAGGATTTGAGTGAAATTGTATTAAGGTCCATTTGTAATTTTAATTTCTTTATTATTCAATTTTTAAAAAGTTGTAATAATAAAAAACAAGTGTGGGGTATGGTGGCCCACACTTGATTATCATTAGACCCCTCACTATGAGCAATCCTCACCCACATTTTAATTTCCTAGGATAAGTTGCATTTAGTATAATTTTGTAGTTGGATGGTACTATAGTTCATATAGATTAGGGCCATACATTGATAATTATTGCATAATACTTAGGATTGTTGCATTAGTTGTGTACCTATTTAGCAAAAGTTAGCCTGAGCTTGACTATAACAAAAGCACAAGCTGTATTTTAGTGTCCCATTAGCTAAGGTTCCCGACCCTTTGTTAAGTAGCAAATAAGTAGGCATTAGTTTACTTTTGTTTTGCATTAAATATTTAATTGCTTTATGGTGGAATAGAATTAACAGTAGTAAGGGTCCCACATGAACCTTTATAAGATAAGAACTTGATTTTATCACTAGCTCCTTGCTCAAGGAATCCAACAACATCCTTATATGTTGCAATCCCGCCACATGAATGTTAATTTAAAATCAAGTAGAAAGAGACTTAAGGTATTGAGCTCATAGGACCCTTTTAGAAGGACGCGATCTATTGTCACTCTCATGGCTTCTCATCATTGTGGTTATAGGAGGTGTCTTAAAATCCAAGTGATTTTCTCACGCCTTTCATTGACATTGGTTGAGGTCTAAATGCTTCTTGACATAAGGATTGTATTAACTATTTTCAAGCAGAACCTAATTGGTACGTAGTAGTCAAATTTAGATAAAAGGAGTTGTCTAGATCTTGGTCTAACAAGCTACCACCTATGCACTAAGAAAAGATATAAAGACATTACTTGATTAGAAATTACTAAGATTTGATTGTGCATCACTTAAAGTTAGAGTCAGAATATTGATTAGGATAGTTTACGCAAGGATGTCGATCTCAGAACTTAGAGTTAGCACCTTTCAACTCCGAGATTCAACGCAACCTTAGACAAAGGGAAGGAAATCAAGTTTCTATCCCATGACAACCACGAGTAGAAGTTGAGAGCAAAGCTATTAGAGATTTTTATGCATCACTACAACTCAACACCCCATTTGCATAGCTTTGCCACCAACAAACACATACCACTTCAAATTAAAGCTGGGAGTTATCCAATCTCTCCACTTTTTATAATTGAGATAAAATTACCTACATATCAAGGAGTTCCTTGATATTTGTGCCACATTTACGTTTAAATTTTTTTCGGATGATGCTATTAGGCTTAGGCCATTACAATTCTCACTCAAGGATAAAGGCACTCAATTCTTTGGAGGTTGGTTTCATTAATACATGGGAACAATTATCTAGGAAGTTTTTTAACAAATTCTTCTCAATGAAAAAAATTACGAATGCTAGTGTGACGACCCGGGATTTCATAAGATGCAATTTTCATAAAAAGGAGAGATCTCTTGTTTTATAAGTATGAGATGCATGAAAATCTTTTTCTTTTTGGAAAACAATCTTTCATAAAAACCCCGAGTGTCAAAACACATTCTGCAATAATTTAACGATGGCAAAGTTTAAACCAATATTATTCTCAAGAAAGTGTTAGTCACAGCCCTAGCTATTAGAGAGTAACTACAATCAAGTAACATTGAAAGATAAGATAGGGGTTTACATACTTGTACTTAGTCTGTGTCTCTTAGTACAAACGTTCATTGCCCTTAAGTATTTACTTTGTATTTGAAAAATATTGAGGATTGGGTGAGTATATACTATACTCAATAGGAGCCTATCACTACTAGTTTTATAATGCATGAGACGTTTTAAAATCATATGCTCATTCAAAACATGTGCATGTCTAAATACTCAAGCTCAATATCAGTATAAGAATCCGTTATCAAACTGAAATACTAGTGACTTAAAGGATCACATAATCCAAAATTGAAAGTATCATATACATATATATGATAACATCATGATATGCAATAGATGCTTCATGGAGTCCAACTCATGGATCTCTAGTATGGTATGGTCGACCAACCTCATATCATGCTATATGCAATGCACATAAATCATCAAACCATAGGGTCCACTATGCCCATGACCTCCTCGCCGTGTGGTCCCCGGGTACCTGAGGAGACTCGGTCATAGCCTCCACGGGGCCTATGACACGTCGACCCAGTGCCGTGACACCAGTGGTAGCCCCCTGTACCACATGTAGTCGACGTAGGGACTTGCCTCTTTTTGGGCGTGGTACCCATCCACCTAATAGTGGTAGAGGCCGGGTGGCCAACCCAGACCCCTCGGCATAGCACCCACGAGCTTACTAGCCCAAATCACATAAGATCAAATAAGTCAAAACCTCTTTTCAAAACATGTCCTTTTTGGGTCCCTCACAACTGCCTGGCCCTCGGCACTCCAACGTCTTTTGGCAACCCTCAAGGACATGCAATCTTTGCATGTACTTAAATCATGCAATGTATGCACTTGTTTGCGAAACATATATGTGCATAGTTGTATATGCAATCATTTTACAAAACATGTCTATGTACAAAGCATTTATCATGCATGCTGAATTAAGTCATGCTAAATAAGTCACAAATTTAAAACATATATTCTCAAAACAATAATAGTTCTTTTAAAAGAATCTAATAGTGATAGAGCACCTACCTGGCTAGGTCGCGCTAACCCTTTTGTCCTCGGACGCTCCTGATCATGGTTTGGGGAATCAAGGTTAGTTTGGCCTATCTTTTATGGGTTTTGGAGTAATTGGTCTTATTACTTAGGCATTAGGGGTCCATCCCTATGCCTATGGGTGTCCTAAGGTCTTAATTGGGCCTTGGTGTCCTCAGTTTTCCAAAGTTCTAGTGGCCACGCGCCACCATCCTATTCTAAGGGTCATGCCCACCTTTGATGGGGCCTTGATCAGGTATTTTATAGTTTAAATGTGTCCATGCCATTGACACGGACACAACACCTTTTGCGGTGCCTCAATCGGAGCTCTAGATCTCAAGTTATAAGCGTTTTAGTGTCGTATGTACATAGAGTCTTAAAAATGAAAAAAAACGGAATGCTAGGGCGCTGCGCGTCTACGACGTGCGCCCCGGCTTCCTTAAGGAATAAAAAAATGATGCACTGCTAGCGCACTGCGCGTCTGTTTGACGCACTGGGTTTTCCGCCCGACGATCTCTTTTGCGGGTGCGTCCCTGGACACGCCCGTTTGGTTTTTCAAACGCGGGTCGACGCGGGATGACGTGTGATATTCCTATTGGATTGTCTTGTTCGTTGGGGAACCAGGTCATCCTCAGGACTCCCTGGTTCGACCCTGTTGAACCAGTGTAGCCCAGGGGACGTCCCTGGGTCCTTGGTGGCTCTCCTGGGCTCCATTTTGCATGGTTTTTCATGCAAAAACCTAGGGAAATCATTCCTGGAACTATGGTGGATATGGGTTTTGAGCGATCTCGGACGTACCTGGCTCGTTGCTGGGTTTTTCTCCTTGTTTTCCCCTCTAGGTCACTGCTGCACGACTAGTTTTTCTTCAACGTTTTGGGCTGCCATTAGACGCGCCCAAGAGCATTAGTTATAGAGCTAAGAGAGGGTTCTGGAGAGGGCTCTCACCGCCTTTGAATGGCGGTGGAGAAACCTCCAGAATGGCGGTGATTTCTCCTCCAATCACCGCTATTCTAGAACCCTCTAGAGGTTGAAGATGAAGGGGTGCCCGTATCAAAACAGGCCCCTGTGTTTTGCAGGTTAAACCCTTTTTGTAAAATTTATAGTTTTGCCCTTGAACTTCAAAGGGCCATATCTTGCTCATTTCAACTCCGTTTTGGGTGATTTTGGTCTCGTTGGATTCCTTTTTCTGAGACGCATCTAATGGAACCATTTTTAGGACCAAATTCCTGTGTTCAGTCAAGGTGAATAGTGAAATGACTAAAATGCCTTTATCTTCAAAAACTGATCTTTTCATTGCTAAACATGGAATTTCAATATTACAAAATTGGAGTCATTACATTCTTACCCCCTTAGGGGAATTTTGGCCCGAAATTCTACTATATACAGTCAAAAGATCTCGGGGTACTTTTCTCGCATTTCTGACTCCAGTTCCCAAGTCTCTTCTTCCATGTGCGCATTTCTCCACAAAACTTTGACTAAGGGTATGTCCTTGTTCCACAGCTTCTTATTCTTACGATCACGAATCTCAACTGGTCTTGTCTCTAGCTTGAGATCCTCCGTCAAATCTATGGGTACCTGGTTGATGACATGAGTAGGGTCAGGCACGTACCTCCTTAGCATAGATACATGGAATACGTTATGCACTTCGGACAGCTGAGGGGGTAGTGCGATCCTGTAGGCCACTTTTCCCACTTTCTCTAAGATTTCAAAAGGTCCTATGTAATGTGGACTAAGCTTGCCTTTGATACCAAACCGCATAACTCCTTTAGTGGGAGATATCTTCAAGAAAACGTGCTCTCCTATGTTGAATTCCAATGGTAGTGCGATCCTGTAGGCCACTTTTCCCACTTTCTCTAAGATTTCAAAAGGTCCTATGTAATGCGGACTAAGCTTGCCTTTGATACCAAACCGCATAACTCCTTTAGTGGGAGATATCTTCAAGAAAACGTGCGATCCTATGTCGAATTCCAATGGTCTCCTCCTTCGATCAGCATAGCTCTTTTGGCGGCTTTGAGCTGTGAGGAGGCGTCTTCTTATGAGTTTGACCTTCTCGGCACATTGCTCTACCATCTCGGACTGGAGCACCCTGGACTCTCCAACTTCACTCCAACTAGTGGGTGATCGACAGGGTCTCCATAGAGTGCCTCGTATGGAGCCATGCCAATGCTTGACTGAAAGCTATTGTTGTACGCAAACTCGACTAGCAGTAGGTTTTCATCCCAGGTCTGCTTCTAATCAAGGGCACAAGTTCGCAACATATCTTCGACTATCTGGATTGTGTGCTCTGACTGTCCATCGGTCTGTGGATGGAAGGCTGTGCTATAGTTCAAGGAAGATCTGAAGGATTTTTGGACAAACTTCTAGAGTTGCGAAGTGAAGCGGCTATCCCTATCTGAAGTGATACTAAGGGGTATACCATGTAGACTTACTATCTCTTTGATGTATAGCTGAGATAGGCTGTCAGTGGATTGGGTATGATGTATAGGAAGGAAATGGGCTGTCTTAGATAATCTATCAACAATTACTCAGATCATGTCATGACCCTTAGAGGTCTTGGGTAGCCCTATGATGAAGTCCATTGTAATATGGTCCCATTTCCATTCGGGTAACTCAAGGGGTTGTAATAATCCCGCAGGTCTTTGATGTTCAGCCTTTACTTATTGACATGTTAAACACTTTGCCACAAATTCCCCTATGTCTCTTTTCATACCATCCCACCAATATTGTTTCTTTAAGTCTTGATACATCTTAGTCCCTCCTGGGTGTACAGTATACTTAGACCTGTGAGCCTCTTTTAAGATTTCTTGTCTTAACTCTTTATTAGCCAATACCACTAATCTTCCTTGCATGTAAACACTACCATCTTCCCTTTTTGTAAACCCTGGTTTTCCTATGAAAGCTTGTATATCTGAATCCCCTTCCTGTTCTTGTTTAACCTTTTCATTAATAGCCGACTTTATTGTTAGTCCTGCCATGATGATCTTATGGTTGCTTATGTCTAGTTTCCATGTGATTACTTCTTATAGTAGCTTCCATCTCTTAGTTAATAAACTTGCACACATCCCTTGGGTTTTTCTACTTAATGCATCAACTACCACATTAGCTTTTCAAGGGTGATAATGAATGGAGAAGTCATAGTCTTTTAAGTATTCCATCCATCTTCTTTGTCGCATGTTTAAATCTTGTTGGGAAAAGATATATTTAAGACTCTTATGATCTGTAAATACTTCAAACTTTTTCCCATATAAATAATGTCTCCATATTCGCAAGGCAAAGACTATGGCTGCTAATTCCAAGTCATGGGTCAGGTAATTGACTTCATGCTTCTTGAGTTATCGAGAAGCATAAGCAATCACCTTCCCATGTTGCATAAGTACGTAGCCTAGTCCTTGTTGCGAGGCATCGCTGTATATCTCAAATCTGCCACTTCCTGAAGGTAAGGTAAGGACAGGTGCGGTAGTCAACCTTCTTTTTAGTTCTTGGAAGCTTTCCTCACATTTATCAGTCCATTCAAATCTTTTGTCTTTCCTGGTCAGCTTAGTTAGAGGTAAAGCCATTTGTGAAAAACCTTCGATGAATCTCCTGTAATATCCGGCAAGTCCTAAGAAGCTTCTTATTTCTGTGACTGTCTTAGGTCTTTCCTAGTTCTGTACTGATTCAACGTTAGTGGGGTCAACTTCCATGCCATCTTGAGAAATAATGTATCCTAAGAAATTAACCTTTTCCAGCCAAAACTCACACTTACTGAATTTTGCATATAACTTGTGTGCTCGTAGGGTGCTTAATGTTATCCTTAGATGTTCCATATGGTCTTTAGGAGTTTCACAATATATTAAGATATCATCCACAAACACTATGATGAATTTATCTAAGTATTCCTTGAACACCCTATTCATGAGGTCCATAAATGCGGCTGGAGCATTAGTTAAACCAAAGGACATCACTCGGAATTCATAATGGCCGTATCGAGTCCTGAAGGCTGTCTTGGGGATATCTTCTTCTCTAACTCGAAGTTGATGGTACCCTAATCATAGATCAATCTTAGAGAAGACTCTGGCTGACTGAAGTTGATCAAAAAGATCATCAATTCGGGGAAGAGGGTACTTATTTTTAATGGTGACCCTATTTAGCATCCGATAGTCTAGTCACAATCTCATGGAGCCATCCTTTTTCTTAACAAAAAGGACTGGAGCTCCCCACGGAGATACGCTAGGTCGTATGAACCCTTTGTCAAGTAGTTCCTATAACTAGGTCTTCTGTTCCCTTAGTTCTGCAGGAGCCATTCGATAAGGAGCTTTCGAAATGGGGGAAGTACCGGGTATAAGGTCAATGCTGAACTCAATTTCCCTTGGTGGAGGTAGACCTGGTAAGTCCTCAGGGAATACGTCAGGAAATTCTCAGACTACCTCAACATCCTCTAGCTTTGGTTGGGGACTCTCGACAGATTCAATCTTGGCTAAGAAGAAGGGGCATCCTTGAGCAATGTGTTTAACTGCTTTCATGGCAGAAATAACACACATTCCAGAATAATCCTTTCTTCCTTGGAGGGTGAAAGTGTCTCCATTAGGTAGGGTAAAAGTGATATGTTTCTGGCGGCAATCAACAAAGGCTTGATGAAAGGCTAGCTAGTCCATACCTAGAATGATGTCGAAGTCATTCATATCTAAGTGGATAAGATTGGCATGTAGCAAATGGTCCTTGATCAAAATGGGGACATCCTGGAGATAAGAGTAGGTGGGAAGTGCCTGGCCTACAGGAGTCATGACTTCTAGAGTGAAGTCTAGGTCCTGTGGTATAATGTCCAAGGATGATGCAAATTCTCGAGATATGAAAGAATGAGTGGAGCCTGTATCAAATAGAACTTTAGTAGGTGTGTCAGAGATAGAAAGAATACCTTCAACAACTGCATTTGAAGCTTGGGCTTGACTGGAAGTGAGGGCAAAGACATGTCCTTGGCTTTTTGGAACTTGATCTTCTTTACGCTCTTGTACTTTCCTTTGTGGACAGTTACTAGAAAAATGTCCTAATTCTCCACAACTATAGCAAGTGATGTTGAAAGTGGGACATGGCTTGCCTGGATGATTTCTGTTACACCTAGGGCATGCCTTCCAGTCTGGTCTTCTTCCTTTGTTTTCAAACGGCTTCTTGAAAGGTGGCCTAGGTCCAGATGACTGAAATGGTCTCTTTCCTTTATTTCTCATGGTGTTGATGTTCTTAATTTCTCTTATTGCCTGGTTCCTTTGATAATCTTTTTCATATAGGGAGGCCATCTCTACTGCCTTGGCTACGGTGGTAGGTTGGAAACCTAGAACTCTGTTCCTGAGTCCTGGGTTGAGTCCATCTACAAATCTTTCGGCCACATCTTCCTCATCAGCACAAGCACATGGTGCAAATCTTTGGAGGCTGATGAATCTACTTTCATACTATTGGACGGTCATATTTCCTTGTTCTAAGTCTATAAATTCCTTTTCCTTCTGTTTCCTTATATGTTTAGGATAATATTTGTCGTTAAAGACCTTTTTAAACTCTTCCCATCCTATTGTTTCTTGCTGATCAAAATAAGTTCTTTCCGCTGTTTCCCACCAAAAGGTAGCCTCTCCTCTAAACACAAAGGTGGCCATGGGTACTTTTCTTTCTTTAGCTATGTTCATGGCCTTAAATATCTTTTCAATATCAATTAACCATTTTTCAGCTGTAGATGCTTCATCTTCTCTTATGAATGAGGGAGCTAGTTTCTGAAACCTTTCTAACTGAACCTCAGTCCTATCTATTGCTTTATCAAGGGAAGGATCTCGGGGGGTAGGAGTTTGGCTTTGACTATTCATGTACTGTCCCATGTTCTGTAAGAATTGTTGGAATAACTCAGCCATCCCGTTGCCCGACCCAGTGGAGTCCACTGGTGGGGCTTCAGGTCTTGGAGCATTGCTTCCTTTCTTCCTAGGCATCTGTAATCACAAGGCTATTTACCAAATCTCAGTTTGTGTTATCCTATTACCCCTTACTCTTTCATGGATGAAACTTGATTATAAGTTATTCTCCTCATAACTGGGCTGTGAGTAACGTTAAACCTGGCTCTGATACCAACTGTGACGACCCGGGTTTTCATATGATGCAATTTTGATAAAAAGGCGAGATCTCTTGTTTTATAAGTATGAGATGCATGAAAATCTTTTTCTTTTTGGAAAACAATCTTTCATAAAAACCCTGAGTGTCAAAACACATTCTCCAATAATTTAACCATGGCAAAGTTTAAATCAATATTATTCCCAAGAAAGTGTTAGTCACAAATTTGACTATTAGAGAGTAACTACAATCAAGTAACATTGAAAGATAAGATAGGGGTTTACTTACTTGCACTTAGTCTGTGTCTCCTAGTACAAACGTTCCTTGCCCTTAAGTATTTACTTTGTATTTGAAAAATGTTGAGGATTGGGTGAGTATATACTATACCCAGTAGGAGCCTATCACTACTAGTTTTATAATGCATGAGATGTTTTAAAATCATATGCTCTTCCAAAACATGTGCATGTCTAAATACTCAAGCTCAATATTAGTATAAGAATCCATTATCAAACTGAAATACTAATGACTTAAAAGGATCGCATAATCCAAAATTGAAAGTATCATATACATATATATGATAACATCATGATATGCAATAGATGCTTCATGGAGTCCAACTCATGGATCTCTAGTATGGTATGGTAGACCAACCTCATATCATGATATATGCAATGTACATAAATCATCAAACCATAGAGTCCACTATGCCCACGACCTCCTCGCCGTGTGGTCCTCAGGTACCTAAGGACACTCGGTCATAGCCTCCACGGGGCCTATGACATGTCGACCCAGTGCCGTGACACCAGTGGTAGCCCCTGTACCACATGCAGTCGACGTAGGGACTTACCTCTTTTTGTGCGTGGTACCCATCCACCTAATAGTGGTAGAGGCTGGGTGGCCAACCCAGACCCCTCGGCATAGCACCCACGGGCTTACTAGCCCAAATCACATAAGATCAAATAAGTCAAAACCTCTTTTCAAAACCTATCCTCTTTGGGTCCCTCACAACTGCCTGGCCCTTGGCACTCCAGCATCTTTTAGCAACCCTCAAGGACATGCAATCTTTGCATGTACTTAAATCATGCAATGTATGCACTTGTTTGCGAAACATATATGTGCATAATTGTATATGCAATCATTTTGCAAAACATGTCTATGTACAAAGCATTTATCATGCATGCTGAATTAAGTCATGCTAAACAAGTCACAAATTTAAAACATATATTCTCAAAACAATAATAGTTCTTTTAAAAGAATCTAATAGTGATAGAGCACCTACCTGGCTAGGTCGCGCTAACCCTTTTGTCCTCAGACGCTCCTGATCATGGTTTGGGGAATCAGGGTTAGTTTGGCCTATCTTTTATGGGTTTTGGAGTAATTGGTCTTATTACTTAGGCATTAGGGGTCCATCCCTATGCCTATGGGTGTCCTAAGGTCCTAATTGGGCCTTGGTGTCCTCAGTTTTTCAAAGTTCTAGTGGCCACGCACCACCATCCTATTCTAAGGGTCATGCCCACCTTTGATTGGGCCTTGATCAGGGATTTTATAGTTTGAATGTGTCCGTGTCATTGACACGGACACAACGCCTTTTGCGGTGCCTCAATCGGAGCTTTAGATCTCAAGTTATAAGTGTTTTAGTGTCGTATGTACATAGAGTCTTAAAAATGAAAAAAAACGGAATGCTAGGGCGCTGCGCGTCTACGACGTGCGCCCCGGCTTCCTTAAGGAACCAAAAAATGACACACTGCTAGCATGCTGCGCGTCTATGTGACGCGTCGGGTTTTTTGCCCGACGGTCTCTTTTGCAGGTGCGTCCCTGGACGCGCCCGTTTGGTTTTTCAAACGCGGGACGACGTGTGACGTTCCTATTGGATCGTCTTGTTCGTTGGGGAACCAGGTCATCCTCAGGACTCCCTGGTTTGACCCTGTCGAACTAGTGTGGCCCAGGAGACATCCTTGGGTCCTTGGTGGCTCTCCTGGGCTCTGTTTTGCATGGTTTTTCATGCAAAAAGCTAGGGAAATCATTCCTGGAACTATGGTGGAGATGGGTTTTGAGCGATCTCGGACGTACTTGGCTCGTTGCTGGTTTTTCTCCTTGTTTTCTCCTCTAGGTCACTGCTCCATGACTAGTTTTTCTTCAACATTTTAGGCTTCCATTAGAGGCGCCCAAGAGCTCTATTTATAGAGCTAAGAGAGGGTTCTGGAGGGGGCTCTCACCGCCTTTGAATGGCGGTGGAGAAACCTCCAGAATGGCGGTGATTTCTCCTCCAATCACCGTCATTTTAGAACCCTCTAGAGGTTGAAGATGAAGGGGTGCCCGTATCAAAACGGGCCCCTGTGTTTTGCAGGTTAAATCATTTTTGTAAAATTTACAATTTTGCCCCTGAACTTCAAAGGGCCATATCTTGCTTATTTCAACTCCATTTTGGGTGATTTTGGTCTCGTTGGATTCCTTTTTCTGAGACGCATCTAATAGAACAATTTTTAGGACCAAATTCCTAGGTTCAGTCAAGGTGAATTGTGAAATGACTAAAATGCCCTTATCTTCAAAAACTAATCTTTTCATTACTAAACTTGGAATTTCAATATTACAAAATTGGAGTCATTACAGCTAGGCACGTTGGAGTTAACTACTATAAAATTGCCCTCGTCATGGATTTGAAAAAATGCTAGCAGGTTCAATGCTTCTATGAGACATTGATGCCTCAAAGGAGACAAATGGTAAGTGCGGTGATTGGAGGGGCCCTCATGTTAGACAATGAAAGTGAAGCTTGAAACTTCTTTTAAACACTAGCAAATAATTCCCAGCAATGAGATTATTCAAATAGAAGAGAGAGAAACAACCAGCCTACCAGGAATGAGGGTCTTTATGAGATAGGAGTGCATCCTAATATATCCCATAAATTGACTCTTCACTAGAGAGAATGGACAAATACGATGGGAGAGTGGACAAGCTTGAAACCATGTTTCAATCCTTTATGGCTACCACATCTCTCAAACCTCTACATGAGGTTTGTGCTCTTTGTTTTAGCCCAACACACATCACCATGTCTTGTCCATCAAATAGAGCACTTAGTGTCTATCTTGTGGCCAAAGCAAATGCATTGAATGCATATTGTCAACCTAGCAACAACCTATATTCTAATACCTACAATCTTGGATGGGTTAGGCGTCCAAACCTTTTTTGGTCAAAGAATAACCACTAAGGGGGACCATTTATGAACCCCCTACCCAAAACTTTCCTCCTAGAGCTATAGTTCCTAAGCGACCACCTGGTGTCCAACAACCTTTGCAACTAAAGGAACCACCTTTAAATGATAGGATTTAGAGAATGTTTGAAAAACAAAATGAAGAAATACAAAGCTCCCTAAACCAATTGTAGCATATCAATTCTCAAGCCATGGCTAAGTTGGAGAGGCCGGTTAGCCAATTGTTAGCAGAACTACATAATAGAGGAAAGGGTCAGTTCCCCTACTCAGCCCATCCCTAACCCTAAGGACCAGTTTGAGATAGGGTAAAAAGGGCAGCCCCGATGCATGAAGCTCTCGTCTATGTGGGGTCTGGGCAATAGGTGGACCACAAAGGCCTAAAGTACACATCCTTACCTTGCATTTTGCAAGAGGCTATTTCCATGCCTTAAACCCATGACCTCAGAGTCACACGACAACAACTTTTACTATTGCGCCAAGGCTCCCCTTCTCAAAACCACAACTCTCATGAGCATGCCAAGTCAATAACCACCCTTATGAGTGGTCATCAAATTGACAACAATGTCGGGTAGGCTAAGCAAAATGGAGAGGAAAAAGAGGGAACCAAAACACAAGAGAAAGACAAAAGATAAGAAACCCCTATAAAACCTATAGTGGAGGTGCCTTATTTGCCTAAAGCCCCATTTCATCAGTTACTGAACAACGCTAGAAAGGGAACAAACTTCAATGAGCTAATGGATGTATTTAAATATGTCCATATTAATATTCCATTGCTCAATGTAAAAAAAGATGTCTTGCCAATGCCAAGTTTTTAAAAGAGTTTTGCATTAGAAAATGAAAGATAAATATCTAGAAAAAGGCTTTCCTTACCGAGAAAATGAGCTATTTGATACAGTATAATACTCCATTGACGTTTAGAGACTCATGGTGTCCTACCATTTCCTACATTATTGGAAACCATGTTATAGGTAGGGGCTAGTATTAAATTGTTACCATACTCTGTCGATGAGCAACTAAGACAAGTTGAGTTAAAACCAACCACTACCATGCTACAATTACTAGATAGATCTGCTAAGATACCCCATGGTTTGATTGAAGATGTGGTGATACAAGTGTACTAGTTTTATTACCCAATTGATTTCATTATATTTGACACCCAACCTATATCTGATCTTGACAGTCAAATCCTAGTCAACCTTGGACAACCATTCCTAGCAACTTCCAATGCTATTATTAACTGTAGGAATGGTGCAATGAAATTGTTTTTTGGAAACATGAATGTTAAGCTAAATTCCTTTAATTCCAATCTACAACATTTAGACCTCGATGATTCTTATGATGAGAATTTGATTGAGAGTCTAATTCATGACGTTCATCTACCATCTTCGATTTGACCCATAAGAGGGATGTCTCATGCATTTTAATTGATATTTTGATTTAGACAAGTCTATTAAGGAGGTGACCAACCTTTTAGAGGTTTCTCCAATCATTGATACCTCCAAGTGGGTACCTTATGTGGAGCCGCTCCCTCCTTTAAAGTTTGTCCCCATATCCTCTATAGAGCAACCACCTTCTCTAGCCCTAAAAGCCTTGCCTAAGATAATAGCATTAGACTTAGATACAAAATAGGAAGGAAAACTTCTCAATGTTCTTAAGGAACATAAGACTGCTCTAGGGTGTACCATAGCAAACATCAAAGGGATTAGTCCAACTGTGTGCATGCACAAGATACTCCTGGAAGAAAATGCAAAATCTTTTAGGGAAACACGAAGGATTGAATCCCCATATGAAGGACATGGTTGGAAATGAAGTCTAAAAGCTTCTAAGTGTTAGTGTCATATACCCTATCTCTGATAGCACTTGGGTCAGCCCTGTTCAGGTTGTGCCCAAGAAATCTGGGGTCACTATAGTAAAAAGTGAGGAGACTATGTTAATATCCACCCACATGACCATTAGGTGGAGTGTTTGCATTGATCGAAAGTTGAACACAGTCACAAGGAAAGATCACTTGCCTTTACCTTTTATCAACCAAATGCTAGAGAGGTTGGTTGGAAATAGCTATTACTATTTTCTATATGGATATTCTAGTTACAACTAGATTCCTATAACACCCAAGGATCAAGAGAAGACCATCTTCACCTACCCTTTTGAAACTTTTGCTTACAACATATGCCTTTTAAGCTTTGTAATGCACCTACTACATTTCAAAGGTCTATGTTGAACATCTTTTCTGATATGGTAGAAAGGTTCCTAGAGGTGTTCATGGATGAATTCTTAGTATTTGGGTCATCTTTTGATGATTGCCTACACCACTTAAAGTGAGTTCTTGAAAGGTGTCAGGAGAAGAATCTTATGTTAAACTGGGAAAAGTTCATTTTATGGTACAAAATGGGATACTTCTAAGCCACATTATATCACACAATGGGATAAAGGTAGATAAGGCTAAAGTGGATTTAATAGCCAACATTCCCTCACCAAAGACGATGAAAGAAATTTGTTCCTTTTTAGGACATGCTGGCTTTCATTGAATATTTATCAAAGATTTTAGCAAAATTGCCAAGCCCTTGTGTAATTTACTTACAAAGGAGGCCATTTTTTACTTTGATGAAAAATGTATGAAAGCATTTGAGCAATTGAAGGACAAGTTGACTTTTGCACCTATTATTCGACCACCTAATTGGAGCGTACCAGTTAAGATCATGTGTGACATGTACGATTATGCCATTGGAGCTGTTTTGGGGCAGCGCATTGACAAACTTCCCCATGTGATATACTACACTAGTAAAATACCGAATGATGTGCAACTCAATTATTTGACCACAGAGGAAGAGTTGTTAGCCGTAGTGTTTGCTCTAGATAAGATTAGATCTTACTTATTAAAGTCTAAAGTTGTAGTGTACTCAGATCACTCAACTTTAAAGTACCTCCTTTCTAAAAAGAATGCAAAACCTAGGTTGATCCATTGGATACTCTTGCTATAAGAGTTTGACTTAGAAATTTAGGACAAGAAAGGTGTCAAAAATGATGTAGCAAATCACTTATAGATTAATGGTGGAGCACACTAGCAATAATGTGCCTATAATTGAATCCTTTCCGGATGAACAGTTACTGCACATTTTTCAGTTGCCTTGGTTCAAAAATATAGTAAATTATATTGTTACATGACAAATGCCTAACCATTGGATTAAACAAGATAAAAATAAAGATTGAGGCAAATGCTTTACAAGGGACAACTTCTACTTATTCAAGTACTATCGCTATTAGGTGATTAGGAGATGCATACTAGATAGTGAACATAATCATCTTCTTCTATAATGATCATGCATGTGGGAGCCATTTTAGCTCAAGAAAAAATTCTACAAAGGTTTTGTAGTGTGGTTTTTATTGGCCCACCATATTTAAGGATGCACATGCTTATTGTATAGCATGTGTGAGGTGTCAAAGATTACTTAGCCTAGGAACAAGATATATGATTGCCTTAAACCCAATCCTTATCATAAAACCATTTGATGTTTGAGGTATAGATTTAGTGGGACCCTTTTCCAATTATTTTGAGAAGTTATACATTCTAGTGAGAGTGGACTATGGGTCCAAGAGGTTGGAGGTTGTACCCTACAAAACCAATGACCACAAGGTAGTGGTAAAATTTAAAATAAAAATAATATTTTTGCGTGGTTTGTTATTCCATGAGCCATAATAAGTGATGGGGGGAAACACTTTCGTAATAAAGAGGTTAAGAATTCAATGAAAAAGTATAGTATCAACCATAGGATAGCCACCCCATACCACCCTCAGATGTTGGGCCAAATAGAGGTATCTAATGGGAGATCAAGTGCATTCTAGAGAAGATAGTCAATATAAGTAGGAACTAAAGGCCCATGAGACTTACTTGCGCTTTGTGACCTTATTGAGCAGCCTATAAAACTCCTATAGGAATTTCACCCTATTGCTTAGTATATGGAAAGGCCTATCACTTACTAGTAGAGTTAGAGCACAAGGCATATTGGGTTATCAAAAAGCTCAAATTTGACTTAGATTCTGCTAGGACCCATCAAAAACTCGAACTCAATAAGATAGAAGAGTTGAGGAAAGATGCATATGATTCTGTACGATTATACAAATAGCGGATGAAAGTTACACATTATAGCCAAATTTTAAGGAAATCCTTTTTCCCTGGACAAAAGGTCTTATTGTACAATTCATGATTGCGTCTATTCCCTCGCAAACTGTAATACCCGAGTAATTTATGCTATTTTTGGACATTTTATGGGAAATAAACTGTGTTAAATGTTTTACTTTATTTAAAATAGTAAACAAAGGAATTTGTGAGAAAAATTGGTACCATTATATTCTACTCGAAAAATGGAATCCAACACCTCAAAAATCACCCAAAACGGAGTTCGTATGAAGAAGTTACGGCCGTTTAAAGATCAGGGGCAATTTTGTAAATTAAACAGAAAAAACGAAAAACGCAGGGGCCGTTTTGATAACGGCACCCCCTCTCGTCTTCAACCTCTAGACCCCTCCAGAAACCCCATTTCTAGAGGATTTTTCCACCGCCAAGGGTGGCACCGCCATTGGCAGCACCGCCATAGCAGGGCTATAAAAAGCACCATCTCCCCTCTCAAAAACCCGAGATTTCTGGCATGTTGAGACTGGGGTTTCCAGCAAATCGGAAACCCGTCTTAAAACCAATCTTTCGTCTGTGTTTTTCGGCAATGGCCAGGCCCAAGTCAGGCCGGCCATTGCCATTTCCCCCTCTCTCCTCTTGTTCTGGTCTGGCATTGGGGTTTTTCCCCTTCGTGGGTTTCGACAAACATGGAATTCCGGCAGAAGGAAATGCACCACCGACAAGGCATTCCCAGGTGACCTAGGTAAGTTGTTTTCCTCCACTTTCTCTCCGTTTGCTTCCCCCAGGCCAGATCCATGCCGGATTTGGTCTTTTCCAGTCGTTTTCCAGCCAGGTTCCTGGCTGAAAAATGTTCCAAGCCGGCTTGGGCCGGCTCTACACGAACCAGGCGTCCCAGGGATGCCATGCTGCACGTGCACCTAGGACTGGGTCCCTGGGAAGGGTTCTAGGTGTACGATAGTGTGTACACTGTCCCAGGTGTGGCATTCTGGTGCACGCGCGACATGGGGCATGAGTCCTGGCTAGACCAAGGCGCACGGGGTGCCCTGAGACGCGCCATGCTACAAGGTGCGTCTGTGCGATGATGCACATCATAGCGCGTCACTTAAGCATGCATGTGTGTGTGCAAAATGCAGTCCCTGGCACAGCCATTGGGCACACACGCACATAAGGCGGTCGTGGTTCAACCAGGATACACGGGTGTCCTAGGAACTGGGGCACGCGGACCCAATGAGACTTTAAAGTTAGGATTAGAGGATAAATTACAGAGTCTAACTATTAGAAAGTAGATCCACACCATAGGATCTAGCCTGACGAATGAATTAGGCAAGGACCTTGGACCCAATAGGCAGAGCTAGCAATCTAATAACTAAATGGATTGAAATTAATAAGGACTCCTTGTATCCATTCATACCCAGGAATTTATAAATGAGACCCAGGGATGGGTTGAAGTGGTAAAGGACGCAACTCTAGAAGACTTTGATGTAGGTGCTCTATCGCTACTAGACTTTTTAAAAGAGCCATGATTGTTTTATGCATGTTTTAAGTATAAGTTATATAACTTGTTTAGCATGACTTAATTCAGCATACATATGATAAATGCTTTATGCATAGATATGTTTTGCAAATAATTGCATATACATTATGCATAGATATGTTTTGCAAACAAATGCATATATTGCATGATTTGTGAGCATTGAGTTTTTGAAAGATTGCATGTCCTTGAGGGTTACCAAAAGACGCTGGAGTGCCTAAAAGACGCTGGGTAGGCAGTTGTGAGGGACCCAAAGAGGACAGGTTTTGAAAAAGAGGTTTTCGCTTGTTTGATCTTATATGATTTGGGCTGATAAGCTCGTGGGCACTATGCCGAGAGGTTTGGGTTGGCCTCCAGCCTCTACCACTATTAGGTGGATGGGTACCATGCCCAAAAAGGGCAATGTCCCTGCTTCGACTGCATATGGTACAGGGGGCTACCACTGGTGTCACGGCACTGGGTCGAAGTGTCATATGTCCCGTGGAGGCATATGACCCTGTGTCCTCAGGTACCTGGGGACCACACGGCGGCGAGGTCGTGGGCATAGTTGGACCCTATGGTTTGAGGATTTATTTGCATTGCATATGGCATGACATGAGGTTGGTTGACCATACCAGATATCCATGAGTTGGATTCAGTTGAGCATCTTATGCATATCATTATGTTTATGATATATGATACTTTCGACTTGGATTATGTTATTCTTTAAGTCGTCAGTATTTCAATTCGACAGTGGTTTTTAATATCGATATTGAACATGATCATTCGAACATGCACATGTTTTTAAGAGCATATGATTTTAAACATAGCATGCATTGCAAAACTAGTAGTGATAGAATCCTACTGAGTATAGTATATACTCACCCTATCCTTAACATTTTTCAGGATAGTTCCACTCACAAATAGAAGATGTCTCAGGAGATATTAGTGCTACGAGCAAGTGAATAAACAAAGGAGACAACTATACATGTGAGTAAACTCTCTACCCGTTGGACATGTATTTGTATTTAATTATAGTTGGGCTATGTGCTGTGACTGGATATACCTGGGGAAAAACATTTATGATTTCTAAAGTTTTTCAAAAACTACTTTGGCTGTTGTGGAAGCAAATGACACTCGGGGTTTTCAAAATAAGTTTAAAACAAAATATTTTCCGCTACATTGCATGGTTTTTATAAAATGGGTTTCAAATAAGGATGCATCCTGCCTTAGGAATTAGATATTGCATTTAAAAATGCATGAGAAAACTTGGGTCGTCACACAAACTAAGAGGTAGATGGACTAGACCTTACCACATATGTATAGTATACCCACATGGGGTCATCGAGATTGAGAAGGAAGAAGAGACCCAATGAGTAAATGGCCAAACATTGGGGACAATGCTTTGTTCAAGTTCGGGGTGTAGATATACATATGGGTTTTAGATTTTCCTAAATTTTCTTAAATGTTAAAAAATGGAAATAATTGAAGAAAAAAGGTTTCAGCAGAGTTACCTTACTGTGATGAGAACTACATGTTCAGAATTTAGTAAATCTATTATTCTCGCCACTTAATTGGAGTGTCTATGGCTACTTTTGCATATTATTCATATGTTGAGGCATTTTGTGAAGGTTAATTTTGGAAAATATTTACACACAACAATATTCAAGACTCATAGAGAGGTATGACTCAGAGACCCTTAGGAAAATCAGTGGAGACCTATAATTTCATAGAGTTATAAGTAATTCCATAGTTTCTTCAGTGTAAACAACTTAATGTGATCCTGTTATCCTTGTTTTGGTTAACTCTCTAGAATAAATAGGAGAAATAGCTTTCTTACTAGAAATTTTTTTGAATCTTATAGGCCGTAGGAAACCTAGGGAATGATATAGGCCATCCTTGTTCAGCCCAAAGACAAAAAACCTACCCAATACATTATAGCACTAGTTAACCCATTGAGCCTATTGTTAAGCCTTTTCTTCATTAACCCCATTTACCTTAACCAAAAATAATCCATAAAAATAAATAACCATTACCCATTTCCAAAATGAGTAGAGTTGGCAGAAAAGTTCAAATAGGACAAAATTGTCAACGAAGTGAAAAACTTAAGAAGTCTTTCTTTCAAAGAAGTCAAAAGACAAGGAAAAGTGAAAAGAAAGAAGTATTAAAAAAGGAAGAGAAAAAATCAAAGATAATAATACCATGGAAATTCACTTCAACAAAGTCAAGGAAGAATTGTTTAGTAATCAAAAGAAGACCTCTCCTCAATTTTGAACCTTTAAAATCCCTATTCCCATCTTTTTTGAACCTATCCCAAGCCTACATTTTGTCCTAATGCAAGACATGTAGTTCTTAGGTGGAACATAGCCCTAAAGAGGAGATAAAAAGAAGGAATTAAGGTAAAAGACCCCTACTATTCTTAGTAGTAATATCCACTCTTAGGGATCACATTCCTTCTTCTCTATAACACTAAAAAATTTATGTGAACTAGTAGCTTATTGGATTTGGTTACATAATGAGAGAAATGTGTTCAACCTTTATCTGAGAGCTTAATTTCTGAGATTATACCAAAGAGGATTTTGGGTCGAACATATTTCCAATGAAATTTAAGTGTATCTAATTAGAAGTCATGACTTATGTGGCTGTACACACACATGCACTCCAAGAAATAACTAGATATAAAATGTATTTAGTATGTGTATGATTTCTAAAATTGTTAATCCCCTCTATTAAGTGGTTAAAAACTAGTAGATTGCAAATGAATGAGGATTGTATGAAATAAAATAGGGGACATAACCTAAGGAAATTTTGTGGGTATACTCACTACAAACTCTCTGCATTCCTAATTTCTCCACTAGGGGTAACCTAGGGGTTCACGGGCACGTTACATGTGCTAGATGCAATCGTAAGTACCTATGGAAATGGCACTTCGTAATAGCATTTGAATTTTTTTTTGCATGTTTTGCTCAAAAATAGTAAAATGCTAGTTGGGGGATGTGACAAGTGTTTAATTATTCATAAAAATAAACCAATTAGTACCCATGTGTTATAACTTATAGAGGTAAATTAGGGGTTTTAGACCCAAATTTGTAACACATGCATTTTTTGACCTAATAACCCAAAAGTTTGATATTTTGTAGGTCCACAAGCTAATCCAAGGTAAGTATGTGATTAATGATATTTTATAAGATTTAATTAAATTTTTTTACTTTTTTGTACGAAGAGAGATGGCGATCCAATGGCCCAAATCAATCAAGATGAAGATTAGAGATCAAGATTAAAAGCCCTAGTCCATCCCTAAGAATCATCACCCAACAAGAGATCAAGGATGAAGATCATATTTAAGACTAGCAATGGATGCAACCAAAGGAGCTAAAGATGGCCAAAGTGGACCCATGAAATAAACAATGCATTTCCACCACATTTGCATAGTGAAGCCACCAAGCCATATTCAAGCCATGAATAAGGTGACAAGCTAAGGAGCCAAGCTAAATACCAAGCCAAGCCAAGAAACCTTCCAAATCCAGCCATGAACTCAAGTCAATGGAGCCTTCAAAGTTAGCCATCTAACCCACATAAGCCATGTGACATGGAAGGCCAGGATTGGAAGAAATTCAGGAGAATTATCCATGAGATATTTTGAAAATAATTAAGGAAAATCTTACTAAGATAAGATGGCATGTGGACCAATAGGATGAGAACCTTCTATTTTTGGTGTTTTTCTCACCTCTTTCCATTCTTTTGTCACTTTCCACCTCATTCTCTCCCACTCTCTTTTATCTCATTACTCACCTCACTTTCCTTTGTCCTTTGGTGTTTCAATGATTTTTGAATGGGGGGATGCCCCACCCTAAAAAGGTGGTGTCTCCCACCTACCCCACCTCCAAAGGGCAGCCACCTTCTCACCTTGTTTCCTCTTTTGAAACCTTAGCTTCTCAACCATCCTATCCATCTAAAATAGCTTGTTTTTAATCTCCACCACACCTCATTATTAGGGAACTCTATAAAAAATAGGAGAAAAACTATAAAAATCCAGCACAAACCTAAGTTGAAGTACTCTTCTCACATAAAGGAAAAAGATGCCTCCTCCATAGGTAGGATATTTCCTTTTCCTAACCATTCTTTACTCCTCCAACCTATTCAATGCATGGTCCTTATAGTATTTGATCATCCTTTCAAAGATTGGTTCATCCTTGCTTTTCTTTGCTTATTTTTACTTTCATGGTAGTCATTGCTTTGCTTTCCTTTGTTTTTCCTTGATTAAAGATAAGATTCAAGGCTGGTTTTTCCCTTGAAGTGACAGCCAAGGGAAGTCACCTTGAACCTAATCTTTCCCTTTGCCTTCCATTGCCTTTGAGTTCTCTTTTAAGTTCCTTGAATTCTAGGATTGTATCTTTAGTTTTCATTGGTTGTTGCCTTATTATTCCATAAGATTTCCCTTGAATCTCAAGATTATTAGAGGAGGAATCATTGTTAAGCTTTTCTTTTAGGTTTATGTTGGGAGAAATAGTGATGCTACACAGGAAGTTTGGAGTGCTCCCTTAATGTGACCAATTGTATGCAACATTCTGGATGATTAATGAAATACTTTGAGTTGATGAATGACCATGAATTTCCAAAATTTGTTTATTGTATGTTGATGGAATATTGAGTAAAGTGAATGCTTAGTTTGAATTCCCAAACAAACCAACCCAAAATCCTTTTTAAATCATGCATCCAACCCAATGTTTGAACACATGGTTTTGAAGGTTTTAAAGAGTTGAAGTTTGAGTGAAAAAGTTAATTCTTTTCCCATTAATAATTCATTAGTTTCATTGTTCATTCAATCAAGAATGATATTGAGTTAGTTATGCATAATTGAGATCTAAGTTGTTGCACTCATTCATGTTAGAAAAAGTAGTTAGTAGTGATTAGTTGTTTGTAGTTTGTTGCTTAGCTTATTAGTGGTTAAAGTTTCCATTCCATGACTTTATTTTCTTTATTTAGAAGTTGCATGATTAGGAAAGTAGTTATTTAAGGTATGTTGCCTTGGATTAATTGCTTAATTTCATGCTTAGGAAAGATAATTTTGGAAATTTGCTAATTTGCAGTTTTAGAAGGTTTTCACTTTAGGAAAGTCCTTAGTTTAGGAAGGTCATAAATTTTGAAAGAATTTAATTTAAGAAAGTGTTAATTTTACAAAGTTTTGTTAAGGAAAGTTTTCAATTTTTGCATGTTTCTAATTTTTATGTAATTTCCATTTCAATGTGTTCAATTCCATTCTTCGTTTAGATTAAAAATCTCTTAAATTTTGGCTCGGTTAAATAGTTTAAATTAGGGACCACTAGTATCACATTTGTTTGATTCCTCGTGGGATTGACCTTACTAGCATACTACAATGCAACTGATTGATGCACTTGCAAGTTAACTTAAAATCACAACATTTGTCAGATACCTTGTTATGTTTATTATTACTTTTTGAAATAGCATGTATGGATGCCTATAATTTATAAATGGATATGATGTGAAGTGAATTTACTGTGTAGAACTTACTTACAATTCTAGTGTTTTACTATATTGCCTATTATGCAACCTATTATTTAGAACTAGATGACACAGCTATAAATTTATGTTGGACTTGAAATTGTGTTAATTATCATATATGATGATGAGACTACCTCCACAAACACAAGCTTGTTGAGACATAGCACTTGTTTACAATATCTAGGTTTGAAGAAATAGAGCGGAGAGAAGGAAGTAAATGACTAACTTGGGAGTTATAGAAGAGTTAAATGAAGGTAATCTAAAAGTAAGGGTACAAGCACATTAAGGATTACTCAAAAATTTATATCAATTTTTTGTATTATGAGTTGAATTATTTGGAAATGTAGACATATAATATTAAATCTTGAATAGGTGGTTGTGATTGGAATGATTTTGTTAGAAGTGATTTAATTTCTAAGTCTTTTTAGTATGAATAAACTTTGCTTTTTCAAAAAATAAGTAGACATATGTATATAAATGTGATTGGATGGAGATAGAACCCCCTATTTATCAGGAACACTTTATCACATGCATAAAATGCGTGAGTCTAAAAAAAAGGAATACTTTCCTTTTTCCTAGTATAAATCTAAAAATATATATATAAGGGAGAAACATGAATGATGCATGAAAAAACTAACATGGATTATGCATGAAATTTAAAATTATAAAGTGGGTGTGTGTAACATGGAATTAGATAGTGGATGGATATGAAAAGATGGAAAAAAGAGGATGTGAGAGTGAAGGAAAGTGAATGATTAAACCTACCTAGAATGGAAAGTTCCACACATGCATATAAGCAAGTGTGTGTATATTTTAAAATTTTTAAAAAGTGAGATGATTATGATCTCATTGCATGAACTAAAATACTATGTAGTGTAGCTCTAAAATTATTTGTAAGTGCATAAACAATGCAATAATTTGCATGTAAGAGAGTTTGATCCCACTAGGAATCTCTTAAAATTTTCAATTGATTGGATCCTGATTCGATTTACTTATCTTAGCCAAAGGAATATTTATTTGATTTAGACAAGAAATTTAAATGACATAAGAATGAAACATGCATGAAATTAGAAACTACAACTAAAGGAAATGTTATGATTTTAAAGTTAAACTCACTATCGCATGAAACAGCTATAGTATTCCCACGTGAGGAAGTCAATCCCACAAGGAATCAAATGATTGTGATAGTAGTGGTCCCTACTTTAATTTATCTAACCTAGCCAAGCTCAAGAGATCTTTTCCTAAACTAAGAATGGAAATTAACAGTTGAAAAATGAAAATATACTAAAATTTAAAACATGCTAAATTTAAAACATTCCTATAACACACTTTCTAAAAATAAAACTTCCTTAAATGAAAATTTTCAAAAGATTAAAACTTTCTAAAAACTAAGATTGGAAACAATTGAAACTATCATAGCATGCAACTAAACCTAAAACATGGAGAGCTAAACCTATCATGAGCTAAACAAATTAACTAAACATGGAAAACATGGTGCACATGGTACTTGAGAATTATGCATGAAGTTAACTATGGAAAAAGTGCATGTATGAAACATGTAAAGAGTTTACGAAGTAAGGGATGAACTAAAATATCATAGTCTATATGTAACTACTTTGAATACAACAAGGAACTCTAATCAAAACAAGTCACTATCTAAAGGGATCACACCTCAAAACCATGCACATGACCCAGTGGGTTGTGCAGATGAATCTTGAGTGTAATTATTTTATGCAAACTTAAGAGATGAATGATGCATGGTCTTGAATATGAAGAACTAAATTAAACAACCATAAGACATAAGACTTAAAGAAAATAATATATTCATGAACTTTGCACCATTAACATTGAACTAGAAATTGAATTGATTGAACTTACAAGTGGGTTGCACACCCTCCAAAGGTTGTGTGCACTATATAAATGTTACAACTCAGCCAACTAAACTCCTCTAATCTTTATCAATGTAATCCGATATAGTCTAGAAAGCATGTGAATCAAAAGGAGAGGAAGAGAAAGTGATGGAAAATATGAGAACAAAAGCAATGGTATGGAAAAGATCTAATCTTAAGTAATTCATGGAGTGAATAACTTGATCTATAGGTCCCTAGCTCTTGGTTGTCACTTCAAGCGATTAGTAGCCTTTAAACTCAAGGATCTAAGGTAATTTAACAAGGTAAACAATAAGGGAAACAAAGAACAATCAATAAGGAAAACAAGAAACAAAGAAAGAAGACGTAAACCAACCTGGAATTCAATGTGGAAAACTCAAAGAATGCATGAAGGGTGAGACGTGGAATGGCTTGAAGAGATGCACTACTTTGGGGAAAAGGAATAACCACCCAAAAGAGAATAAAACTCAAAACAAAAGGTGAAAAAAGAGAAGTAGGAAAAGGATGTCTTCTCATTGGTGAAGGAGGCATTTTTTTTTTTTTTTTTGTTGCTAGAGAATAGATTGCCCATACCTTGATATTTGATGGCTTTATATAACTTTTCTCCTATAATTTTCAGGGTGACCTAAGATGGATGTATGGTGGGGATGAAAAGTAGGGTAAATTGGATGGCTAAGATGTCAAGACAAGTTAAGGTTTTAAAGAGGATTAAAGGGCCGCTTAAGATAACATAAAGGATGGGAAGCCGCTCACTTTTTATGAGGAGGTATCCCCCCTTAGAAAAAAATTGTGAAATCTCTTAAAAATGAAAAGTTATGAGGGGTAATAAGGTAAGAGAGATATCAAGAGAATGGGAGAAAAGATAGTGGTTGGAAAGGATAAGAAAGAGAGATGAGGTGGGGAAAATTGATTGGCTAGGTAGTTTCCTATGACGTGGAGATTGTTTGGGTTGTTAGAATTAGAAAGGTGAAACTCTAGAATATAATTTGAAATTCTTAGTGCATCTTAAGGGTGAGGATGAAAGTGAGAAAAAAGTAGGAAAAACATGAAAAATAGAAGGGTCTCTTTCTATTCATACACATGCCACCTTATCCTAGTAAATTTTTCATTAATTATATTCAAAATATCCCCACAAATCCTAAGGATAATTCTTCAAATTCTCCACCAATCATGGCCTTCCATTTAGCTTAGCTCACGTGGCTTAGATGGCTAACTTTGAGGGCTCCATTAGCTTGGCTTCATGGCTGGTTTAGATGGGTCTCGCAGCTTGACTTGATGACTGCTATCCTTGGCTTTAGTGTTTGGCTTGGATCCTTAATTTGTCATCATCTTTATGGCTTGAATATGGCTAAGTGGCTTAATTGAACCTATACAAAGGTGCTGGACTTTACACAACTTGTGGATGGGCCCACATTGGCCACATGTAGCACCTCAAATTGCATCCATTGTTTGTCCAAAAGATTAATCTCATGTAGAAATGATGACTTTTAGGCTTTAACTCTATCTTTTGATCTAGATCTTCTAATTTCATCTAGATCGATCTAGGTCCTCAAATAACCATCTCACTTCCTACAAAAAGTAAAAACCTTTAATTAAATTCTAGAAAAATATGATCAGTCACATATTTACTTCATATTGTCCTCTAGACATAAAATATGTCAACATTTTGAGTCATTAGGTAAAAAATGCATGTGTTATAAATTGTTGTTAAAACCCTAATTTACCCCTATATTACACATGGTTAACTAATTGAGTTGCTTTTACACAAAATTAGCACTTATCACACCTCGCAATCAGCATTTTGCTAGTCTTAAGCAAAACATGCAAACAATAATTTTTTAAAAATAAATACAAAGTGCCACTCTCTTAGGTGCTCACGATTGCATTTAGCACTTGCAAGAAGCCCTTGAACCCCTAGGTTACCCTTAGTGGACATGTTAGCCTCCTGAGGGTTTATAGTGAATATACCCACCAAATTCCCTAAGGTTGAGTCTCCAATTTTATCTCAAAGAATTATCATTCATTAGCACCCTATTAGTTTTTCACAAATTAATGGATACAATTGACAATTTTATAAATTATATACATACTAAAGACATTTTACTCTAGTTATTTCTCATAGTGTATGGGTGTGTAGACCCACGTAAGTCATGAATTTTATTTAGATATCCTTAAATTCCATTGAAAATATGTTTTGACCTCAAATCATCATGGGTATTCTCACAAAAGTGAATTTCTCAATTAAGGCATTGAACATATTTCTCTCATTATGTGACCAGACACTACCACACATGAGGCTTTTAATGTCAGTATACAGAAGTCGTTATTTTGACCACCAACTTTGTAAATATTTTACAAGTCGCTTACTAAAAAATGAATTTAAAAATAAAGACTTAAGAAGTTGTTTAATCAAAAATAACTTCTTTAGTTTGGAAGGAACATGAATATTTTTGCTGAAAAATGACTTTTAAAGTAGTTTGATTCAAATGACTTCAACCTATACTTTTAAAGTCATTTATTTCTAAACGACTTTAAAAGCGATTGACTTTTGAAGTCATTAAACCTAAATGACTTCAAAAGTGTAAACTTTTAAAGTCATTTGAGTCAGACGACTTTAAAAGCATACACTTTATTTTGGCATGAATAGGGATTTTATGTGGGAAAGACTAAATGACTTCAAAAGTCAATCACTTTTAAAGTCATTTGCTGTAAATGACTTTAAAATTCAATGAATTTAAAGTCTTTTCCGTAAATGACTTTAAAAGTGGGGGACCTTTAAAGTCATTTGAAGTCCCTTACAACAAATGTCTTTAAAAGCATACACATTATTTTGTGTGAATAAGGATTTATGCAGGAAAGGACTTCTAAAGTCATTTAGGACTAAATGAATTCAAAAGTAAATGACTTTAAAGGTGGGGGAATTTTAAAGTAGGATTTATCTCTTGATTGGTCCACCTATGCATGATCATCTTACCTTTTACAAATATCTATCAAAACCTTCCAATTATCCCTAGAAAATAACACTTTTAGTATGAAATAATTCCTTTCTCCAATCATGTGACTCCCTGTGGCTTGATGGCTCATTCCTTGATGTTTGACTGACTAACTTTCTTAGCTTTAAAATTTGAATGGCTTGGTTTCCTTAGGTTTCCTAGTAAGTAAAACTAGGAAACCTCATGTATGGCTCTAATTCTAATACAAAGTGGTGGAATTGCTTGGGTTTTTGGTTGGATCATTTTTCATGCTTCTCATTACCTTCTTGTTTGCCTTAAGATCATTTTGAACCTTGATCACCCTTTGAAATGATGTCATTTAGGCTTTGGTTTGATATCTTGATCTTGATCTTGATTTCTCATCTTAATCAATCTTGACCTTTGGAATATCTTCTCAACACTTACAAAAGATTAAAAAAAATAATTATGTCCTAGAAATTTATGATGATTCACATGCTTACTCTATATTAGCTCCTAAGCCTTCAAAATATAAAACTTATGAATTATTAAGTTAAAGATGCATGTGTTACAAATTTATAGAAAAACCTTAGAAATAACACTAATTTGATAACACATAGAATGCTAATTGGGTACTTTTTATACAAGATTGAATGCTTATCATCCCCCCCTTAACGAGTATTTTGCTGGTCTAGAGTAAATATACAAAAAATTATGAAAATAAAATTGCATGCCATTTTTGTAAGTACTCACAATAGCATTTAGCATATGCAACAAGCCCTTAAACACCTAGGTGGATGACTTAAGCCTTATGAGGGTTTATAGTGAATATACCACTTTTAAAGTCATTTGAAGAAAATGACTTTAAAAGTGTTAGAGTATACCCCACTTTTAAAGTTATTTGCTAGAAGTGACTTTAAAAGTACCCCACTTAAGTGATCATTTTTCCCAACCCAACACAAAAAAAGAGAGGAAACCTGATGGGAAAAAAATGGAGAAGAAGGGAAAGAAGAAGGAAAAGGAGAAGAAGGGGGAAAGAGAGAAGTGGGGAGTAGTCGTTCATGTTGGAGAGTAGCCTTGCTCATCAAAGAGGACGCGTCACGCCAATGAGTAGAAGAAGGGTTTTGGTGCCGGATTTCACAGGTCATGAATGGAGGAAATGACTACTCAGATGATTCGAGCCAATCATCTCACTCAACACGAAGAGCTTAACTTACAGGTAAGATCTGAGAAAACCTAGATCTTGATTTGAGTGGTTTAAGTGTACTTTTGGTTCAATCATACATCTAGATATTCCTTTGAAGCTTACTTGTGGTTCAAGCGTACATCTACATCTTCCACAAGATGAGTGTTCAAGAGCACTAGGAATGACCTCTTATAAGTGTGGCTTATGGCCACGGATCATCATGTTGTGAAAGGAGTTGTATGCAGCTAACAAAGTATTTTCCAATGGTGTCAAAGGTTCATATGATTTTATCCTTCTTCAAGTTGATTATCAAGGTATCATTAAGCAGTTACAGCATGTGGTGGTAATTTAAATCTTCTGCACATCTTAGGGATCTTTCGATTTAGATGTCCCAAACTGTTTGAACAAAGGAGTGTAAGAAACTACCCATAATAAAAGAATTTGGAAAACTAAAGGCCCAGTATAGTATAGGGAATGTCAAGCCTAAGTAGCTAAGGATTCAACTAGAAGTTGATTTTGTCTCCACTATATAATTTAAATTTGTTGTGAACCTTCACAAAAACAATGTTTTTTGTGATCTTCTTCCACATGGTTTATCCTATAACACACTCAACTACTTTCGCCTACCAAACTTTACTGTGATTATATGTCTCTGTGATAAGAGTTTGTTGAAGACCTTCATTATTCCCAAAAATTCTCCATAATCACTTGTATAAAAGAGCTCTATTCATTTCCTCTAACCTTCTGATTCCCAACCCACGTTCATCTTTGGTATGCATACCTTTTTACATGCAACTAGATGTAATTTGTTGGAATCATCTACACCTTTTCATAAGAATCTTCTCCAAATTTGATTGATTCTTAAGATGACAGTAGCTGGACACTTCAATATGAACATTTAGTAAAGTTGCATGTTCAATGGAGATGATTCAACATGTGACTCTGCCACCCTTGGAGGGATAAGCTCTTTTCCTAGACAAGAACTCTTTTAGTATTCTTTTGGCAAAGGGTCCTAAAGTGATAATTTGGATTTGTTGGAGGAGATAGGGAGACCTAATTTGGTGAATAAGAGTTATACCACCTTGTAATTAAGATAGGTTGCAATGCTATCAAGAATATATGAATAAGTATTTCACCCAAGATTTATAATTAGCTAAATTCATTTTTTGACCAATCACCAATCAAAAATATCTGAGAATGGATTTAATTCTCAAGCCATGTGGTGGAGTCCCTTTTTCCTAATGTTGGACACACAACCTACGAGCAAGCTCCAACCTTAGTCACGCGTATAAGAGGTTCTTCTGTGTGTGTGTGTGTGTGTGTGTGTGTGTGTGTGTGTGTTTCAAACTATGCCATGATGTTTATTATTTTAAGCCAAAACCCTAGCAAGTATACAAGATCTATTTAGGGTAAGTATAAAGGTTTGTCAAACTACATGGATGGAATAAATTTCTACCAAATCTAAGGGTTTTTTTCTTAAACAAAATCTAGAACTAAAGTATTGTAGATTAAACTAAAACTAAGATGATAGAGAGCGACTTAGGAGTTGTGAATCCACCAAAAGAATCATGATAATATTTCTCATTACTTGAAAACATGTCTGAATTAAAAGCCTTGGCTATAAGTTAAAGCTTCTTCTAAAGGAGGAACAAATATTCTAATGGCATGACCTATTTAAATTAGCATGTAGTATCTACTAACTATAGGCATGACTTGTCCAATTTTAGCATAACCCATCCATGAAATCATTTTCTTAGATATTAAACATCATTCCATAAACATCTCATTTAAACTATGTGTTAGAATTGATACCAGATAAAAATATCAAAAATTTTCTTCAAAGGAAATCTTATCATGAAATTTTTAATACATCAATTTCTAAACAAGAACTCAATAAAGTTATATGAGAAACATGAGCACTCATCTTTAACTTCTTCAAATCTATAAGCTTCAAGTTGGTGGAGGGAAGGAGGGTGTTTGGTGTTGTTCATGGGGGCCTATAGTACATTGGTTGAGAAAATAAAAACGAATATATTTAAATAATTGCGTGAGGGAGGATTGATGATAGTTTCATTATCCTTATGTAATAAGTCTCTATCTCAACCGCTCTATTGTATATTTGATTTATAGGTGGGTCAATGCCTATTGGCCCTTGATTCTCGTCAATACATTATGGCAGTTGGTTCATGCTATGAGCACTAATCAACCAATTTGCATGGAATTAGTATGCCACCACATACAAAGCAAGTGTTTATTACCATGGCTTTAGATGCAAATGCTAGCCTACCATTCCTTTTAGAAATGAAAAATATTATAACCATTGGGTAGGTAGTTGCAAATCATGTTGCTTGGATAGAGGCACTAGTCATTCCCATAGAGTACAGGGTATGTATCTTAGCATACTACCTTCCTCATTAATAATGCTTGGATAGAGGCACTAGTCATTCACTTTATATAGTTAATCAGCAACAACATGAGCCATCGAGGGTTCTCGCTATAGCACCATCACCTATTGTCGCACCAATGGAATAGGTACTTATATATATATATATATACATATATATATGTTTATTTTTTTCATCATAAATTAAGTTCTCTTCATTGATTAATGTTATTTAGTTATAAATTTCTACATCTTTTATAACAACATTCTAAGGATCATGTGGAAGTCCCACCTTAATCTATAGACTCAAAACAAAGATAGGGCAATCAATCTTGTACAAATCTAGGAGGGAGTGCCTAACGATGACATTGTTGAAGTGCCATTTATGGAAGAGGACCTATTACAAGTTTGCCAATGGGATTAACTTGAGAACCTTCATATTGTCTCCTACATTGGGTATATGCACATATTTGCTTATAAAATATTTGACATTACATGCTACATTTTCATGGTATAGGTAATAATTATTTCTTTTATGTAGCTTATTAAATGATGCAACTAGCCTTTTTGAGGTTGAGGGTATACTTTACCAATTCCTTAACCCCAGCATCATTTATGGAGCTGAAGAGCAATGGCTGATAGAGAGGCATGTTGATCATATTTTACCAGGCTTCTTTCGGTGACAGGGTTTAATGATTCCCTACAATATAGGGTAAGTTTTGATTTTCTTGTTTTCTTATGAACTTATTCTATACTTAGGGATTGTCTGCTTTAATTATAATTGATATGACTATCTATATAGGGCTCACTAGATGCTGCTCATTTTGAACATGCACGGTGGGAAGGCTTTCTTTTTTTATTCTTATAGATCACACATTCATCTTACCCTTACAGAAATTATAATTAATAAGTTTTTTGTTCTTTTCATGTATTATGTGTATATAAATAATTTGTTATGCATCTATAATGCATTTGAAATTTAAATTTGTAGAGCATGGTTAACATGGGCTAATCTAAACAAGACTATACAACCATTAAAACTCACTTGGAAGAATGTCAAGGTTTACAAAATAATTAATTACTCTATTTTACAACTAATTAAACTTATAGTATTACAAATGATATTTATGGATTCTTTTGTTGTCCTTGTTCAATAGTTCCAAAGATAACAACTTAGCTCTGAGTGCACCTACTATATGATGAGATACATGAGGACCCTAGTATTCGATGGTATTGGTGTCTCCTAATTATGAAAGGTAAGACACTTTTACTTTTCATAATCTTATATTTTTCATAGATTTTTATGGATCCATTTTAAAGAATATAACTAAATTAAATGTTGTATTACAAGCTATTGTGGCTTTCTGAGTGGGCAAATAAGAAGAGTTACTCCAAAGTAAACCTCAATGAAATACTAAGTGAATGGATTGAGTATGTATTGAGATTTAATTAGAACATTTCGATAGCTACATGATTGTAAAATACATAATAAAGTGTTTTTTATTCACTTGTATGTGTTATTTTAGTTTTTATTATTTTTCTTGAAATATATATATATATATTGTAGGTGATGAATGAGTGCAAACTTGGAGTATGGGATAGATTTGTAAGTGAAGTGAATATGGGAGCTGGTTTTCAATATACTCATTGAATTATGTAACTTTTATTGGATGATGAATGAGGGTAACTTAGTGTGGGGTATGGGAGTAGTAAGTGAAGTGAATATGGGAGTTGGTTTTCAATATACTCATTCAATTACTTAGCTTTTGTGGAATGATAAATGAGGGTAACTTAATGGAGAGTATGGTGTTGTAAGTTAAGTGAATATGGGAGTTGGTTCTCAATATATTCATTGAATTATATAACTTTTATGGAATGATGAATGAGGGTAACTTAGAGTGGAGTATGAGAGCTGTACGTGAAGTGAATATCAAAGTTGGTTTCCAATATATTCATTGAATTATATAACTTTTACGGGATGATGAATGAGGGTAACTTAGTGTGAATGTGAAAGTAAATGCGAATGTATATAGATTTACAAATGAAGCGAATGTGGATGTTGTTGTAAATGCATGTATTGTGGTTAATTTCTCATTTTGTGGTTTTTCAAGATAGATGTGGATGAATAATTAATGATGAATTTGTATGCTTTGTAAACAATGTGGAAGTAAATGTATGCATGTTTTTCATGTGTATAAAGATTGTAAGATTAGAAACATTATTGAATTGTATACAGGTGGTAGTGATTGGAATGTAGAAAATGAAAATGAAAAAGATTTTTGAAGTCATTTACCCCTACACAACTTCAAAAGTAGACTACTTTTAAAGTCATTTAGGACTAAATGACTTTGAAAATATGACAATTTTAAAGTTGTTTAAAGATAAACAACTTTAAAAGTTGGATATTTTTAAAGTCATTTACACCTAAATGACTTCAAAAGTGGGGTACCATTGAAGTACTTTTGAAGTCATTTATGGATAAATGACTTTAAAAGTTGGATATTTTTTAAGTCATTTACACTTCAATGACTTTAAAAGTGAGGCACCATTGAAGTACCTTCGAAGTTGTTTATGGATAAATGACTTCAAAAGTTCAATATTTATAAAGTTGTTTACATAAATGACTTTAAAAGTCCTTTATTTTTAAAGTCATTTATGTAAAAAACTTTAAAACTTAACAAGTTTTGAAGTCAGCTCTATAAAAGTAGAAGTCGCTTTTTATAGAGTCCATATTGTCCATCATGGTCTTGATTCATACATCTGTCAAACCATACGTATAAAGTTATTCCTTTATACAAATATTCTTTCTACGTGTATTTAGGTTATCCTATAAGGGATGCCCTAATTTTCCATGAATCATATATGGTCAAGGTTTCAAACCTTCTAAGTTCACAATCTACACTACAAGTAAAATCATAGAACAATACTATACATTATATTTCTTTTCTTTTTGTTTGTGATCCGTCAAGATCTCTCTTGGATCTTGTTTGATCTTCCTTATCTTAATTATAATTTTTATTATTATTAGGGTTAGATAATTTGCCAACCTTTTATGCTCTTATTATTATTTCTCAACTAGTTACTGTTGTACTGGATTGATGATAATTTATTCATCTCTACATCTAGATAGCTCCTCTCATTTCCAGTTGGCCAAGGTTTACCAAATACAATCCATTCCTAATGTGGTTAATTCAATCATCATGTAAGGAGGTGTTTAGACCTCACAAACATCAATAGAAGGTGGAGGGACATCAAGGCTCATTAGAAACCCCCTTAACCACAATGAATAATATGAAATGGGATACCCTTAGCTCATCCTTCAATAAGGTCCTATGAGCTTATAACCCTAAGTTTATTTCTACTTGATTTTAATTAATTGGGCCAAGGAAATGGTGAATCCACCCTTTATATTGTCCTACTAACTATAACCCTTACCATGATTATACTTCATGATGTATATGTATTTAGTGAAATCCATCTATATGTTATCAATTACCTCTTTTAAGGTATTTTCTATACTTCTATGATTAAAAGAAATTACTCCAATAATTCCAAGGAATTTAGAGACAATCATGCTAAAATTGAAAGTATTGACCTGAATTTAAATTTGCAATTAAAAGAAATTAACTAATAATATTACAACATCTTATTCAAGGAAATTAAAGATAATTACACTAAAATTAAAAAATAGACATGGATCATAATTAAATTCAATTAACTATAAAAGACAATTAATTAAGCATGTGATCAAGTTGTCCTTATGATCCAACCATCCGATTTGTCCATCTTTTAGATCTAGGGTTGATATTCCATTAAGACTGCAACCCTTGATCCTTTATGTTTCTATTTGATCCAACATCATAATAACATGATCCTAACCTTAGATCATTCAATTACAAGTCCAATTGGCCTGATCATTCTTGATCCATCCAATCAAGGAGATCCATTGAGATTTTCCATGATTGTTTTCTCATTTAAGGGGCTACACCTTGATTTATTTCATATCAATCAAATCCAACCATCCACATGCTATTTTATCATCATTAGATCCTTAGTGGATCTAGATTTTCAATTCTGATCACCTTAGATCTACTCGATTAAGGGTGTAAGTAATAGTATTTTTTATTAATAGAAAGTTTTGATGCTTAAAATCTTGTTTTTATGGGTTTAGTATGTTCCCCTTATCAAGATCTATTCATATCATCTCACAGATTGAAAATCAAACTTAAATTGAGTGAATACTTGCATTTTTAAAGTTTCAACCATTTTCAACGGCTGATTTTAGTCTGTACTATTTTTGATCAAATAAACCTATATAGAGGATTAGAAATGCTACTGTGATCATTAATATTAAGGTTTTGACACCTTCTAAATCCATCCATTGGATTAGGTTTTCATTTTAAGATCATCTTAGGCATGATCTAAGATTGTTATAACAGATTTTAGCAATTATCTTACATAAATACAATTAGAAACATGAATCTCATGATTCCAATAGATTTTACATAACATAAGGAATGCATCGGTGTTTTCAGATCTAAAATCAGAGCTAAAATGAGCTCTTAATTGAAGAAATAAGCTCTTAGTTCAAAAATTGGATGGCTTAGATCTAATTTGGGCTTAGATGGTGCGGGGATGACCAACGCGCCCATGGAGAGCATCCCTGCTTGCTTTCTGCTCCACCATTCTGGGATCTGATCTATTGAGATCGGTTGAGACGGTCTAATTTGGACTGTCGGATCAACCTTTCTCCAGATCTCCTAATTATGAAGACATCAAGGGTTGAGATTCCTTACCCTAAAGTTTTTTGACCCCAGGAACTCATCCAATGGCTCAGAATTTGTATCTTAGCCAAAAAATGAGGAGATCCCAACCCTCCATGCCAAATCCATCATTCCTGATGGATCAACAGCTGGGGAAGATCTCTGAAGGCCGGAACACATCGGGTAAACGCTAGATTGAAAGGAGAAGATGGAGATGCCACCTAACTGGGCCGGTCCGGTGAAGGAATTTCACTAGAGAAGGGAATAATTTCATCAAGAAACCCTAACTTCATCAAAAAATATAGAAGCATTCGATTATTCAGTTTCCATTGTTGAAAATGGAGAAATAACATTGGGCTTCCATAGATACCCTCTCTCTGAAGAGATCCATCGGCTCATGATGTGATTTTTCTGACTAGATTTGCTAGAATAACTATAGAACATGCTGGAGATGGTAACAAGTATCGGAGTTGGCATTCGTTTTGATTTTTCTAACGATCCCACTAGTGGATCATCATTAAACCTTAGGGCTTTTGTAGATCAGCCCTATATGAACCGATTTGATGGTAAAGATTTTGGAATGGAGGTCTGTAATTCAATGACTAATAGGGTTTATGGTTTCCCAGGCGGAAACCCTAGCTCATCGGGGATAACACGACCCTAGATGCTCTTAATGCAAACACAGGGTCGTTTGCCCGGGTGCGTCTTGGGACACTACCACAGAGAGAGAGAGAGAGAGAGAGAGAGAGAGAGAGAGAGAGAGAGAGAGAGAGAGAGAGAGAGAGAGAGAGAGAGAGAGAGAGAGAGAGAGATAGTTTTGAGCTATAATTCTAGGGGAGGCTAGGGTACCTTGTGATGGATTTTTAGAAAAAAAATTTGGGAAAATTTATGGGCTATTTATAGGGATTTTTGAAATTTCCATGATTACATGTCATAATTATGTTTCATTTCTTTTTATTATTAAATTGTTATTGGATTCCCACTACCACCTCCTACTCTACTAGCAGGTGGTAGTGGTTTGGCTCAAGATGGTGGTCTTCCAGACTATTGGCCCACCTTGTGGGCCGCACATAGTTGTGAAAAGATTGTTTTGCCCTTTTAATTCCAAAAATGGAGAAAATTAGGGTTTATTCCTATGAACTCGAAATTGAGCGTACTTAGTGTCGTTTCGATCAGTTTTCTGTGTACATTCCAAATTTTGGTATCTTAAGTCTCAGTTATGAGTAAAATTACTATTTTACCCTTTTATTAATAAAGATAGAGAAAAATAAGGATTTTTCATCCGGACTCAGAATTTGACGTACTTACAGACATTCTGATCGGTTTTTCTAGTACATTACAAATATCCAAATTTTAATTCTTGATTTTATTTTTCTAAAAATGAATTTTCCTGCAACTCAAAGTTCTAGTTCCACTTTTAAAATTTCAACTTTTAATTTTTAATAATTCAATTATATTCATAAAAATTGGGGTTATTACAATCTTTCCCCTTATAATAATTTCGTCCTCAAAATTTGCATATCAACTCACTTAGGAGTTTTCATAGCTCTTTCATAGCTTTACACATGTAGCCTTGCCACTTAAGGAAATCTCTATTTCCTTTCATTTATTTCTCATACTACCTACTCCTTAAAGGTATAAATCACATGATCGATTCACCTATTGACATATTAAAATACTCCCTGAGATCAGAGTACACAATAGAAGATATTGTCCTCTTTGGGTTTGTTGCCTCACAACTACCTAACCAGCGTCTCTTAGGCACTCCAACGTCTCTTGGATCACACCACAAGGTTTTGTTCCATTTGGAGAACTTCTCCTTAGGACAGATTGTTCTGTGAACAGAATGCACAACAATGCCTATATTGTCCTCTTTGGGTCTATTGCCTCACCCTTACAACTGCCTAACCAGCGTCTATTAGGCACTCCAGCATCTCTTGGCTCACCCAACACTAACCTTGCTAATGCATTATTCACTTATCTAGATCCTCACTAGACTTTTAAAAGGATTAATAATTCTTAATTGAGTTATCCTTTTGTTTCAAAAACCTTCTATTTTACCTGACTGGTATAATACTTTCACCAATCCTTGAATACTTCATATTGTCTCATCCTCAAGCTATTTATCAATATTCACATCTTGGTTTGATTTTACAATTTCAACTATTGTTCTTTGTGACAATCTTCCAAAATATTGGAAGTAATCATCTCTTCCCTCCTTCCATTATTTGGAAGTGATTACTTCATTTCTGTTATAGATAATCATACTCCTTTACTATTTCTTTCTACTAAAATTTCTTTTTAGATCCTAATATTAACTAATAGTTTCCTTGTAATAACTTCTTCCTCCACTATCATTACTATTCTTGTACTATGGTTTCCTCCTTATTCATAACACTTGGCTTTCTTGTTTCTCCTTTTTAAGATTATGTATGGATGGTGTCATAGTAATCTTTATATATACTCCATCCACTTTTGTTATCTCATATTTATAATAATATTTTTAAAGTCTCAAAATCAATTCTAATCTTTATCTCTTTGACTTTCATATATATATATATATATCTCATTGGTTTGAAAATTTCTAGATTATATATTTCCTCATGCTCCTTTCAAGCATAGCTCATAAATTTTCAATATCATGCTAACCCTTTATTTGAAGTATTCTTGATAATTCCTATCAAAAGAGTCCATATTGACTTTGTAGTCATCCACTCTCAAGCCTTTAGAAACTCCATACTTGACCATATATTCTTCAAGTCTTAATAATCTACCATAAACTCTTTATGGTTTATGTAATTACTGGCAAGATTATACTAAAAGAATGTCCTTATAGTATGTTATACAATCAATAAGAGATAAATTTCTCTAACTATCATAGTCATTATGTATTTCAGTATCATCTTTAATCTTTGCTGGTCAACTTCCATATAATTCTTAGAATTTATAAGACCCTAACTTTGCTTTCTTAAATCAACATGCACACTAACCATATAATTGACAATTTTGTAAGTGTCTTAACATATTCTCCAAATGGTCATGATTTTCTCATAATAATTTCATATGTCATCACCTCTTATCCAATAAATGTCGTTCTCATCAAACCTATAACTCAAAATTTGTTTTGATATCCCACTAAAAATTTTCATTTCTAGCTCCCCATTGATGATAATAGGATGGCAATAACTCATCCATGGGGAGGAAAGGGTAGTTCACCGCATTTATGCATAATCTCAATGATCCTTCTTTCTTCTTTTTCTAAGGAAATTTGCTGCTCTCCAATGTAGACTTATAATCACTCCTTTTTCTACTAATCCTTAAAATTTGGATTTTCCACTATTCAAATAAGTTGATGTCATTTTCCTCAACTACTGTAGATATTTCCTCATTCAATCGCATGTTAGATTGAAAATCTTCAAAATATCTTTAAAATTTCTAACCTCATTTTTCTCCCAAAAATCTAGATTCATACCTCATTCATAAACATCTCATTTGTTCAAAATTTACACTTAGGTTTAGTTGGCTATATTTGTTTATAGGTCTTCATTTTCCATTCTATCATCAATGTAAATTATAATCCATAATTATTTCCATATTTCAATTCTATCATATAAGTGGAATAAATATCTCTATTTATATATAGCTCTTTATTTGCCATGCTCAATAAGATGTACTCCTCTTTATGATAATCAATAACTATATTTTCCCAAATGATCACATCAATATTTCTCTTTAATTATATTTTCCATGATCATTTCACCACCCATGTCAAATGTACTTCTCTTTATTATAGTCCCTACCTTAATTTCAATATCACCAAAATTATCATATCAATATCCCTCTAATCCTTGATAATCCTTTTGTGCCAATTTCCACCTGATTTATCATACCAATATAATTTCTAACTTAGTGATTTCATATTTGTTGTACCACATGTATGGACTATAATTTCTTTGTTAACAATTTATTTTAATTATCTTTCTTAATTAGTTTGGGATTATAATTTTCCCATTTCAACATATCTAACTTTTTCCTTTCTTATCATTTTATTTTTAAAAATTACTTCTTCATGCTCTAAAATTTATCATCTCTTTAGTAAACCCTTTTCCTTTACTAATTTTGGAGAGAAAATACTTACCTATCTCCTTATTCATCTTCATTTAAAACAATTCTCATTTCCAAATTTCTCACTTATCTCCTTGAATTCCTTTCAAGTAATATCATCTCTATTTTGATGATTAAATTCATTTACCAATTGCCATAATACTATGTATGTAGCAATTAACTCTTATATTTATTTTATTATTATTAATTTTGAATTTTGTAATAACTCTAAGGTTTCATCTTTAGTACCTGTTGCTTCTTCAAATTATACTTCACCTTTCCTATAAAGGTTGAAGTTTTTCCCCCTACACCATTTCCATCGTATTTTCCAATTTACCACTTCTTTCCCTTAATCTCATTTATTTCACTTAATAGTGGTTATATTTGTACTAATATTGGTGTATTTTCTTTCTACATATATATGTTTACTTAAGACTTTAGGTTATACCTGAATATCATACATTACATCTTTATCTATTGTAATGTTTTCCTTATTGATTTCTATAACTTACTATTCCATCTATTGGGATTCTTACTTACTTAGTATCTACTTGTACTATATTATTCCTTTATGAGTTAATTACATTAACTCTTTCTATACTCATCCTCAACTAATGAGTTAACTCTTTTTATATTCATCCTCAACTAAGACTTTCTTATTTCTCATCTTCAACTTGGATTGTCATAATCATATTGGACATAAGGGACTGCAAGTGACTGGATGAATGACTCTGATACCAATTGTGACAACCCAAGTTTTTGTAACACATTTTTCAAAGGCAAGGCACCCTTAGTGGTAAAAAAATTTCACAAACAATGCGGCAGAAATTCTTTTCTTTTAAATTTGTTTGTAACAAAACCCAAGTCTCACCTCAATGTACACAATACACATGGACACTTTGTATAAGATAAACTTTTATTGAATACTAGAAATCATCCAGTAGTTTACATAGCCCCTGTATTACAATTACAATCTATTGCCCAAATGCAATCCAAATTAAAAAGTACGTAGTTTGATTACACCATCTTCAAGGAAAATACCTTGATCAGTTTTGCAGCTTCTGAGTCTTCAAGCTTTACATCCTTAAGTCTCCTTCCCTATATCTGAGATATTGTAGACATTCAAACATTTACAATATCTTAGCAAGCTATGTTTGGTAGGGGATACAAAAATATACTCCTTCACTAATATAAGAATACATACCTCATTCATTATTCTATCATATATATCCACTCATGAATCATCTCATCATAGAGTATATACATCATTTATGTAGTATAGGATAAACCCATTAAAATAATGAAAATACTAAAAATTTGTTCCTTCCCCTGATTATACTCCCCCTTAAGAGATCAATATTCAACCAAATCTCATATGGGGATTTTCTCTCTAAGAACTCTTGTATTTCATCATATTTGGCATCTCATCATGCCATGGAATTTCACTATGCCTACCATATGTGCATCATAATGCAAAATACTCAAGTACTACTATGTCGTAGTCTAAATCTGTATAGTGCGCCCAGATAATTGCATAATAATCCACTCATACCAATTGTGGAAATAACAAAATCCATGTTCGCACTGGTGAGGACCATGGCTGTCACAGTGGTGGCCTTCTCATGATTGCCCCACCCAACCTTTAGCCTCTCTTTGGTAATAATATCCATCATATCATACATTTCAGGAAGCAGGTGGCCAAACCCTCATAACTTCCCTAGCATAGCATCCCCAGGCCTATGCCTGTGTAAAATAAAATCACAAGCTACCATGCTCGTATGTAAAATATATTGTACATATCAGACAAAGTGTCTATTTAACTAAGGCTAGAATATTTTTTTTGCCCTATTCTTAGGGGTTCCTTAATCCACACATCTCACTAATTTCTCATCATTTGATTAGATCATTAGATTGGATCACTTGGTTGGATCATTTGATTGGATCATTATTATTCTATGGTACCAGGTATACTTATATCATGAAGGTCTACAATTCTAGACAGACGATCATGTATATACACACATGAATCATTGATACATTCTTGTACATCTACCTACCTCAAAGTGGTATTCACTCCATATATGTCCATTATGGTCTTGATTCATACATCTCAAGTGGTATTCACTCCATATTGTCCATCATAGTCTTGATTCATACATCTCAAGTGGTATTTACTCCATATTGTCCATCATGGCCTTGATTCATACATAAATTGACACACCCCACCCATTGTGGGGTCCACAGTTACAATATTGTCCACTTTGGGCCAGGGCCGCATGGCTTTGTCCTTCCCCCAACTTCTCAGGGGAAAACGTGTTGTTACTGTGAGGAGTGAACCCACTCCTTATCACCCAGATCATCTCCACCCCCTAGTCGGTATGGGACTAACTCTCCTGCGTCCCGTCCTCAGACCATCTTGGCTGCCCTCACAAGGCCAAGCCTCAGGCCATCTTGGCACAATAGCCATCTCCCGCTTACGGGACACACGCCCCTTGTGTCACCACACGAGCAACGGTGCGGCTAGCCACCCATCCCCAGGGTCGGAGTTTAGCTCTAATACCATTTGAAACACCCCACCCACCGTGGGGTCCACAGTAACAATATTGTCCGCTTTGGGCTGGGGCCTGCACGGCTTTGTTCTTCCCCCAGTTTCCCAGGGGAAAACGTGTTGTTTCAAGTATCAAAGTGACACAGCGGAGACAATATTGTCCTCTTCGGGTCCCTCAACCTATCTTGGGTCTAACCTCAGACTATCTTGGGGTGTCCCCCTCAAGCCATCTTGGCAGCCCTCAAGGTATCATGGCCAACCCACAAGGTTTTGTTCCTAGCCCCTGGACGCATTTTTTCATGTATCAAAGTGACACAGCGGAGACAATATTGTCCTCTTTGGGTCCCTCAACCTATCTTGCATCTAACCTCAGACTATCATGGGGTGTCCCCCTCAAGGTCTCTTGGCCAACTCGCAAGGTTTTGTTCCTGGCCCCAGGACGCATTGTTACTGTGAGAGACCAAAGTCTCGCGCATGCTTGGCGCTTCACCTTCCCCCTACTGGTACCTCTCGTGTTCCTCCTCAAACTATCTTGGGTCCCCTCACAAGGCCAACCCTCAGGCCATCTTGGCACGGTAGCCGTCTCTCGCTTACGGGATACACACCCCCGTGTGCCAACACACGAGCGACGGTGTGGCTAGCCACCCATCCCTAGGGTCGGGGTTTCGCTCTGATACCATTTGACACACCCCACCCACTGTGGTGTCCACAGTAACAATATTGTCCGCTTTAGGCCGGGGCACGCACGACTTTGTTCTTCCCCCAGCTTCCCAGGGGAAAATGCGTTGTTACTGTGAGGAGTGAACCCACTCCTTATCACCCAGATCATCTCCACCCTCTAACCGGTATGGAACTAACTCTCCTGCGTCCCACCCTCAGACCATCTTAGCTCCCCTCACAAGGCCAACCCTCAAGCCATCCTAGCACGGTAGCCATCTCCCGCTTACGGGACACACGTCCCTGTGTGTCACCACACGAGCGACGGTGGGCTAGCCACCCATCCCCGGGGTCAAGGTTTCGCTCTGATACCATTTGACACACCCCACCCATCGTGGTGTCCACAGTAACAATATTGTCTGCTTTTGGCCGGGGCACGCACGACTTTGTTCTTCCCTCGGCTTCCCAGGGGAAAATGTATTGTTACTGTGTGGAGTGAACCCACTCCTTATCACCCAGATCATCTCCACCCCCTAGCTGGATGGTTTGAGGGTTGGCCTTGCGAGGGGGCCCAAGATAGTCTAAGGTGGAACACAGGAGGTACCGCTAGGGGGAAGGTGAAGTGCCAGGCGTTCGCGAGACCTCGGTCTCTCACAGTAACAACGTGTTTTCCCCTGGGAAGCTAGGGGAAGAACAAAGCCGTTCGGGCCTCGGCCCAAAGCAGACAATATTGTTACTGTGGACCCCACGGTGGGTGGGGTGTGTCAAATGGTATCGGAGCTAGAACCTGACACGGCAAACCGTGCCAAGATGGCTTAAGGGTTGGCCTTGTGAGGGGACCCAAGATAGTTTGAGGAGGAACACGGGAGGTACCGCTAAGGGGAAGGTGAAGCGCCAGGTGTGAGCGAGACTTTGGTCTCTCACAATAACAACCCGTCCTGGGGCCAAGAACAAAAGCTTGCGGGTTGGCCAAGATACCTTGTGGGATGCCAAGATGGCTTGAGGGGGACACCCCAAGATAGTCTGAGGTTAGACCCAAGATAGGTTGAGGGACCCAAAGAGGACAATATTGTCTCCGCTGTGTCACTTTGATACTTGAAACAATGCGTTTTCCCCTGGGAAACTGGGGGAAGAACAAAGTCGTGCAGGCCCCGCCCCAAAGTGAACAATATTGTTACTATGGACCCCACGGTGGGTGGGGTGTGTCAAATGGTATTAGAACTAAACCCCGACCCTGGGGATGGGTGGCTAGCCGCACCGTTGCTTGTGTGGTGACACACGGGGTCGTGTGTCCCGTAAGCGGGAGATGGCTACCGTGCCAAGATGACCTGAGGCTTGGCCTTGTGAGGGGAGCCAAGATGGTCTAAGGGCGGGACACAAGAGAGTTAGTTCCATACCGACTAGGGGTGGAGATGATCTAGGTGATAAGGAGTGGGTTCACTCCTCACAGTAACAACACATTTTCCCCTGGGAAGTTGGGGGAAGGACAAAGCCGTGCGGCCCCGACCCAAAGCGGACAATATTGTTACTGTGGACTCCACGATGGGTGGGGTGTGTCTAATGGTATCAAAGCTGGAACCCGACACAGCGAACCGTGCCAAGATGGCTTGAGGGTTGGCCTTGTGAGGGGACCCAAGATAGTCTGAGGAGGAAAACGGGAGGTACTGCTAGGGGGAAGGTGAAGCGCTAGGTGTGCACGAGACTTCGGTCTCTCACAGTAACGCGTTTTCCCTTGGGAAGCTGGGTGAAGAACAAAGCCGTGCAGGCCCCGGCCCAAAGTGGACAATATTGTTACTGTGGACCCCAAGGTGGGTGAGGTGTGTCATATATCAAACCATACGTATAAAGGTATTGCTTTATACATGTATTCCTTTTACATGCATTTGGGTTATTCTATGAGTGATGCCCTAATTTTCCTTAAATCATATATGATCAAGGTTTCGAACCTTCTATGTTAACAATCTACACTATAAGTAAAATTATAGAATAATATTATAATCTACATTATATTTCTTTTCTTTTCTTTTTTGTTTATGATCATTCAAGATCTCTCTTAGATCTTGTTTGATCTTCCTTGTCTTGTTTAAATTTTTTTATTATTATTAGGGTTAGGTAATTTGCTAACCTTTTATGCTCTTATTATTATTTCTCAACCAGTTACTGTTTTACTAGATTGAGGATAATTTATTCATCTCTAAATCTGTATAGCTCCTCTTATTTCCAATTGGCCATGGTTTACCAAATGCATGCCATTCCCAAAGTGGCTAATTCAATCCTCATGTAAGGAGGTGTTTAGACCTCACAAACTTCCACAGTAGGTGGAGGGACAGTGAGGTTCATTAGAAATCCCCTTAGCCACAATGAATAACATACAATGGGATAGTCTTAGCTCATCCTTTAATATGGTCCTATGAGCTTATAACCCTAAGTTTATTTCTACTTGATTTTACTTAATTCCATGAACATTACTATGTCATTCATGGAGGGTTATTATGCTCCTAAGTTGGGCCAAGGAAATGGAAAATCCACCCCTTATATTGTCCTACTAACTATAGCCCTTGCTATAATTATACTTCATGATGCATATGTATTTAGTGAAGTCCATATATATGTCATCAATTACCTCTTTTAAGGTATTTTTCATAATTTTATGATCAAATGAAATTACTCCAATAATTTTAAGGAATTTAAAGACAATCATGTTAAAATTGAAAGTATTGATCTGAATTTAAATTTGCTATTAAAAGAAATTAACTTATAATATTACAACATCTTATTCTACGAATTTAAAGATAATTACACTAAGATTGGAAAATAGACATGCATCATAATTAAATAAAATTTACTGTAAAAGGCAATTAATTAAGCATGTGATCAAGTTGTCCTTATGATCCAACCATCTAATTTGTCTATCTTTTAGCTCTAGGGTTGATATTCCATTAAGAATGCAAGCCTTGATCTTTTATGTTTCTATTTGATCCAACATCATACTAACATGATCCTAACCTTAGGCCATTTAATTTATAGGTCCAATTGTCCTAATCATTCTTGATCCATCCGACCAAGGAGATTCATTGAGATTTTCCATGATCATTTTCTCATTTAAGGTCCTACACCTTGATTTATTTAATATCAATCCAATCCAACCATCCCCATGCTATTTTATCATCAATAGATCCTTAGTGGATCTAGATTTCTAATTCTGGTCACACTAGATCTACTTGAACAAGGGTGTAAGTAAGAGTATTTTGAATTAACAGAAAGTTTTGATCCTTAAAATCATGTTTTTATGGGTTTAGTATGTTCCCCTCATCAAGATCTATTCATAGCATCTTATAGATTGAAAATAGGACTTAAATTGAGTAATTGTATTTTTAAGTTTCAGCCATTTTCAATAGCTAATTTTTAGTCTGTACTATTTTTAATCAATTAAACCTATATAGAGGATTAGAAATCCTACTATGATCACTAATCATATGGTTTTGACACCTTCTAGATCCATCCATCGGATTAGATTTTAATTTGAAGATCATCCTAGGCATGATCTAAGATTGTTATAATTGATTTTAGCAATTATCTCACATAAATACAATTAGAAACATAGATCCAATAATTCTAATATATTCTACATAACATAAGGAATGCATCAGTGTTTTCAAATCTAAAATCAGAGCTAAAATGATCTCTTAATTGAAGAAACACGCTCTTAGTTCAAAAATTGGATAGCCTAGATCTAATCTAGGCTTAGCGGGTGCGGGGATGATCAGCAGCCCTCGTCTGTGACTGCCTATTACATGTGGTCTGAGAGAGGTGACCGGGTATGGGCGAGACAGTCCAAATCTGGACTGTCAAATCACCCATCATCGGATCTCCTCCATCCTTGACAGTCAATAGCCAAGATTTCATCTCCTGGGGTTTTTAGGCCCAATGAATCCATCCAACATCTCAGAAGTTTTCTCTGAGCCATCCAAGATGGGGATCTCAACCCTGTTGCCAGATCCATCGTCTCTGACATATCAATGGCAGGGGAGATCACTTGGAGGTGGGAAAACCTAAGGGAATGTCAGAATGAATATTAGGAAGGAAGGAAAACACCTACCTATGCCTACCATTGAAGGATTATCATCAGAGAAGAGGAAGAAAGATGGAAACCCTTATTGCATCGAAATGCATATACAAATGTTGATTACTCCTGCACCATTGCCGGAAGATCTTAAATGGTTCAAGCTCAATGTTTAACCACTAGATTTGCCGGAATAACCTAGAATAATCACCTGCAATGGTGATAACATTGGTGAGTTTTCTTTGTTTGGGGTTTTCGATGATCTAGTCGTTGGATCATCATGAAACCAAAGGGCTTTTGTAGATACCCTCAGTCTGAATGCATCTGATGGTGAAGATTGAAAATGAACTGCTGGAATTAGATGGCTAATTGAATTAGGGTTTCCTAGGTAGATACCCTGGTTCAAAGGGGATGACGCATCCCTAAACGCTCTTGATGCAAACACTGGGTCATCTGCCCGGGTTCTTTTGGGGACACGCCCATAGAGAAAGAGAGAGAAAGAGAGAAAGAAAAGTGAAATGGGGAAGATGAGGGGTAGTTTGGAGCTGGGATTTCAGGGATTTAAGGTGACCTCGCGGGGGAGTTTAAGGAAAAATTTTGGGAAATTTAATGGTCTATTTATAGAGATTTTTTATTTTTCCATGATTACATGTAATTATTATGTCTCATTTCTTTTTATTATTAAAATTTAAGTGGATTCCCACTACCATCTCCTTCTCCACTAGCAGGTGGTAGTGGTTTGACTCATGATTACATGTTTTTTGGCCATTGGATCCATTTGTGGGCCCCATGGAGGTGTGAAAGGACCATTTTACCCTTTTATGGAGAAAAATCTGTTTTATTATCCCGGACTCAAAATTAAGAGTACTTAGTGGCTTTGGAATTATATTTCTAAGTACATTCTAAATATTGTTGTCTTAGGTCTTATTTATGAGTAAAATTACCATTTTACCCTTTTTTTCTTAAAAATAAAGAAAATTAAGGATTTTTCATTCAGACTCAAAATTTGATGTACTTACAGTCATTCTAATCGATTTTTAGAGTACATTACAAATATTCAAGTTTTAAGTCTTGATTTTATTTTTATAAAAATGAATTCTCCTAGAACTCAAAGTACCAGTTCCACTTTTAAAATTTTAACTTTTAATTTTTAATAATTCAATTATATTCATAAAATTTGGGGTTATTACAATTAGTTACATGTTTTCAAGCTTAATAATTCTATGATTTTTAGATTTAATCATGCTAGGAAGTGCATAGATTATAGCCTAGAAATAGGCATCTTTTTGTCATGTTTTTATAGTATAATATGCATGGAATTTTGGTATCATTACAGGCCTTGTTTTGTTTATGATCTACATGTTATTCAAGCATCATTTTAATAACTATGTTTTATTCTATATTTTATGTGTTTTATCTTGCAAAATATATGATCTGGTTCTCTTGAGTTTGGCCTAGAATGGTTAGAAATTTACATGCATGGTTGTGGTCTATGTGCATGTTTTAACATATTTTATGGAATGTATGCTAAGATGTGATTAAAGAGGGATCTTATACTATGAATTGATCCTTGATTGGCTTCAAATACTAATGAAATTTAAGCCAAATGGCACAACTCACTATAACCTTAAATACGATTGATAATAGTCTAGTTCTTCACATGAAAAGCTTGAGAAGTTCAAGCAAAGTATGGACTGAATTGTATTAGTACCTGGGACTAGACATGGACGACTTCTCAAAGGGATTGAGAGAGATATTTTGGTACAAATAGAACTTGTTAAGAGATCTAGTTCATGAAACAATATCTAAGTAAATATTGAGGTCTTAATATCCTTGGTTCATGCATGTTTACATAGGAAACAAGGAGGCTACTATGGTCGTTTTCTTAGGAAGACTTACATGTATAAACCATGGGGATTTATGAATGGATGATAAGATCTCTCTAGGGTCATACCATAGATGCTTCAGGTGGATCTTCATATAGCTAGGATCCATCATATATTATGATGGAACTTGTGTGCCAATGGGTGAACTAAAGTGATTAGAAAGTGTGAAAAAAGAATCATAAAGAACCTAAGCTAGAAGGAGATGTTTTGTGACCAGAAAAATTAATGGAATCTTTTGAATAAAGCATAGAAGATAGCATGCATCTTGGAAGACCTAGGGATAGAGTCCTAGGGTGCTAATTTTAGTAAGATACTAAATAAAGATACTAGGTCCTAGAAAAGATGCAAGGTAGATGGTTGGAAAAATGTACTGAAAGTCTAATTAGATATCTTGTAATACATGAGTTAAGAATGAACTCATGGTGGAATGGCCTAAGAATCACAATTATTGTTATGGAAATGGATGATTGCAAAAGAAATCATGTTGTTTAGGTAAAGATGGCTATGATGTTATTGTTTTGAAAAGGGACTTCAAAACTAACTTCTAGAATGATTATGGACTCCAAGAATGAGCTACATGAATTCATTGATCATTTGACTTGAGAAAAAGTATGTAAAATTTTACCATGCACTATGTATTTTGCATTGGTGATATGCAATATGTTTACATATATGTGGGTGTATTATACCCTTGATTTTTGGCCAATGCATCTAATGGGCACTTTGCTAAGGGGTTTTTGAAGGGTCATTCCATTGCCTCTAACCACAATTCGTAGAAGGCATCCATAGCCTAAAAGTGGTATGGTCTTTATTGGTGTTTCCTCTCAAGTAACCTATAGATCCATGAGCTAATAGGTGGGAGTCCCCCTAAGACACCAAGGTGGAACATGTGGATGTAGAGTTGGCATGAATATATTTGTCCTAATGTAACTTATGTTTCAATTGTACTCCTTAGGGAGTGACATGACTAGTTCTATGGATTAACCACATGAGTATTTGAGATGGTAGGCAGGTGTTCAACATAAGTCTAGCAGAGTTTTCCTTAGTGCTGGAGTGTGGCTATTGCAATATTTATATCATTACTTTCAAGTTCTTACTATATGCTCCAAAGAGAGAGAATGATGATGTATGATGCATGGGTGTGGATGAACAGCATGAAATGATTAAAGAGATAGTCATGGTTTCCTCCATTAACTAAAGAACATTTTGAAAGGCATGAGTGCATGAAAGATGCCATAGTTTTAGTTTTTGTAGTTTATTTTTATCAACTATGTACATCCCCATATAATCAACCCAACAACCCTATAGATCCAAGAAAAAAATCAAAGATCATAGAGTAGACACTTACACGAGTTAGACAAAAATGTGAGACTTAGAGGAAGTGAGGACTAGCAGCAAGATACTTATTTATTTTTTATTTTGAGAACAATTTTGGGATATTAGATTGTAAATCACTTAAGAGCTATTGAATTTCATATTAAATATGGCTTAACTATAGTTAGTTGGTTTGTCACAACTGCTCTTGGGTAATGATTTTAAAAATTAATAGGTATGGACTTAGATGTGATTTAGCTTTTAATGTATGGTATACCCCATGGTTTGGAAATAATGGATAATGAAAAATAAGGTCATGGTAAGGAATTTCCAAATAAGGGATCTCATCATTTATAAATATTCTTTATCCTTTCTAAACATGGTTTGTGAAATTAAGGGCATGATACGTTTAGTGTTAGAGCCCAGACTGAGTCATCACATCCATTTATACTATAGAAATTCATCAATAACCAAGTCCTCACATACATGTTTATTAGGAAGAATCTTAGATTTAGCTAAGTAGAAATAAATACTTACATTAGAATATTTTACTATGAGACTGTAACATGAGCAAAATTTTAAATTCCATAAAATATAAGTATAACCTATAAAAAATTTGGGTAGGAAAGATTTTAATATGAACTTAGGTTTAACATTTGACAAATCAGGATGTTTTGTTGGGTCTTGAATGGTGTTTCTTGAAGCCTCATGGAGTAAATAGCATTTGATCATGGTTTTGATTTTTGAGAATGAAAACTTGAAAATTTTATTATTCGATTCTAATGCATGCTACTATTACAAAACTACAATAAAGTAGGGTAGTTGTATGATAAAATGGCAGAGAATGGATTGGTAAAGTCTTGATATTGGTTGGTTGCTAATGCTTACGGACTACTAGAAATGGTATAAATGTGTGGCAGATCCCAACTAGGAACGCCCTTGTATGTCACCACTTTCAGAAAGAACTTTCTATCAAATTTGATAAGTTTTTAATTTTGTATAAAAAGTACAAATTAGTATCCCATGTATTATAAAATATAGTATTATTTCCAGGGGTTTTCTGAAAATTTGTAACACATGCATTTTTGACCTAATAAATTCAAAAGTTTGATACTTTGCATGTTCAGGAGCTAATCCAAAGTAATATGAATCATTATAACATGTTAGGACTTAATTAGGGTTTTTCATTTTTTGCAAGTGTTGAGAAGGTTATCCAAAGGCCTAGATTCATCAAGATAAGAATTGAAGTTCAAGATCAAATGATCCAACTAAAACCTAAAATGGAATTAATTCAAGATGTGACCAAGGTTCAAGTCCATCTTCAAGCAAGCAAGAAGGCAATGAGAAGTGTCAAAGGTAATGCAAATGATCTATGCCAACAAGCCATGCATTACCATCACTTTGCATGAGAATTGGAACTATTCATGAGGTTTCCTAATCTAACTTGGAAACCTATGTAAGCCAAGCCATCCAAGTTTTAAAGCCAATGGGAGTTAGCCATTCAAGCCACCAAGGAATGAGCTACCATAGTGAGCAATAAACCCACATGAAGCCATGCCACATGCAGTGGTACTATTGGAAGACTATTTTAAGCAATAGTCCTAAGTTAAAAAGTGTTATTTTTAAGGAATTTTGAGGGGTATTTGTAAAAGGTAAGATGATGATGCATTGGTAGACACATCAAGAGAGAATACCCTTCTTTCCATTCATATTTTCTATCTTTTCTCCACCTCACCAAAGGGTTCTATGACTTTTAAATTAAAGAGGGGTGCACCTTCTCAAAATGTGGTGCATCCCCCTTATTTGGATGCAACATTAAGATGGTTTCCCATGTTGGAAAACCCTAATCCTAGGACCATTCAAAACACGTCAAACCCTAGGTTTCCCCTAAATTTTCCACCTTATTTTTTTCTCCATTATTCTCTCCTTTCTAATATCCAATCACCATCCAACTAGGTGGGGAGGAGTTCCATGGCTGCTTCCTAAGAAAAAGAAGCCTCCCCCTTCCGCCCCCCCACCCTACCCCCCTCCCCCAAATTAGAAACCAACCACCATGACACATGCTTACTTCATCTTCCACCTAACTCTCTACATAATAATCCTGCATTGAAACCTTAGATCTAGATCCACTTTCCCTTCTTAGTTAAGTCCACATCAAAGCAAAAACACACAACTCTATAAATGCTTGAGCTGTCCACATTTTTTACTAAGCTGAGGTTGGTGACAAACCTTGAAACATAGCACTCTTCTTTGGTATTCTTTGAAGCCTAGACTTTGGACTTCTTTTGTGCTATTCTTCCTTTGGATTCTCTTTTATTTTCTTATACTTTTGCAATTCAATTCCAGGTTAGTAGTTTAATTTCATTGCTTTCCTTTGCCTTGTTTTATTCTTGAATTCCACATGCATAGTTCACTTCTTGTTTTCCCTTTGATTCTTGCTTCCATCTCATTACATTTCCTTGCTTATTCATCAAAGATTCAAGTTAACCCTTCTTTGGTAGTGACATCCAAGTGAAAAGGAAGCTTAAATCCTTGAATTCCTTCTTATAATTTCACAATTTTCTACTTAGATTCATTTAGTTTTTAGGCTCCAGTTTCCTTTCTTTAGTTCATCACATTCATCCATCTTCTTTCTTGAACTCCATTTTAAGTTTTCTTTGCATGTTACCTTACTCTAGTTTACAAGCATTATACTATGTTGACGTGGTTGTTAGATCATGTTTTAACCACTTGAATTGTGTGTATTTTTAGATTTATATACATGTAATCTACACACAATTTTTGGTGTAATTAGGCAATGATTGAATAAATTTCATTAAGGATTCTTGTTCTTGGTTGTTTCTTATTTCAAAGTACTTTAGATCTGGGTTGTTATCTTGCATAAAATTACTTGTTCAGTTGCTTTATATGCTTGATTTAAGTTGATTTTCTTAAGTACTTGAAATATAAAAAAATTTCTCCTTAATTTTATGCTTTGTTTCCATCCATACAAACATCCTAATTGCTTGAATCCTTTGGTACCCATTTACATTTTTAGATTGTTCATTAAGTTCTTTGGTTAGCTTGCATGATAAATTCTTTTAAACCATCAATTAAGGCCACTTTTCAACCTATGAACCATGCACACAATCAATGCATAATGCTTTGGTACTAGCTTGTATTCCTCTTTGATTCTTAGTTAATTTAGTTGTTTAATCTTAGTTTATTAATTGATAATTAGTTTTTTGCAAGCTAATTTAATGTTAGAAAGTTTCCTTTTTAATTTTAACAAGTTCTATTTTTAGAAAGTTTCTAATTCTAGTTTAGAAAAGTGTTAATTTAGGAAAGTCTCAATTTTAGGAAGTTTCCTTAGTTTATGTTTCCCATATTCATTCATGATAGTTTTGCATTAGATTCCTTTAACTAAATACATCTTAGTTAGGTTTGTTTCTAATTCCATTCATAACTTTAATTTTAGAAAGTTTCCCTTAGTTGTAGTTTCTAATTTAGTGCATGTTTCCCATTCCATGCCATTTACTTTCCTAGTTTCAATTCAATTCCAATCAATCTTTCTCTTTAGCTGAAGTTAAGCACTTTAAATAGGATCCATCCAATATACAAATTTGTGAGATTCCTTGTGGGATCGACCTCTCTCTCGTGCAATACTACACTGATTCGTATGCTTTTGAGTAATATTAGAGCTACAAAAAAATTTGTGGGGGATGTGATGATGAGTTGCTAAAGCATGATGTATCTCACATTTTATGGAGATTTATGGATTTTTGAGTTCCTTGAAAGTGCTTAGAAAATGGCGTAGACTTTCCTGCTCATTTGTGCAATAAATTTTGTGTCATTTACCCCACCCATTGTATGAGCTAGCTATTGTTAATTTTGATTGTAAATGCCAAATTCATGTTTTTATCCTTTAGTTCTATTAATGAACATTTGATTTTGGCAAAAAAAGACCCTCATTTGAAGTGAAAGAGATATGTATTCAATTTTGTATAAAAAGTCCATATTTAGTACATCATGTATTATAAATTATAAATATTACTCTAGAGTTCTTTTGGAGTTTCTTATCACATGCATTTCAAAAGTAATAATTCAAAAGTTTGATACTTGATAGGCTCATGAGCTAAATCTAGAGCAAATATGTGAATAATCATAAATTTCTAAGATTTAATTGGGAAATTTCAACTTCTGTAAGTATTGAGAATATGACCCAATGGCCAAGATTAAGAAGGATAAGATTTGAAGATCAAAGGAGGACCAAAGACCCAAATTTAAAAGCTTAATCAAGATTAAAGATCATCTTAAGGAAAGAAAAAAAGCAATGGAAAGATCCAAAGGTGACTAAAATGGGCCCACACAAAAATCCATGCACCACCACCTTTGCATGCGAATTGGAGCCATGCATGAGGTTTCCTAGTCTAACAAGGAAACCTAAAGAAGCCAAGCGATTCAAGTTTTAAAGCCATAGGACGTAGTCATTCAAGCTACCAAGGAATGAATCATCAAAGTGCACCACCAAGCCGTGGGAGTCATGCCACATGGACTCACGTGATTGGAGCATTGTTTTAAGAAATTATCATATGCTGAAAGTTTAATTTTCAAGTGATAATAAGAAGAACTTGATGGAGATTTGATATGGTAAGATATCCATGCATAAGTGCACCAATCAAGAGAGAAATCCTACTTCCCAAATCCATTTTCCATCCTTTTCTCCCACCCAAACTAGGTGCACTATGATTTTCACTTAAGGAGGGAGGCACTTCCTAAAATAGTGGCGTGTCCCCCTTGCTTGGTTATCACTTAAGTTGACTTCTTAAGTAGAAACTTCTAATTCTATTTCGCACTCAAAACACCTCAAATTTCTATCTTTTTCCCATCTTTCCTATTTTTTCTCTCACTCCTTTCTCTTTCATTCCTAATTCCACCATAACACATACATAGAAGGGGAGACGCTCCACCCCACCTTCCTAAAATAACTGGCGCCTCTCCTTTCTAATTCCATCATGCCACCTTACCCCACTTGCCAACCCTATATGCTTAATCTCTACCTCATTTTCCTATCTATGTCCTAGTTCTAAATATCTCTTTCTTCCTAGAATAATATCTCATGAAAGTGGAAATAAAAAACTCTATACAATCCCCATGGATTCCACATGAAATTCAAGTAGGGGGTTTGCTCTAAATCCTTGAAATAAGTAATCAATCTTGGTGATCCTTGGAGCTTTGGACTTTGGTTTTATTTTGGGATGCTTTCTCTTGGATTCCTAAAGTATTTTCCTTTGCTTTTGCATTCAATTCCATGTTAATACTTTTCTTTCATTCATTACTTTCCTTGCTTATTTTTCTCTTGTTTTGTTCTTCAATTTCCTACACATAGATCTTCTTTGTTTTTTCCCTTGAATCTTTGCTCCATATCTCTTGTTTTTCTTTATTAATCTTTCATGATCAAAGTTACTTCTTCTTTTGTAATGAAAAGTAAGAGAACATTAGTTTGAATCTCTTGCTTCCCTTCCTTGCTTTTCACATTTTGTACTTGATATTTGGAGTTAGTTTTGGGTTCTTTTTCCTTGACTAGTTCCCATCATGTAAACTCTATTTTATCTTGATTTTCTTTTGGGTTTCACTTGCATGTTATCTAAGTTTAGTTTATGGTTGTTAGGATGCACTTAATATTTGATTTGAATGAAGTTACAAGCATTGAAAAAGGGCAAAATTTTTTATCCATGTCCATGCATACCCTTATTTGATGTATTTTTCCATTCAATGAATAAAGTTGTTTGAAGATCATTGTCGCTACTTGAATTTCTCTTTACCAACTTTCCTTAAGTTAAGTTTCTTAGTTTCAATCATTCTAGTTTTGCTTTAGCAATTTTTTTATTGAAAGCATGTTAGTTAGGAAAGTTTTTAACTCAATTGAAAATCATCATTTTAGAAAGTTTCCTTTAGTTTTTGTTTCTAATTTTATGGATGTTTCCCATTACATTTTGTTTAGTTTACTAGTTTAATCAAAACCTCTTTGTTTCACTAAGCAACGTAAATGAGATCCAATCAATTAAAAATTCTATGAGATTCCTCATGGGATCGATGTCTCTCGTGTGCTAACATTACATTGATTTGTGCACTTATGAGAAATTTTAAAGCTACAATATGTTTTTGGCATCATTCCTAGCGAATCACAATAGTTTTGTGGACATATTTTATTTAAATTGTTTATCTTTAGTCATAGTTTTAGGTGGAATTTGATTAGGATTTTTGTGTCATTCTTACATATTTTTCTAATTAATAATAAAATTTACATATCTTACTTGTTTTGTGCAAGGGGAATTTGGCAAAGGAGCGACAGAAATCCTATGGGCTAAAACTTAATCAAATTTTATTGCTTTCCTAGATTAGGGTTTTTTCTTCTGGGTGAATTTGTAATGAGGCCCCACTGTAACTTGCAATTTCTTTATTCAATTTGAAATGGGTTGTATTAATAAGGGGCAAGTGTGGGGAATGGTGGCCCACACTTGATCTTCATAAAAAATCCCATGGTAGGCCTTCTTCATTCTCTTCTATTTTCATATTAATGTAGTTTGCATATTGGTTGATAGTGTAACTCATATAGATTAGGGTCATTCATTATAATTGTGGCATCTTGTTTAAAGTTGTTGCATTAGTTTTGGACCTGTCTAACCCTTGGTTAGATAGCACATAGGAGGCATTAGTTTATTTCTTTAAACATACATTGCACATTTATTACCTTATGGTGGATGGAACACACAAATTGTATGGGCCCCACAAGAACCCTCATAAGATAGGGACTAGATTTCATCATCAAATTCTTAGCCCACCTTGGAAATCAATTCAATTCCTTGTATGTTCGTGATCCCAACCCTTGAAAGCTTAATTTAAATTCAAGTAGTAAGAGACTTAGGTTATCAAGCTTGTAGGATCCCTTTTAGAAGGAGATCTATTATCACTCTATTGGCTTCTGAGCATCGTAATTATAGTGGGTATAAAAAATCCAAGTAATTTTTCCATGCCTTTTGTTGATTGTTTTAGAGGTCTAAATGCCTCCTTCCATGAGAATTGCATCAACCACTTGAGAGTAGAACCTAATTGGTAAGCAATGGTTAGCTCTGGACAAAAGGAGGAGCTATAGAAATATAGGTCTAAAAGCTACTACCTTACATATTATCAAAGATCAATAATTTAGATCATTAGTGGACTATTACATATTGATTATGCATCATTTAGAGATAGGCATCACATTTAGTTAGGATGCATCAACTAGTTTGGGTTTTTCATTAAATTCACGTAAAAAGGTACTCATTCATTGTATATAATAATTTGTTTTGACAAAAATGGCCTACCAACAAGGGGATAGGAAACCACTTTTATACTATTTCACTCCCAAGCCAATACCTTATGAGAATAGTTATGAAATAGAAGCAAGGCATACTCTGAATTAGTCCAATATATATGATATATTAAATGTTATGATGGAGAAAATAAATAATCACTTGAACAGGTTCTTTGCTTCTAAGCAAAATACTGAGGTATATCAACAACTTTAATGTGATAGTTCTTATATTAACAACCTAAATACAAGAATTATTTTACTAGATCATATCATCAACCTTAGTATAATGACTATGCCTCTTTTGAAACTCCATATCCTCCCACTTCATGGCCATCAAGCTTCACTAACAATGCATACTATTAGGAGCAATTGGATACACACTAGCACACACTAGTAATTATTATCCTTAGACAAACTATAATGGATGGGCTAGGCATCATGAGCAACCTTGGTCTTAAGAATATCAACCATATTACGAAGAACCATCATGGTACAAACATAATCAACCCTACCAAGAATATTAGACATATTAGGAAGAACTAACATGGTTCAATCCTTATCAAAACTTTCCTAGAACCCCAATGCCACAACACTATGTCACACATTGGGTTTTCAAAATGCTTTTTGAAACCGTTTTAGAAATTTAGGATATCTCTTGTTTGAAATTCATTTAGAAAAAATTAGTGAATTTTTTTTCATTGAAATTTTTCTTGAAAATCCTAAGTGTCATTTTTGCACAAAACACAAATATTTGATAGAGAAATGGGTGTTTCATTTCTATCAAAAATCTAGTAGAGTTTTTTCTATTTTTTTTTAACATATGTGCATTTGACGCATGCATGCAGAACACTTAGTAGACAATATAAATAATTTTTCATAACTTTGAAAAGAAGTATACAAGCTTTATCACTTCCTAGAACCTCCAATCGCAACCATGTCACAACATATTTCATATTCTAAAATTTTGAAACTTTACAGTTGCTCTCATGTTCAACCTATACTTCTTTTTATTCTAATTCTTCAAATCTAAGACATTGTAAACAATTACAATGTCTCATCAAGCTTGTGATTGTGTAGGTGGAATAAGTAGCTATGTTATCATGAAGTTAATGATTTACATTATCAATGCATTGTGAGAATATATCATACTTAAACAAACCTTATGATGTTTTCAAAGTACTCATGTCAAAATTATAATTTCTTGAATCGTACAACTATGGAAACCATTTACACATTCAATTTACTATAGCTAATGAATCATAGTCTATTATGATTTCAATGAATATTATTATTGCATTATCTTTTCCTAAGGATTTAAGCATTCTAAGCTTTTATCTTTTCATGCATGTTCAATTTGTATTAAGATCATTTTCCATTCATTCATGACATACAGTTCCTCAAGATCGTTCACCACACACGATTATTCAAGTTATCCCTATAAATGTCCAAGTTGTTTATCATTCAATAGGTAAATTAACTTTCAAAGAGTGAGGTATTTAACTTCCTCATTATTATGTGTTAAGGTAGTTATTTATCATCTTTTTCTTCATAAACCCATCACAATTTCATATGTAAGAATAAATCAATATATGATCATGCAAAAATCACTCATAATGCTTGAGTAATCTACCATTTAGTAAGTTGACCATGGTAAAATTGTTAGTTAAGGAAAAATGAACATGGAATATAATATTAATAACAAAGCCACTAGCTAGGTGTAAGCATTAAAGTATGATATCGATAAAAGATGAAGTTAGACAATAAGGTCAAAGAGGATATTATATGCTCATAGACTGGTCATTAGCAAACCAACATTTGATAAATGTTTAGGTTGGCAAAACCAAAAGCTATTTGTAGTTTTCAAAAGCATAATGACCATTTCATAAGTGCAAATAGTTCTTTTTGCATCAAATTGAACTAAAATCATAAATGTGAAAATTGGTCATATACACATCAGGTGAAAATCCACAAGGAAAGACTAGTCATCTCAAATCATCCATAATGTCCAAAAGAATATGATAAGTTTGTCGAACCAATGTACTCAAAACAAATGAGGCTGAATGAAGGCACATAGCCCTTAATCCAAAATGTAAAAATCCATGCCCCACAACACCATGGAAAATTGATCGCTCTAATTACGATGGCTTACAACCCTACCACCCTGGACAAGGTCTAAACTCTCGAGAAATGACTCACATAACATCAACACATAGACAACTATGCTCGTAGGGCCTTATCATCACCCACTGGTGACTACCATGTTCTCTACATCTGCTCATGGATACCTGCATAAACCATGACTCATCAGACCTCATGGGGGCTATGAGAAGGTACTCCTATTGCAGACCATCTCTTTGCAGGGTTGGTCAGTAGCCAACTACACCTCCTAGCATAGGGTCTCCAAAACTTGCAACATACTGAGTCAATGCACCTGCCGAGGGATTTGGGACCTAAGACACTTGTAGAGTGCTAGAAAACATTGATGAAATCCATATCCACAAGGACTTACGACTGTTTGTATAGTGCTTGCCTAAGCATTGACAAATTTGCATGCAATAGGGCTTACAACCACTCATAGAGTGCCTACCTAAACTATCAACGAAATCTACAATCATCAAGGTTTATAGCTACTCGTAGAGCACCTGCCCAAGTGTCAAGAAAATCACATCCATCAAGACTTATAGCTACTCATCGAGTGTCTGCTCAAAAGCATCAATGAAACCATAACTATTAGGGCTTACAATCGCTCATGGAGCACTTGCATGAACATTAAAAAATCAGCATCCATTAGCACTTATGACTACTCATCGAGTGCCCACCCAAAGCATAAATCATATATATCTCCAAGATCATTTTATGAAAATAAAATTGCTATTTCAAAATTTTATGAGAAACAAATAAAATCTATTCATTTTCTACCAATATTCTCGACAAGTTGTAAAAGCATATCTTCATATGCATTCAAAACATGCAGTCTTTATTCATATATTAGGTAATTCTCTTTAGGTTCCCAAAAGCATACATCCAGCAAAATGGTTACAAACAATGAAACTTTGAATAATATCATAAAAGTGCTTATCGCTAAGTGGAAAATAGTTAAACTAGTCATTAAGCCTTTATCAGTAAAGACATATATGTTACAACTCTAGGTCGTGGCTTGTAAATATCTATTACATGTCCATAGCATTTAGAATATTCTTTTCAAATTGAAATGTGAGTCATTTCATGTGATTATGGTCATTTCTAGTCCTACATATCAATAATTAATTCTATTTCGACTAATAATAGTCAAATCATGTTAAAGTGAACCTATTTTAAGGGCTACTATTTACACAATTTTTATTTTGTCTCTTTGTTTTGAAGACCATAGGATTATTCCCTCAGCATCAATTCATGAATACAAACTATGAGTTAATATATTTAATTTTCTTCTATCTTGGAACCAATCATTTCATCATTTTTTAGTCCTTAACTAACAAGTATGACATCTTCTAGCACATTTGCATAGGTCTTCCTATAGTTCAAAAGCCTTATGAGATACTCTAAAATCTTTAATTTGTTGTCAATATACTTATAAATATTTCATACTGGTTGGGGCATTCCAAATATTATAGTATCCATATACAAGTCTTATGTCTCAGTAGCATGCATAAGATTAAACCTTATTTACGGTATTACAATTCCCGCTTGAAGTATAAGTTCAGAATCAAGGTAGCCATTTTGGTTACTCATTTGTCTTAACATTATAATTGGGATAAAATAAGTGTTTTGATTTCATTTCATTTATGTAGCTAATCTGGATGTATTTCATGTTTCTAAGTATTATCACGTTGCCTCCATGTGTGTGTCTATATATCATCATCATCATGACCTTATCCCAAGTAGCAGTTGGCCACATGAATCTTATTCCTCCAATCCACTCTATTAAATACCATGGCTTCATTTAGTCCCAAAGTTTTTAAGTCTTTCCTCACCACTTCTATCCACGTTCTTTTCGGCCTTCCCCTTGCCCTTTTAGAACCTTCAACTTGTATTGCCTCACTCCTTCTAACTAGTGCCATTGTTGGTCTCCTTTGAACATGTCCAAACCATCAAAGTCTAATCTCCCTCATCTTGTTACCTATTGGTGCTATCCCTAAATTTTCTCTAATATTTTCATTTCTATTTCTATCCTTTCTTGTCTTACCACTCATCCATCTCAACATCCTCATTTCTGCGACACTCATCCTATGAGCATGATGTTCCTTAACTACCCAACACTCTGATGCATAGGGCATGGCTGGTCTTATAGCCATCCTATAGAATTTTCCCTTTAGTTTGAATGGCACTTGCCTATCACATAAAACACTCAATGCACATCTCCATTTGTTCCAACCAGCTTGAATTCTCTAGGTAACCTCCCTCTCAATCTCTCCACTCTCATGGATCAATGATCCTAAGTATCGAAAGTGTCAATATACATATATATATATATATATATATGTATATGTGTGTGTGTGTGTGTGTAGACACACACACACATACAAACTAGGTTCCAGTCAATGAGTATGGTTTTTAATCTTTTGGTGGGCATTATAACTAGGGTAAAAGTAACAATTATTATTTAAATTAGTCAATCCATTTTTGATTTGTTAATTTAAAAGGTGTCATAAGACAACTTCTAAATTTATCACATGCTTCCATAATTTTAGTAATTAAAGACAATACTTTGTAAATTGCAATTTGCATTCAATCATTCTTATAAAGACATGGAAATTATTAAACTTTTCAAAATAGCAATCTTAATTCGATTGGTTGATTGACCAATTTGTAGGTTTTGTTATCGATCCATGAATGGACGGCGCTGATTGTGTCTCTCTCTCTAATTAGTGTACCAAGAAAGCGAAGATACACTAGTTTGTAGCTCTAATCATGGAACCACTACAGATTAGATAGAGATGTAGTGCCTAATCTCATAGATCTGGCATTAGATGGTCAATCAACTATCAAATCATAAGAATAGTCTAGATATGTCATCGTTCTGGGGGTTTGGTGATAGATCTACTTTTAGATCAGAACAAATAATTGACTCAGATATGAATCTAACAATATGTCTCACTAATGTATGGTTAGATCGAGATGAAGGCCTAGATTTGATCGCATAATAGATGATTTGATGTGAAATCTACATCCAAACCTAAAGAAGAGCTCATATTGATTGCAAATCTAAGTACTAAGTGGTTACATAATGGTCAAATCATCTTTGAAAGGTAGATTAGTCGAAGATGTGATGTTTCAATGACTGATCTAGGGTTAGATCAAGATGAATGAATCCGGTCCATCACAGATCTAGTTTCTGGTGATCGATTAACAGTTGGATCATAGTGAATGGGTTAGATTGATCATTGATCAAGGTGTGTGGGTTCACGTATCGTGCATAGATATGACTTTTAGAGGCAGATCAATGGTCAGATTGTGATGAATGGTAGGAATAAGTTTAAATTGATAATTTGGAGGTAGATCAATAGTTGGATCATGGAAGGATCTATGTGATCAGTCATAGATCCATCATTGAAAGATAGATCAATGAGTAGATCATAATGGATAGTCGGATCGGTCACATATTTGATGACCTGTCTGATCAAGGGTGTGGTCACGATCGACTGTAAAATCTTCTCTAATCAACATATGGATAGATGAGTTTTATTCGCCACAATGCAAGGATTGCAATGTTCATCTCAGATATGCAAAGTCTCCCTAGATTGGGCAGAAGATCAATGCTTAAAGGGGTAGTGGGGCCCACTATGTCAGCTTAGCTCACTGAGGCAAGTCGGGAGTGAGTGACATGGCCAGTTGGTCTACCCTAACTCACCAAAAGAATGGGAAACAAGGGAAGTCAGGTAACACCTAGCAGATTAGCCCCCCTAGCATGTCAAGCCCAGCTCCACACATCGTGGGTCGTTTGTAGTGTTAGAAACCAAATAAGGTGGGGTTCTATTGTCAATCTGGAACCCCTAAATTAGTAAATATTTGGGGGTTTTCCAACCCAATCTTCTTTTGGTGCAAAATTAGTGTCGTTGGAATTATCTTAACACAGTTTTTATTTTTGATTGCTTCAAATCCAAATTTTGAGTTTTCAAGGGATCACTTCCTTGAAATTCATTTTCTAAGGAATTAATTTTCTATCTTATTTCAATAAAAATATGTTATAATTACCTTGAAATTAACTCAAAATTTGAGGTTGTTACACTATGAGCCATACTAGTATGAAGAATCATTACAAGAGACTCGAATTAGAGAAAGTATGGAGCTAATATCCTTGAAAATGGATCAAATGCATGCTGATATTATACAATGTATTGAGGAAATGAAACAACTGAAAGAGAATAACAAGAAAACCCATGAAAGAATTACAAGGATAGAAATACAATATGTTCCTTTTGAGCTATAAGATTTCCAACCATCCTTTGAATCCTACAAAACCACTACTTCTTATGATAATGATGAAGAGAATGAATATTTACACACTGAGTCATTAGTGGACAATTCTCAATGGCAAGACCTAGTAGAAATCCCTAAAATTCTTGAAATTTGAATTGAACTATGCAATATAGAAGAAGTTCCCAATTGGGACCTACAAGCTTTATTTGGTCAAACACCAGATAGTAAAGTAGGTGATATGAGTCCAAAATTGTATACAAAATCACCCAATTAGTTGTCCAAGTATTATAACATATGGGGCTAAATTAGGGTTTTTGGTTAAAATTTATAATACATGCATTTCTGACCTAGTAAACTAAATATTTGATAATTTGAAGGTTCAGAGGTGAATCTAGGGTAGGCATGAGAATAATTATATTTTTTAGGATTTGATTAGAATTTTTCATCTTTTGTAGGATGTGACATGATGATCTAACAAACGAGATCATTTGAGATTGATTGAGAAAATACAGAAGACTATACTATATATCTTAAGTCTATGTCATTCTTAAGCTATATAAAACCTAGGAAATTATAGAGGCCATCCTTGGTAAACCTTGAGCCTTTAGCCTTACCTATGTAATTTTACACTAGTTATCCCATTGAGCCTTTTAAAATAAGCCTTTTCATTATAAGCCAAAATAACCTTTACCTATATTGAACCCCTATCATATATCCATTACCTAATCATTGGAGTAGGATTTTGAACCTTTTTGTTCATCTTTTATTAGCAGGCTAAAGTTAGCTATTTAGTATGAGCTCAGTAGGAAAAAATTTTCTCAAATGAACAAAGGACTTTATAAAGATTTTGAGAATTTTGTAGATATATTCACTGCAAACCCTCACATGGCTTAACTTGTCAATTATGAGTAACTTAGGGGTTTAAGGGCTTGTTGCATGTGCGACCTACAAATTGTGAGTACCTACGAAAGTAGAACTTTGTATCAATTTTTGTAAATTAAATTTTCACATATTTTACTCGAGACTAGCAAAATGCTAGTTGGGGGTATAATAAATGTCCAAAATTGTGTAAAAATTACCCTATTAGTTGTCCATGTGTTATAACTTATAGGAGTAAATTAGGGTTTTTGGCCAAAAATTATAACACATGCATTTCTAACCTAATAAATCAAATATTTGATAATTTAAAGGTTTAGAGGTAATCCGGATAGGTATGAATATCGTCATGTTATTCAGGATTTAATTAGAATATTCACCTTTTTGTAGGAAGTAAGATGATGATCTGACAATCAAGATCAATCGAGATGAAAATTAAAGATCATGATCAAAAGATTGAAATCAAGACCTAAAAGTAATCAATCCAACATGAGATCACTGCTCAATATCACCTTAAGGAATGCAAAAGATGGAATTGGATAAGTCATAGGTGACTAAAGTGGGCCGTGCACAAGCCAGGCAAAGTCCAACACTTTGGCATGGGATGCACTTAAGTCACCCAAGCCACGTAAGCCATGAAGGAGAGGACAAGCTAAGGAGCTTAGCCAGCCATCAAATCTAAAGGGTTGAGCCACCATGCCAAGCCAAAAAGGCCCCTAAAACCAGCCATGAAGACAAGCTAAATGAGCCATTAAAGCAAGGCATCAAGCCACATGAGCTAAGTTACATGGAAAGCCATGATTGGTGGAAAACTTAAAGAAATATCCATGAGATTTTAAAGGTTATTTTGAAGATGATGGAGGGGAAATCCACTCAAGTAAGGTAGCATGTGGACCAATAGGAAGAACCCACTTCTTTTTTCTTATTTTTCCATGTTTTTCTCACTTTTCACCTCACCATACAAAACCACTACAAATTTTGCAGTTTCCCACCAAGGAGTCTGACCTTTCTAAAACTCTTCCATATTTCAACCAGCCAACCAATCCTAGAGTGCCATCTAACCTATCCAACCAATCCCCACCTTCTTCAGAAACCACCTAGCCACCCACCTCACTCCACTTCACCATCCTTATCTTTTCCTTCCTTCTTTCTTCTCTTTCCACCTCTCCACATGAACTACACTCAAGGAAGGGAGTTCCATGTAAAACTCCTACAAAATAGGAACCTCCTCTCCTCCTTACTTCATCCATCCCATAACCTTCCTAACCCAATACCCAATACCCAATCAAATCTTCCCACTTAATGTTTCTTTCTTATCTCTTTCCCTCTCTCTCCATTCCTTTCTTACCTTTCTTTCTAAATCCATATGCATTCCATGACTTTTACAAGGTGAAGATGCCCCCTCCTAAAAATGTGGCACCTCCCACCTTGGTCCTTCTTCAAAAAAATAACATGTTACCTAGATTCTTCTTGGTCTTAACCCTTGGATTTTACCTCTTAATCTCCACACTAGGATAACAATCCATCTAGATTGTAAATTGTCCAACCCATATAAAGATTAAGGCGGATTTCCATGAGAAAATACTTTTGGAGAAAGGGAGCACACCCCCTCTTAAGAAGTAGGCATCTCCACCTTCCTATCATTCCCTTCCCTCCAATGCATTCCTTCTTGGGAGCATCCATTATTCCAAGTATTCCACCCATGGTTATGGCAAGTATTTATTGGTTTAGTCACCTCCATTCTAGGTTGGTCTTCTTTCCTAATCATTTTTTGAGTTATCCTTTAATGTTTTTTTAGTTAGTGTTTTCTTTTAATCCATGCTTATGTTCCCAGTTTGTTCCTTTATCTTTAAAGCTTGTCTTCCTTTTGTAGTGAGCCTTAGATCCTTGTTCTTAAAGATCAATATTCTCTGGTCATGACAGCTAGAGATAGTCATCTTTGGATCAAGAAATTTGAATGCTTTAGATCCATTGGTTCCATTACTTGCACTCACTCTATAGCATTATTGTTTCCTTGGATATCTCTTGAGTTACATGCATGCTAGCGTAGGTCTTATTATTGGATTTCTTTGAGGAAGCAATAGAGTTGTAGCTAGGTGTAAGCATGGCACATTCCATGAATGGTGCCCACCATATTTGCATTGCTTTTTCAATGAATAAAGTGGATTGTTGCCTTTTGTTCTTTGTGTGTTTACGAGTTTTGAATCTTGATTATGTTGCTTGATTGAATTCCATGTGCATGCTTAGATCTATACACATTTCATTCACTCTTGAAAGCATACCATTTTAAGATCACTCCACATGAGTTTCATAAGCATATCACCTTCAACCATCATGTGCACCACTCTTAGGAGTCATGCACATGATAGTGATGGTTATTGTTTTGATTAAGTAGTCAATTCATGCTAATGTTGGTTCATGGTTCCATGCAACTTTACCTTAAGAAACTAGCACGTTAATCATGCTATTTTCCTACTCTTACAGCATAGTCCATAGGCTTTTTGCTTAGGAACCGCAAGCTTACACCATGGCACCATGTGCATGGACCTTGGATCATGTGCATGGTTCTAAGATTTGTCTCCTTAGATTTGTACTTGTTTAATCATGCATCTTTTTTAGATAGTGATTTAAGGCTATCTTAGAGTCAATTATATCTCAACCTCTGCGTCTTGCAACACACTTTAGGGTTATGTGCATAGTAAGTGGATTGAATTGTTACTTATTTTTGCATGTTCCATGTATTTAGTTTCCATTAGTTAGTTTTGCATCAGTTAAATAGTTTCTAAATTTTATTATTAGAAAATTGTAATTTAGGAAAGTCTTAATTTTAGAAAGTTTTATTTTGTTTGAAAATAATTTTTAGGAAAGTTTTATGTTTAGCTTGTTTTTAGCATCTTTACATATTTCCATGTTTTACAGTTGTCAAGTTTCCAATCTTAGTTTAGGTTAAAAACTTCATTATCTTGGCTAGGTTAAGTATTTTAAGTAAGGACCACTAATCTCATAACTCCATTTTATTCCTTGTGGGATCAACCTCCATCGCATGAATTACTGTAACCGATTTGTGCTCTTGTGAGTTTAACTTAAGAATCACAATAGTAGGCCCACCTGAAATTTTACCTATGCTTAAAGAATAGGAAGAAGAAGTGTTAATCAATGTTTTGGATCAACATCCACGAACTTTAGGGTACTCATTAGAAGTCAATAAGGATTTAAGGCCCCTCATTGCTTTGCTTCCAAAAAAACGAGAACAACCTTAATAGGAAAATATAGAACCAACTTAATCCCCAATTTGAGGAAAATGTAAGGGAGAAGGAGGAGATAGATGAATTGAGTACATTGGTCACTATTATCCTTAAATTTAGTAAAAAATGGAACAATTCATCTCTAATTGGGCCTAAAAAATTTAAACAAATGGTGGTCCTTCATGCTATAGTGTTACCACCACCAAAAGTTTCAATGTGGTAGAATTATAATGACTACCATGAAATTCTGAAAATGGGGGATCATAAAGGTGGTCTCACAAAATTTAAAATCACAGTGACCTACTGTGTCCTAATATTATCACCACAAAAATTTTCAAGGGGGTGAATGTATGTATACTACTACAAGATTTTGAAGTGGAGTGAATAACTTTCCCAATTCATTGATACAGTTAGGGAAAATGAGATTAATTAAGTATGGGATGAGGGTAGTGTAGAGTACTTATACAATATATCTAGTTGAAGACGTTGAACTTAGCGCTCATTGTGAGGTGGCCCAGGGTTTTTCTTGAGTCTCATTGTTCTTCATCACTCATTTATCATATTGGGGAGCTATATTTTAAAATATTGTGGACAATGTTTAGTTTAGGTTGGAGGTGTAGATACGCATGAGATTTTTGAGTTTTCTTATATTTTCAAGAAGAAAATATTTAAGGTCAAAGTTCTATTACTATGATGAGAATTGGATTTTCAAAAGCTAGTATCTTACCCACTCTAACAGCTTAATAGAAATGCATATGATTAATTCTACATCTTATTCATGTATTGAAGTGTTTTGTGAAAATTAAATTTTGGTAAACACTTACAGTGCATAAGTCTAGAATAATATATGGTTATAACTTAGTGACCTTAAGGAAAATCAGTGGAGACCTATATACCCAAGTGAGTTTTAGAGGCACTCAATTTTTTTAGGGTTATAAATAATTCAAATTTCTAAGAACTAAAAGGAGTACTAACTTTCTTTCTAGAATATTTATTGAAATTGATAAGTTTTAAGAAACCTAAGAAATGATATGGGCCATCCTTGTTTTAGTATAGAGATATAAAGCCTACCCAGTATATCATATCACAAGTTAGACCATTTGAACCTCTTAGAAAGACATTTCTTTTAAAAACCTCATTTAACTTAACCCAAAAACCTAGTTGAAAATATCCATTACCTATCTTTCAAAATGACTAGAAATAGTAGAAAAATGAAAAAAGTCTAAGAAGTGAAAAGTATCAAAGTGTTTGCATAGCAAACTGTTCCCCTCAAAGAAAAAGGAATACAAAGAAGAGTAAAAAAGAAAAGAAAAAAAATATCAAGAAAAAGAAAATTGAAGAGGAAGGAAAAATAGAAAATAAATTCACTTCAAATGTACTCAAAATAAAATGTTGTCCAAACAACATTCAATTGAGGACCTCTACTCAGAAACTTGACATAGGCCTACATTTCATCCTATCTAATGACCTACCTATTGGTCATAAGGCAAAAGATAGCCTTAAAGAGGATATAAATAGGAAAGAATTAAAATTTAAGGATATAAATAAGAAGCAATTAAGGTGATCTATGCTTATTGGTCTTAGTAATGACATCTATTCTTAGGGATCAAAATCCTTTGTCTCATTTGTTCTTGTAAAATTATGTGAAACATTAGTATCTATGGATTCAATCACATAGTGAGAGGAATTTGGTTGACTCCTTTTCTCTAAGAGCTTTATTTCTATGTGTATACCAGTGAGAATTTGAGGTCAAAATATTATTCCAATAGAGTATAAGCATATCTATTTAGAGGTCTAGATTTATGTAGTATATACACAGCACTCCAAGATGAAACAGTAGTAAAATGCCTTTGGCATATGGATGAGAATTCTCTTAAATAAAATAAAGGATTTTGCCTTATGGAATTTTGTGGGTATATTCACTGTAAACCCTCATGAAGCTCAACTCGTCCAATAGGGGTAACTAAGGGTTTAAGGGCTTGTTGCATACACTAAATGAAATTGTGCTACTTATGAAAATGGAAACCATTTTATTTTCATGATTTTTTGTATATTTTGCTTGAGACTAGCAAAATGCTAGTTGAGGTGTGATAAATGTTTAATTTTGTATAAAAAGTACTTAATTGGTAGCCCATGTGTTATAAAGCATAAGCATAATTTGAGGATATTTTTCCCAAATTTTGATAAGTTTTTCATTTTGTATAAAGAGCAGCTAATTAGTTACCCATGTTACAATTTATAAGGGTAAAATAGGGTTTTTGACCAAAATTTGTAACACATATATTTTTTGACCTAATGACTCAAAATTTTGATATTTTGTAGGTCTAGAGGCTAATCTAAGGTAAGTGATTAATCATATTATTTTTGGATTTAATTAGAATTTTTAAAATTTTGTAGGAAGCGAGATGGTGATCCGATGGCCAAAGATCAATGGAGTTGAACATTGAAGATCAAGTCAAAACCTCAGAATCATCAGTCTAAAATGGTATCAAGGATGAAGATCATATTTAGGACCAACAATGGATGTGATCAAAGGAGCTAAAGGTGGCCTAAGTGGGCCCACGAAGTAAGCCATGCACTTTCACCACCTTTACATAGGTTGCATGAGAGAAGGTGACAAGGTAAAGAATTCAACCCAAATAATTCAAGACACTCAAGTCAAGGGATGGAGCCAAGAAGCCAAGCTAAGAGAGCCAATCAACTTTCTCCATCTTACCTCACTTTCCTATTTTTTTCTACCCATCTCTAACTTGTGGAACCATTGTAGCCATCCAAATGACTTGTTTTCATGCATCACACCTGATCATTAGTACACGCTAGAAAAACTATAAAAGTCCAACAAAAACATAAGTTAGAGGGCAATTTTTCCTCCTAGGAAAAAGACGCCTCATACACTTGGAGGAGGGCATCTTGTTCCTATCCTTCCTTCTTCCATTGTTCTACTTTGATTTTCTCTCCTTTTGGGTGGATGCTACTCTTTCCCAAGGTGTGTGAGCATCTCCTCAAGTGTTCCATGCTTAGACCTTAGTGACTGATTTGTTCTTCAAAGGTTGGTTAATCTTTCCTTGCTCACTTTGTTTAATCTTAGTTTCCATTGTGCTAGTTGTTGCTTTGCTCTCCTTTTGTTTTTCATGCTTGAAGATTTAGATCCAAGGCTGAATTTTCCCTTGAAGTGGCAGCCAAGGGAGGGAACCTTGAATCCAGTGGTTCACTTTGCTTTTCATTGCCTTCTAGTTCTGTTTTAGTTTCCTTGAATTCCAGAATTGTTTTCCTTAGTTTTCCTTGAGTTTTCATTCTATATTCCATAATATTTTCCCTTCAATATCAATCCTTTCAGAGGATGAATCATTATTAGGATCTGATTTTGAATTTAAGTTAGGAGAAAGAGTGGTGCATTCTCATCAAAAGTGGAATGCATCCTTCATGTAATCAATTGTATGTAACATTCTTTTTGATTAACGAATACATTTAACTAATGAATGCTAGCAAGGATTTTTTGTTTACATGTTATTTAAATGGTTTTATGGTTAACACAAGAATGTTTTGCACCATTCCAATCAAAATACTTATGAAACCATGCTTCCCATACAAAAGTGGAACGCATGGTTTTGAAAGCTTTAAAGGTTGAAGCTTGAATGATTTTGTTAACTTGATTGTTCCTTCATAGTTCATTCAATTAAGCATAATTTTGAGTTATTGTTGAGATTTAAATTGTTGAATTCATTCATGATAAGGAAAGTAATCTAGTTAGTGGTTGTCTGTTGATTTTCATTAGTTGTTAGCATGTTGTTGAATTCTTGTTAGTTGTTAAAGTTTCTATTCCATTTTAATTCCTTTATTTAGGAGTTACATGATTAGGAAAGTGGTTGTTTAATGCATGTTTCCTTAGATTAGTTGCTTAATTTAATGGTTAAGAAAGTTAATTGGTGAAAGTTGTAAAATTGCATTTTATGAAAGTTTCACTTTAGGAATATTCTTAGTTTAAGAAAGCCATAGATTTAGAAATTTTCATTTAGGAAAGTTTTTTCCTTTTAATGTGTGTTCTATGAAAGTTTTTAATTTTAGCATGTTTCTAGTTTTTGAATAATTTTTATTTCCATGTGTTGATTTCCACATTTAGTTTGGAAGAAAATCTCTTGCATTTTTGCTAGGTTAGATAGTTTAAACTAGGGACCTCTATCATCACACTCATTTGATTCCTCATGGGATCGATCTCACTAGCTTGTTATATTACAACTGATTCGTGTGCTTTCGAGCTAATTTAAAAACAACAACAATAAGTTTTTGGTACCATTGTTGGGGAATCACAACATTTTGTATAGTGCACCATACCTTAACTTATTTTCCTCTAATGTAGGTTTAGGGTGAATTAGTTTAGGGTTTTGCTTTATTTTTACATTTAATGTGATGGAAATTAGCAAAGGAGTTGCTGTGATCCTGTGGGCCACAGCTTCATCAACATAGATGAGGATTTTACTGCTTTCCCAAATTAGGATCTGAGTGAAATTATAGTGAGGCCCATTAGAATTTTAATTTCACTCATATTCAATTTTTGAATGGGTTGTATTAATACAGGGCAAGTGTGGGGCATGGTGGTCCACGCATGATCATCATCAGACCCTCGTTGCAAGCATCTTCACCCAAATTTTAATTTCTAGGATAAAGTATATTTAATGTAGAATTGCATTTGTGTTGGTAGTATAATTTATATAGATTAAGGTCATGCATTTGCAAATGTTGCATAATACTTGGGATTGTTACGTTAGTGTAACACCTATTTAACAAAGGTTAGCATGAGCTCGACTATAACCAGAGCATAAGTTACATGGTTATAGTATCCCATCTATTAAGATGCCTAACCCTTTGTTAAGTAGCATATATGTAGGCATTAGTTTTAATTTTCTTTTGCATTGCATATTTATAGTTTTATGGTGAAATGGAACTTAATGCTAGTGAGCGCCCCACAAGAACCCTTATATGATAAGGACTGAATTTCATAACTAGCTCCTTGGCCCACCTAGTAATCAAGCAACATCCATGTATGTCGCGATCCTAGCCCTTGAACATTAATTTAAAATCAAGTAAAAAGTGACTTGAGGTATTGAGCTCATAGGACCCTTTTACATGGACACGATCTATTGCCAGCTAGTGGCTTCTGAGCACTGTGGTTATAGTGGGTACCTTAAAATCGATTTCGGCTATAGTGGGTGGCTTATGTTGATGTCAGTTGATATCTAAATGCTTCTTGACAAGAGGATTGTATTAACAACTTTAGAACATAACCAAACTAGTAAGCAGTACTCAATTTGGATAAAAGGAGGAGCTGTCCAAATTTAGGTTTAAGAACCTGTGTAGTAAGAAAAGATAATCAAGACACTACTCAATTACCAACATACTAAGATTGGTTGTGCATCATTTACCTGAGAACTAGAAATTAGGTTGCATCATATAGTTAAGGTTTTCCATAAAAAAATAAAAAGGAAAAAAGGAAACTCATTCGTTGTAGAAAACTATTTGTTTCATTGTATACAAAGTTGAGAACAAAGGCCTATTAAGAAGGGGATAGATTCAACACATCGATGGATAGGGTAGATGTTATGCAAATTCAATTATTAGGATAATAGCTTCTAGGCATGCTACTCAACAACCTCAATACCATAACAACTATACCTATTATGAGCATCTCTATCTCACTTCTTCATGGCCATCAAGCTCCACATACAATGAATACTATCAGATGCCAGTGGATGCACCCAAAGAGAGATGGAGGAATGTGAAGAGATGATGAAACCCTATGAGTTGTGTTCCCCTTATGTTTCTAAATTTGATGAAGACACATCCATTGAGGAGATGAAAGAGTTATTGGATACTATGCCATTAATGAACACTTCTCAATGACAAGCAAGAGTAGAACCTCCTATAGAGCATGAAACTCCAATTGAGCCTTCAAACATAGAAGACGTACCTACAAACCTTATTTGAACAATCATAAGATAGTAGTATAGGTCCACCTAAAATCTTACCTGTGCCCATAGAACAAGAGGAAGAAGAGTTAGTTGATGTGCTAACCCTACAACAACCTACTATAGGGTACACCATAGAAGATAATCAGGGTTTAAGTCAAACAATGTCCCTACCTCTAATAATACAAGAAGAACCTTTTTGGGAAAGGCAGAGTCAACTTATACCCCTATTTCAGGATAATGTTAAGAAAATGGAGGAAAAACTTAAATTGAATATAATGGTCAATGTTATCTCTCAATTGGGTCAAGAAGAGGACCATTCATCTCCATATGGTCCAACAAAATGCATGGTAGTACACAAAGTCATCATGTTACCACCACCTCAAAATACAAGGTGGAGGAATTACACTAACTATCATGAAATTTTGAGGATGGCAGATTATCAATACAATTCCCCACAATTCAAAATCATGGCGATTTACTATGTTATAATGATATCGCCACTTGAAATTTTAAGGTGGAGGTAATATATAGACTACCATTGGGTTTTAAAGTGGTGTGAGAAATTTACCATTTCATTATTAGGGTTAGGATTTGGAGAATTAGTTGAACTTGCAAGGTCTAGGTTTAGTTGGTTAGGTTAGTTATAAGCCATGTCTGACTAAAGATGTTAAACTTAGTGCTTACTAAGAGGCAACCTAGGATTTTTAAAAAGTCTCATTGGTCTACATTACCCTTTCATCATTTAATATTCCTATGTTTCAAAACATTGAGGACAATGTTTAGTTTAGGTTTGGGGCTGTAGATATTAGATTTCTATGTTTTCTTGCATTTTTTGAAAATTTTTTTTTATGATAAGTTCCTTTATAAAGATGAGAATTAAAAATTTCTAAATATTCAGCTAAAATTTTGAACTTTAGCATATTAGTAGAGTTGTATACAGTTAGTTCACTATTGTATTCTTCTTCTAAAGTATCCCATGAAAAATTAAACTCAGAATATTAATTGCACAAAATAGCTACATATAGTTTAAGTTGAATAGAAAATATAACTTAGAGATCCTAAAGAAGATCTATGGAGACTTATAACCCAAGTAAGTTTTGAGTCATTCTTCTTTTCTGAGCTCTATATATAAATTCAACATTTTCTTCAGCAGACATTAATTCCTAGTTGGTCTCATTATTCTTCATATTTGTCAACTACTAAGAAATCATAAAAGATCATATGTTATATCTCTTGAGTTTATGATAAATTTTTAAGTCATATGAAATCTAGGAAATGATAGAGGTCATCCTTAGTAAACCCAGATCCTTTAGCCTTCCTTATATTATTTTTTGCTAGTTGGATCCTTTAGCCCTTAAAATATTAGCCTTCTCTTTTTTCTAGCCAAACAACCTTTATCCATATTGAGCCTGTATAATATATCCATTGCCTATTTATTTTGGGAATATGTAGAAAAAATTGAAGAATATTTTGGAAAAAGAATGCCTAATACAATTCAAAAGATGAACATCAAAAAGGGTGAAAAAGAAGAAACATTCAAAAAGGCTACATGTAAATTCAAGTGAAAAAGTAATGAAAAGAGATAGCCAATGAGAATGTTCACTCTTGTGAGGGAAAAAGGAAAAGTTATGAATACACTAATAGAAGACCTTAACATATTTCCAAGACGTGTAGAAACCTCTTTCTCAAAAAGAACGTTGTAAGGTTGCTTGCAATACATAACGGATTGATGTGGCATAGCGGCGACTAGAATCGATCTGAATGAAGCTTCAAGCGTCGTTCTGGGGCTTCTCCTATACCCCCGCCTATCTATATGGAGTCAGAACGGTGGGGAAGGTCATAGTTCAAGCAGTAAGCTGGAAAGGCCCCTCTTTTTTTATTGTGCACAGCCCCTGCCACGAGACACCTAATCGAAGAAGCGCCTTCCTATCCATGCAAGAAATAGGGCTACTTCGATAGCACCCTGTGGCGCAAGCTTTGTCTTTGTGCGTGCCGCGCTGTGCCACATCCTTCTTGGTAGAGTTACGCCATTCTTTTCTTCCTTCGCTGCTTGAAGACGCTAGAGCCACCGGCTGAGCCGCTTCTTTTGCTGCCCTGTGCCCCACCCAACAAGCCCTATCGAATCGAAGAAGGCTGCCTAGTCTGTTTGTGTCGCATGAGCAATCTTTAAGATATTAGCCTTGCAAATGGCGAGCTACCTATCGCAAATGGCTCGATTGCTAGCGCTACCTTCGGCAACCTATCGGCTACCTTGATAGCGAGCAGTACCAATTCCAGACCAACTTCCATCAGACTCCGAAATTGACCAACTACGGCAGCGCGCAACAAGACTGAAGGCGAGTAGGAGGAGAATGACGAAAGTAGGGCACCAAAGGAATGTTTGCTACTATCATGGTAGCTGTGTTAAGCATAGGCGCTGAGAACACCCTTCTTTGGCGATGCCCCATCGGTCACCGAGGGTGATAGCCCGCACAACAAGCTCTTCTTTGTTCTTCCAAAGAAAGCCTTCTTCCTATTTTCCAAAGAAAGTATCTCATTCCTGAGAGATAGCATACGATCTCGTATGAGATCGGGATCGAGAGGTGGCAGATGCTCCCAGAATGTGCCCAGCATTTGCTCCCGTTGGACCTTCTCGTTTTCCACCTGACGGATTTCTTGTTCAATTCTCTATTTATTGTCCTAAGCTGCTCGCGAGATCCATGGTCACTTTCTTGCCGACTTCTAAGTTCCCTTTGCCAAATAGAGACTGAAAGAAGCTTCTATTTATAGGCGTTGGAGGCCCTTAACCCGTTCCGTAACATGGATCATTTCCCTGGCTTTTCATGAATATTGAACCCTTCCCTAAAGAATAGGAGGCAATAATAGAGCGAATCTGTCAGAGAGTACTCCACCACGAGCTGCCAAAGCACCCTCTGTCAATCGTCAATCTCCAGCTGTTAGCTCTGACCCCAAAAAATAGAACTCAAACCGACTTCCAGCCATAAGGAATGAGAATGAAACTGGTTGGCTTAAAGGCCCTTTTTCGATGACAGAGGAAGTTCTCTTGATGCCAGAACGTCGAGAGGCTGACCACTGTACCCATTCTTTTGGCTGGATCAAGACAAGAACCTAGGCTTCCCCCTTCAGACTGCAATTGAAAGAGCTTATCTTTTTTCCCTCCAAAAAAGAAAAAAAAAAGAGAACTAGCAGGGGATGTCAAATGACTCCCAGCGAAAAAGAATTGAACCATATAAATGGAAACTAGCACTTCCTTCAAGTGGATCCCTCTTTCTTGCCGGTCTTGCTTTAGCGTGCAAGCTGCAGTAAAATAAAATAAAGGCTTTAAACAAGGTAGCCCGCTCTTTTGACTCCTTTTCAAGAATACCTATTGTGCTTTCGACCTTGTTTGATGTGAGTGCATTGCTTGAAGGAGATGGAACATCCTATCTAGCTGTCCTATCGCTCGACCTAGAGCCAGCTTTCAAATAAGGTATAGTAAAAGAAGCGGTAAGTTATACCTTTTCTATTGAATTTTCCTTTTACCGTGGAAAGAGAAAAAAGAGAAAGAGAAAGAAATCTCTTTCTTGAAAGTGCTTAACTCTCCATGGGAGCTTGTTATACACGGTATCCCTCTTAGCACTCTTATGTCCGATATCTCCGATAGTCCTATTAGCTCCTTCGTTTTTAAGGGTAGCACTAGACTTCTTGGTAAAGATTAGAGGGAGAACCTCAAGTGTGTAACTCAAAGCCCTATCCCATCCATATACTACCCGCTTTATGCGAGCCCTATACCAGGCATGAGATAGCAACTCGATCGATGAAAACTCTCCGTAAATGTCAATTCTAAATGACTTGATCGACAACTACTACTTAAAAAGAACAAAGAAAAGATAGGGGCACCCCTTCTCCATAGGGAAAGACGGGAACAGGTTCGAAGGCGAAGCAACCGACATAGTTTAGATGCCCCTAAGACTTTTGCAGGCCAATGAGGAATAGAAGAAGCTGTTGTCGCCTTAAGAGTTCTTGATAGTAAAGCACCAGTCCTTAGGCCGCATGCTTGATTGCCTTTATTACGTTCTGCCTTTCCTGTTGTCGGAATAAGCGCTCTTTTAGCCTTACTCTTTTCTTTAGCATCCCGCCACTCCTGACTTTGAAAAGGCTATCTCCGACTTAAATGATTTTTGTCCTCCAAAAGCATACTCTTTTAGGGAGCTGACGCCCTCTCTTACTTCTGTATATAAAGAAGAGTTCTGTCTTTCTCGCTACGCCCCTTGCCTGACTTCACTTTCTTACGACAAATATCGTACGATAAAGCACTTCTTCTCCCCTACTTCTCTTGCTTGCTTACCTGGCGCTTGAAAGGATCGCTACTAGTTGAATAAAAGGATTAGCGTTACGGCTCGTTGGACTGAAGGGAATGCGTCGAAAGCGGCTTGCTACTATATATAAGACAGACCGGCTTTCGAAGAAAAGGAATTGGTTTGGCTACTGTCACTATTGACCGAATGTTAGGAATGAAAGGAATTAATGGAATGAATGGTACCCTTTGCCCGTTGGAAAGCTAGTATTCAGAAAAGAATTCACTCTTGCCGGGCTAACAAAGGGACATTGCTCTAATATGTCTTACAACCCCCTAACCTCTCCCTATCGGGAACTTCGTTGCCTCGGGTGAAGCTGTTCTTGCTTTGAGCTAACTTCATCAGATATGAATTTCTCGCTGCTAGCAATCCTGGGTAATAAGGTATAGTATGCGCCCATTAATTAAATAGTCAAGTATGCCTTTCTTCTCTAGAAGGCGATTTGGCCCATTTTCTCTTTCCTGGTAAGAAGGAAATTCCCTATCACGACGGCCTTCCTTTCTTCGGCATTCATTCGTCTCAAAAGAAAGAGCTAGCGAACCACACCAATTCCATTCCAATTCTCTCGTAAAGAGCAGGATAGCTGCCATCAAGCTGCCCCTTGACCTTTAGAGCGAGAGCCTTCCGAGACCAATGCTATCAAGAAGAAGGAAAAATAGCCTTTATGGAGCCTTGAGCTAAATCATTGACCTTGCGCCTGGTTTTCGCTCCTAAAGAAAGGGAAGGGCTTTCCTCAGCCTCGAGCCGACAAAAGCAATCGCAATCACAGCTATCTCCTCTAACTATGCTGACCACGTGAAAGCTAAAAGCTTAGTCGGATTCTTACCCGAGTGTGACTTCACTAAAGGGAATTTCCTATTTAAGAGCCGGGCATGACCTCTTAAAGAATTTTTTCCTACACCTTTGCTATTGAGTCTCCGGCTATTGAATCAGCAGAAGAAAGCATCAAAGCAGAGGAATAGCTATCTTTCACAAGCAAGAGAGGTGCTGGAGCCAGCGGGCTTTCTTTCTCTAGTGTTTAGGAAGAGATAGCTGCCATAAAGAGGGAGTGAGATTCGGCTTAAGTGAGTAATGAATGAGTGGGGGGCCCCGAGAAAATTAGTTCGCTTCGACAGCGAGTTAGTTCAGTGACACTTGGGTATCAATCAACATAAATAAAGTACGACACCGCTCTTTCAAAGTCACTCTCTCTATCATAATAGAAGCAAGCTCAAGGCTAGAATGAATTAGCTAAGGAATTGAATAAGGGCCGACCTATCCAGCTATTGAAAGTTCAATCTACCGGTCCTATATCAATTTCTAAATCCTTGTTCTATGGCCTTTTTTTGAGCTTTTAACGGACTTTTCCAGTGTCTCATGGAAATATATAAAACATAAAGAAAAAAGGGGTCTTACTTACAGAGAGATTGGGACTGAAAGCAAATAGAAGGGCTCTTCACCGTGAGATTTGAAAAACAAAAAGGAAAGATTCCTTTGCATTGAAAGGCTAACTAATCCCTTACTAACTAATAGGGCTTCTTTTTTTTAAGATGCAGATTAAGAAGGTAGAGTACCATCTTCTTTGTATCAGAAATCTCCCCTTACTTATCAACCTACTCTGTAGACTCGTCACAAGGCGACACCCATCTGCTTTCCTTTCCCTACTTCACGAAACCAACCGGTTATCTTATGTAGGCTTGAAACGACTCTAACTTAAAGAGATGAACTCACGACGGAAAGGGTTCTGTCTTTATCTTGAGGCTCGCCTGCCTGCAAGAGTACTAACTACACTCGCTGACTAAGAAAGGGAAAAAAGAGGTGTAGAATCAATACACTATCACGGTCAACTATACCAAATCCTTAATCATATTTATCTTTATACCTCTTTTTTTTTTTTTTTTTATAACTCTTACCTAAACCTATGTTTCATCCCAATAGAAGTCCTAACTTGATCTTAGGAGAAGTATGGCTTGGATATGGTTATGAATGAGCAGGAAATTTGGTAGAGTGTAACATTCTTAGTAGTTGATATCCTTTCATGAGATCATTACCATTCCTTCTAGGTTATCATTTTTTTGTATGAAATATGTGAGACTTTTGGACTTGATTAACAACATTCTACTCACATATTAATGAGAGATTAATACCTTTCTGAGTAACTTCCTTCTAAGTGACAAGTATATCATGTGAGAATTGAACTCAAAGCATACATTTGGATGGTAATTTAGGTTACATTTGACTTGAAAACTATAATTATATATCAGCTATAGCACACACTCACCTTTTGAAGTTTAATAAAATAATGGGATATCTTTAACATAATGGCAGAAATTTGGACCTTTTTATGTGTCTTTTTAGTATGCTAAAGTTAGGATGAGCTAAATAAGGATAATTTTCTTAGATGAATAAATGAGTTTCATGAAATACTCAAGTTCAATATCGATATTAAAATCCATTTTCAAACTGAAATACTAACGATTTAAAGGATCACATAATCCAAAATCGAAAGTATCATATGCATATATATCATAACATTATGATATGCATAAGATGCTTCATTGAAATCAACTCATGGATATCTATCATGGTATGGTCGACCAACCTCATATCATGCCATAAGCAATGCACATAAGTCCACGAAACCATAGGGTCCAACTATGCCCACGACCTCACCGCCGTGTGGTCCCCGGGTACCTAGGGACACAGGATCATATACCTCCACGGGGCATATGACACTTCGACCCAGTGCCGTGACACCAGTGGTAGCCCCCTGTACCACATGCAGTCGAAGCAGGGACATACCCTTTTTGGGCATGGTACCCATCCACCTAATAGTGGTAGAGGCTGGGTGGCCAACCCACACCCCTCAGCATAGCACCCACGAGCTTACTAGCCCAAATCATGTACGATCAAATAAGCCAAAAACTTCTTTTCAAAACCTGTCCTCTTTGGGTCCCTCACAACTGCCTGGCCCTTGGCACTCCAGCATCTTTTGGCAACCCTCAAGGACATGCAATTTTTGCAAGAACTTAATGTTCATAAATCATGCAATGTATGCAATAGTTTGCAAAACATATCTATGCATAATGTATATGCAATTAAAACATGTTTATGCATAAAGCATTTATCACATGCAAGTCATATACTTAAAACATGTATTCACAAAACAATAATAGTTCTTTTAAAAGAATCTAGTAGCGATAGAACACCTACCTGACTAGGTCGCATTAACCCCTTTGTCCTCGTACACTCCTGAACATGGTTTGGGAACTCAAGGTTAGTTTAGCCTATCTTTTATGGGTTTTAGAGTGGTTGGTCTTATTACTTAGGCATTAGGTGTCCATCCATATGCCTATGGGTGTCCTAAGGTCCTAATTGGGCCTTAGTATCTTCAGTTTTCCAAAGGTTTAGCGGCCACGTGCCACCATCCTATTATAAGGGTCATGCCTACCTTTTATTGGGCCTTAATTAGGAATTTTATAGTTTGGGTGTGTCCGCATCATTGACACGGACACAACACCTTTTGCGGCGCCTCGATCAGAGCTCTAGATCTCAAGTTATAAGCGTTTTAGTGTCGCACGTACATAAGGGTCTCAAGAATGAAAAGTTGGAATGCTAGGGCGCTGTGCGTCTGCGTCGTGCGCCCCGGCTTCCTTAAGAAACGAGAAAACCCACATCGCTAGTGCACTGCATGTTTGCGGCGTTCACCTCAGCGGGCGCGTCTACAGACTCGCAGGGTTTTCTCGCCTCTCTTTCTCTTTTGCGGGCGTGTCCCCGGAAAACGGGGTCAACGTGGGACGTTCCGACTGGAACGTCCTGTTTGTTGGGGAACCGGGGCATCCTCAGGACACTCTAGTTCAACCCTATCGAACTAGTGCGGCCCAGGGAACGTCCCTAGGTCCTTGGTGAGTCTCCAGGGCTCCATTTTGCATGGTTTTTCATGCAAAAACCTAGGGAAATTGATCCTAGGTTTACTATAAAGATGGGTTTTGAGGGATCTTGGGCATACCTGGCTCGTTGCTGGGTTTTTCTCTGCATTTCCCCCTCTAGATTGCTCCTCCACAATAGGTTTTTATTCAACGTTTTGGGCTGCCATTAAAGGTGCCCAAGAGCTCTATTTATAGAGCTATGAGAGGGTTCTGGAGGGGGCTCTCACCGCCTTTGAATGGCGGTGGAGAAACCTCCAGAATGGTGGTGATTTCACCTCCCATCACCGCCGTTCTAGAACCCTCTAGGAGGTGGAGGATGAAGGGTGCCCTAATAAAACGGGCCCCTGTGTTTTGCAGCTAAATCCGTTTTTGTGAAAATTACAGTTTTGCCCCTAAACTTCAAAGGGCCATAACTTACTCATTTTAACTCCATTTTGGGTGATTTTGGTCTTGTTGGATTCCTTTTTCTGAGACACATCTAATGGTACCATTTTCATGACCAAGTTTCTGGGTTCAATCAAGACGACTAGTGAAATGACCAAAATGCCCTTATCTTCAAAACTGAACTTTTCATGGGATTTTAATATTACAAAAATTGGGGTCATTACATCACCAAATAGCACCACGAATTTGGATTTCTATTCAAGATTTCTACCATTCTGAGACATTGCAACCTTCCTAAACTCTTATCCCAAGCACCCAACAATTACCACTTCATAGGAAATCACTTAGCCAATCAAATTTCTCCATCTTATCTCACTTTTCTATTTTTTTTTCTACCCATTTCTTTTCTCCCACTTTCCTCTCACCTTCTTTTCTTCTTCTTACCTCTTTCCTACCTCAAATGTACAACCACTTTCCATATTTTAAGGGTGTTCCATGATCTTTGAAGGGGGAGACACCCCTTCATAAAAAAATGGCATCTCCCACCTATTCCACTTCCAAAAGGCAGCCACCAACAACATTGGCTCCTCCTTAAAATGCCTAACTTTGTTCCCACATCGTGTCCATCCTAATGACTTGTTTTCATCCACACCACACCTAATCATTAAGACACCCTAGATTAAATAAGAGAAAATCTACAAAAGTCCAGCAGAAACATAAGTTAGAGGGCTCTTTTTCCTCTTAGGAAAAAGACACCCCCTACACTTAGAGGAGGGCTTCTTCTTCCTAACCTTCCTTCTTCCATTGTTTTGCTTGGATTTTCTCTCCTCTTGCGTTGATGCTATTCTTTCCTCAAGTGTTCCACTCCTGGTCCTTAGTATTTGATTTGTTCTTCATTGTTTGGTTAATCTTTCCTTGCTCATTTTGTTTAATCTTAGTTTCCATTGTGTTAGTTGTTGCTTTGCTATCCTTTTGTTTTTCCTTGCTTGAAGATTTAGATCCAAGGCTGATTTTTATCTTGAAGTGATAGCTAGGGGAGGTCACCTTGAATCTAGTCTTCCACTTTGCTTTTCATTGCCTTCCAGTTCACTTTTAATTTCCTTGAATTCCAGCATTGTTTCCATATTTTCCTTGAGTGTTGCCATTATATTCCATAAGATTTTCCCTTGAATCTCAAGCTTGTTAGAGGAAGAATCATTGTTAGGATTTGATTTTGAATAGTGGTGCATTCTCCTCGATGTAATCAATTTTATGCAACATTCTTGATGATTAATGAACACTTTTAATTGATGAATGCTAGCAAGTTGTTCTGTTTACATGTTACTTAATGGTTTGATGGTTAACAAAAGAATGTTGTTGCACCTTTCCAATCATGCCAATCCAAATACTTATGAAACCATGCATCCTGTACAAAAGTGGAACACATGGTTTTGAAAACTTTAAAGGTTGAAGCTAGAAGGATTTTGTCAACTTGATTGTTCCTTCATAGTTCATTAGTTTCATTATTCATTCAATCAAGCATGGTTTTTAAGTGATTTTTTAGATTTAAGTTGTTGAATTCATTCATGATAGGAAAAGTAATCTAGTTAGCAGTTGTTTGGTGATCTTCATTAGTTGTTAGCATGATGTTGAATTCTTGTTAGTTGTTAAAGTTTCCATTTCATTAATTGCTTCATTATGATTAGGAAAGTAGTTGTTTAATACATGTTTCTTTAGATTAGTTGCTTCAATTGATGCTTAGGAAAGTGAATTTAGAAAGTTGTTAAAATTGTATTTTAGGAAAGTTTCACCATAGAAAAGTTCTTAGTTTAGGAAAGTCATGGATTTAGAATGCTTCATTTAGGAAAGTTTTTTTTCTTTTTTGGAAAGTGTGTTTTAGGAACATTTTTAATTTTAGCTTATTTCTATTTTTTGAATAATTTCCATTTCCACGTGTTGATTTGGATACTTACTTTAGAATAAAATCTCTTGAATTTTGGCTAGGTTAGATAGTTTAAACTAGGATGCACTAGCATCACATTCATTTCATTCCTCATGGTATTGACCTCACTAGAGGGCTATATTACAACTGATTCATGCATTTGTGAGTTAATTTTAAAAAAAAATTCATTACACATGCATTTCTGAAATAATAATTCAAAAGTTTGACATTTTGCAAGTTTAAGAGCTAATTCAAAGTAAGTATGTGAATAGTCATTTTTTCTAAGATTTAATTAGGGTTTTTACTATTTTGTGGGTGTTTAGAAGGTGATCCAAAGGCCAAGATCAATCGAGATAAGAATTGAAGATCAAGATCAAAAGAGCAAACCAAAGCCTAAATGGCATCAATTCAAAGTATGATCAAGGTTCAAGGCCATCTTAGGGCAAACAAAAGAAGGCAATTTGAAGCATCAAAGGTGATTAAAATGGTTCATGCCAAAAAACCATGCAATTCCACTACTTTGCATAAGAATTGGAGCCATGTATGCAGTTTCCTAGTCCAACTAGGAAATCTATCCAATTATGAAATCTAACAAAGCCATTCAAGCTTTTAAGTCAAGGGGATTAACCACTCAAGCCACCAAGGAATGAGCCATCAAACCACATGGGGGCCATGCCACATGGAGTGATACTATTGGAGGTCTATTTCAAGAAATTATCCTACATTAAAAAGTGTGATTTTCAAGGGATACTTGTAAGGTTTTGAGAGATATTTGTAAAGGATAGGATGATCATGCATAAGTAGACCAATCAAGAGAGAAAATCCACTTTCCATTTTTGTCTTTTGTCCTTTTCACCCACCTAATCTAGGGTTCTGTGGTGACCCGGGTTTTTAAAATACATTTTTGTTATTTATTTTCAAATGGTGGTCAATCAAATTTGCAAACATTTTGAAGACTTAAGCAGCGAAAAAAAATTTCAAAGAAATTTTTTTCAGAAAACACGAATGCCACATTTCACTCACATATACATACATAATTTTGTATACAACATATGTTTTCAAAGAAACTCATTTTATTACAATTGCAGGATCGATCCAGTTGTTCACATACACAGCCCCTTTATTACATCTTATGTCCAAAATACACAAATCAAAATACAATACAATCCTTTCACAAATGTATGTAGTCTTGATCAACAGTATGGTCTTCGTATTCCCTTGTGATATCCCTTTAGTCGTTCTTTTCTGTATCTAAGATATTGTAAACAGTCAAACATTTACAATATCTCAACATGCTATGCTTGGTAGGGGATTCAAGAACATATGGAATCGTATAATTCAAAAGTACAGTATTCAAGTTCATCATATTCCATATGAGTAACATCATTCAATTTCCATGAACCATACCATATATGATCTATCATATAATTTATCATGTATCATCTACTATGGTAATTCCAAACCACTCACCATTATATTGTACGTATATATACGGTCAAAAACCGTGAAAAATAGTCAATATCTCGAACATTAATAATCATACTTAAACATACTAAGTTGATAAGTTATCTAGACTTTTGCTAAGAAAATACTCCCTTACTAGGGTAGTATTGGCATATCACTATATCATGCATCATAATGTGAAATACTCAAGGACTACCATGCTGCAATCTGATCCATACTAGTGCGCTCAGATAATTTCCCTATTCACCACTGATACCACGGTGGAAAATATTGTGTCGCTACCTGTATGGAGAGACAAGACTTTCACAGTGAGGCCTTCCCATAATTGCCCCACCCAACTCTTAGCCTCTCTTTGGGCAAAGTATCATAATGTCATCAAATTTGAGGAAGCGGGTGACCAAACCCTCATAACCTCCCTAGCATAACATCTCCAAGCTTATGCCTGTTTAAACATAACCACAAGCCTCCATGCTTGTATCTAAAATACTTCTTGTACATCTCAGATGATCTGTTTGTCTATATTATCATCTTCGTATTCAATATCCTTTTAATAAGGATATAATTTAATTTCTAGATTTAGGGATCCTCATTTACAATGAATGATATCCATGTTCATATAAGTTTAGGATTTAATCATTTATTGCTAATGATTCCCATTTCCTTTAATTTGGTATTCAAATACCAAATGTTATTAAGTGTAAGGATACTCATTTGACACAAATGATATCCATTATTATTATGTTCTTATCCAAGTTTAGGGGTACTCATAAATGATACCCATGTATTTATTATGTATTTCATCTAATTGCAACAGTTATTTCTACCTCATATACATGAATTATGATTCAAATGCAACTAAGCATATTATCATTCTTAAGCATTATAATTTCTATGTATAATAACAATTCCATAGACCATAGATCTAGTATTATTAAAGTTCCACCTACCTTCGTATAGTGATCCATCCCTTCAAATCCTCCATGATTGACATATGTTACCTGTAAATACATACATACTGTCATTATTTGTACAATTTTGGATAATCTCCTATTTATATTCCTTATCTAATCTTGTCCTTTGATATAAAAGATCTAAATCTGTCTTGTGTTCTTATCATCCATACAATCTATCTTCCTCAGGTAATGTTTATCTTATTAATCAATAGATCTAACAATTAGAATGATCTTCTTATCTTTCAGATCTAACTATTTTCTATCTCTAAGTCTTTGTGTGTCCATCTCTTTGATCTTAATATTTCATAGACCCTTAGTTCAACAATTTATACTTGTTGATAATGATCAAGGGCCTAAATCTTCTATCATCTAGTTCTTCTTTTATCTAAGTTCAATTATTTGATCATCCCTAAGGAGGATGATCCTGGTTCTTTTCCTTGAATCATATTTAATCATGGGTTTGGATTATCTAATCTAATGATCTAGATTTGATCTACAACATACATACTAATAGGCATGCATGCTAAGTACAATACAATGTTATGGTTCTTATTGTTCTTGATCATTCAAGATCTCCTTATGGATCTTGTTTGATCTTGATTATCTTACTTACCATTTTTATTAAGATTATATATTTTACTAACCTTTTATAATCTTATTATTATTATTCAACCAGCTAATGTTTTACTAGGTGAAGATAGCTTATTTCATCCTAAGTCTAGATAGCTCCTCTTATTTCCAATTGACTAAGGTATACTAGCTACAGGCTGCTCAAAGAGTAGTTAATTCAATCCTCATGTAAGGAGGCATTTAGACCTCACAAATATTGTTAGAAATTGGGGGAAGAGCGGGGCTCTATTAGAGAACCCCCTTAACCACAATGTTTAGAGTCCGCTGGAGTGACCTTAGCTCAACCTTCATAAGGTTCAACATTAAACCCTATAACCTCTTTCTAATTAATTTTAATTAAATCCATGAACATTTAAAATGTTATTCATGGGGTTTATTATTCTCCTAATTTGGGCCAAGGATTTCATAATCCTTATATTGTCCTACTGACTATTGCCCTTATTATGCTTAAATCCATGTCCTTTATTTATTGTAAATTTCCATTAATATCTACATTTCATTAATTACATTTTCCATGTAATTTTCATAATATGAACATTAAAGCAGAAATAAATAAACAAGTAAATCTAACAATTAAATTTACTAAGCAATAAAAGACATTTACAATAACATTAATAATTCAAATAAACACATTTAACATATCATCATGATCCAGTGATCATCTTTTATTTCTAATCATTTTTCATCCTATTTAGGGTTTATATCTTGATCTTTTATTTTTATCAGATCTACTCATTTTCTTAAAGTGATCTCATCACTAGATCAATGATATTATCTCATCACATGATCTGATCCTTCTTTATCTAATCGATTAAGAAGATCTTAAGCCATTTTATCCAATTTAAGGGCATAGATCTCAATCTATCCCAAATTATCCACATCAAGCCTTTCATTTCTCATGAATTTATTATTAGATCATCATCCTCACTTATTCATAGTTTCTAATCATCCTTGATCAATTTGATCAAGGAGATTGTATGTATTTTTAATGATTTTGTTACTTTTAATGGCCAATATCTTAAGATATGCCAATTCAATTACATCAAACCCATTTATTCAAGTTATTACATCATTAGATCATCATCCAAAATGATTTTAATGGTATGATCATTCCAGGTCTTGTAGATCAAGGATGTTAGTACCATTATCTCTTTAAAAACAGAAAGTTTCATGAACTAAATTTATGATTTTATTGTATCAGTAGGTTCTCCTCATCAAGAAAAATCCAACCCAACTTTTTGATCTCAATTTGGAGTTAAATTGAGATCAAAATTTGCATTTTAAGATTTCAACAAGTTTTAATGGCTGATATTGATCTTTATTGTTTATGTTCAATTAATGGATCTAGGGATCCATAATTGTTATTATGATCATGTTCTTTAAGGTTTTGGGACCTCCTGAATCCATCCATTGGTTCATATTTTCATTTTAAGGTCATCTTGATGATGATCCATTACTATTGGAACATATTTTAATCATTATCACAAGTAAATATAATTAAAAACATAAATCTAATATCTCCATTAAATTCTACACAACATAAAAAAATTATGGAAACTTTTTGATCTAAAATTAGAGCTAAAATGAGCTCTCAATTGAAGAAACAAGATTTTAGTAAAAAAATTAACAGCCCAGATTTGATTTGGCCATCAGAACATGTTTTAGACAATTTAGAATGGGGCAAGATGATTTGGAATATAACTAGACAATCCTAGAATGTGGCTAAATGATCTGAGATGGTTTAGGCTCAGATCAACGCTTGATCTGGGAGATTGGTTGATACGATCTAATCTAGACTGTCGGATCAACCCTTCTCAAGATCTCCCAAATCTAAAACATCCAAGGGCCAAGATTTCTTACCCTGAGGTTTTTGGGCCCTAGAAATTCTTCCAATGGGTCAGAAGTTGCATCAAATCTGTCCATGGATGAGATCTCAACCCCTATTGTTGGATCCATTGTTCCCGATAGATCAACGACAGAGGGAGCTCAGGAATGGCCAAAAAGCCTCAAGGGAGTGTCAAAAAATAAAAAGGGAAGGAGAATGCACCTCCTAGTCTGGTCTGGTGAAGTAATTTTACCAGAAATGAGAGAAATCACACTCAAAAAGAAGAAATCCACTTCAAAGCCCTAGATGTATTAGATTTTGCATACAGAGAGAGATTTCTTCAGTGCCGTTGTTAGAGAAGGAATAAAACCATAGGGGAAACATAGATTCCAATGTTATGGAGTGATTCATCGGTGTGAGATTGAATTATACCAGTTAGATTGGCCAAATTTTCATGAAGAACTTGCCGAAGTTGTTATCAATACTGGATCTAACTTTAATTTTGCATTTTTCGATGATTCAACCATTAAATTATCATGATTCCTTGGGGTTTTCATAGATAATTTAGTCTAAATCAATCCAATGGTGGAGATGGTGATTTGTTGGCTGGAATTTCGTGGCCAATCGAATTAGTGATTTTTGGGAGGAACCTAGGTTCCAGTGGGGACGACACTTCTAAGGAAGCGCCCGATGGTTCGAATTGATTGGGATCATTTGGTGCTTCTAGGGAAGCACTTAAGGCAAAATGAATAGAAGAGGGAGAGAGAGAGAGAGAGAGCTGGGGGGGCGAGTTTTGATGTAGGATTTTAGGGCATTGTAGAGGACCTCATGAAGAATGTTAGGAAAATTTTTGGGAATTTTTATGGGGTATTTATAGGTGTTTTTGAATTTTTTATAATTACATGTAATTAGCATGTTTTAATTCTTTTTATTATTAAATTGGCATTGGATTCTTCACTACCACCTCCTTCTCCACTACCAGATGGTAGTGGTTTGACTCATGATGGTGGTCTTCTAGATTGTTGGCCCACCTTGTGGGCCCCACATAGTTGAGAAAAGATCGTGTTGCTCTTTTAATTCCAAAATTGGAGAAAAATAGGGTTTATTCCTATGAACTCAGAATTGAGCATACTTAGTGTAATTTCTATCATTTTCTGAGTAAATTCCAAATTTTGATTTCTTAGGTCTTGGTTATGAGTAAAATTACCATTTAACCCTTTTATTCATAAAAATAAAGATTTTTCATCCAGACTCAGAATTTGACGTACTTACTATCATTCTGATCAGTTTTTTGAGTACCAAGTTTTAAGTCTTGATTTTATTTTTATAAAAATGAATTCTCCTGGAACTCAAAGTTCTAGTTCCACTTTTAGAATTTCCATTTTTAATTTTTAATAATTCAAATATATTCATAAAAATTGGGGTTATTACAGGTTTCATGTTTTTAATTTAAGGAGGGAGCCACCTTCCTATGAAAAGGAATCATGTGTTCCCCTCCCCCCCCCCTCCCTTCTCGCACCTTGCTTAGCTATAATTTTAGGTGGTTTCCTAATTAGGAAACCCCTATATCTATTGCAAATCAAAACTCTTCAAAACCCTAGGTATTTCCCCATCTTTCTTAATATTTTTCTCACTTTCATAGTCAAACCACCTATTTAGGAGGGAAGGAGCTCAAGGACACTTTCCTAAGAAGGTGACATTGCCCCATTTTCAAATTATATGGCAACTATCCATGATGTCATCCTTAGCTCATTCATCCACCTCATCTCTCCACCTAACTTTCCTACCTTGAAGTCCTCAATCTAGATGCATCTTACATTCCTAGAATAAGATCCCATCCAATTGGAAACCCAAAAATCTATATATATATATATATATATATATCCCATGGAATTCTATGTTTTATTCTAACTTGGGTGATTGGTTTCCAATCCCTTGAAAAATGGAGTTTCATTCAAGGGAGATATAGGACTCTTTTACTACTTTTATTTTTGGGTGTTCCACAAAAATTTTCAATCTTCCTTTCATTGCTTCTTGTACTTCAATTTAGTTTAGGTGCTTCCTTTAATTCCCTGTTTTGTTGCTTTGTCTCATTGTCTTCTTGATTTACTTTCAACACATAGAACTAGGTTATCTTTTCGAGAATTTTGTTTTCACTCCTTCTATATTTTTGTTTAATTCGTCAAGATCTAAGTTAATTTTTCTTCGGTAATGACAGCCAAGAGAAATAGTATTTTGCATCTCTTTTATTTCTCTCTCATAATTCTCCTATTCCTTGCTTTGATAACCTTGTTTTCCCCTTGTTCCTTGCTTCTTTTCTCCATCTTTTGCTTTGATTTTCTCTCTTGAATTCTCATACGTGATATTTGAGTTTAGATTTTCATCATTGTAGTGTGTTTAATTCTTGCTTTGAATATGGTTCTAAGCCTTAGAAAAGTGCATCATATCCAGCCTTGTTATCTATATACATGTGAACCATTGTTGGATGTAATTTCAAGTCAACGAATGAATTTGTTTGAAGAGAATCATTCTTATTTAATTCTAGTAGCGATGTAATTTTAATTTTTAGTGTCATATTCCATGAAAAGAGATTATTAAAGTTCTTTCAATGCCTTACTTGATTTGTGTTTCTTATAGATTATGTTGCTGGAAACTTTTATCTTATGTTTCATGTGTAATGTCCAGCAGTTCATACACCTTGTTTTCTTGAAATCTTGGGAACTCATTTATGTTTTTAGTTATCTTAGTGATTTATTTGATTATTTTGCACCTTAGTTGGCTTTTAATTCATAATTTCTGACCATCTGTCAGTCACGAACCATCTACACAATTCCATGAGTTATGTACATTGTAATTGGTTGAATTTCCTTTAAGTGGATTGTTGTTCTTTTGTTTCATGTTAGTTAAAAAGTTTATTTTTTGAGTTTTATAAAGTTCCATTTTTAGAATGATTTAGATTTAGAAAAGTTTCCTTTTAAGTAAAGTTAAGTTGCTTAGTTTCATTCATTCTAATTTTGCATTAATATTTTTTTATTGAATACATGTCATTTAGAAAAGTTTCTAATTCCATTGAAAATATTTATTTTTAGAAATTTCCTTTAGTTCATGTTTCTAAATGTATGCATGTTCCTATGAGATTTCTTGTTAGATTGACCTCTCTCGTATGCTAATACTACATTGATTTGTGCACTTGTGAGTAATTTTTAAGGTACACCAAATGCTCCAAGCAATGCACGAACAAAATTTCCTATAATTAACAAGTGGTTTGATTAATTGGAAACATTAAATAATCTTCTTTGCCCTCTTGTTATCCATTACCCTTCGATCTTTAGTTCTAGACACAAGATTGAAGCCATAATCATATATCGTAGAAAAATAGTTAGCTTTTAGATGATCACTAATGGCATAGGTTAGCTTGCTTTTGATACATTATAATACCTTTGAAAGACATCTGGCTCTATCCAAACCTTATTAGATGTAACATTTGGAGAAGGCTCCTATGAGTCATCATTGCTTGACCCTAAAAATTAATCATAGGCAGCATAAAAGCCAGCCACTGTGTCAAATGTTGTTTGTAGTCCAGATCTAAATCATCCAAATTTTACTCTAGTTTGATCTAAGTCTTTCATTTTAATTTAAGCTTGATCTACAATTTGGGATGTTGATTGGCTTGATCAAACCACTTGGATTTTGACAAAGCACCTACAAAATAAGAAAAGTCCATAGTTAGTATTATACAACAAGATATTTTGCAAATACTTACCTCAGAAATTGATCTAATCCTAAAAATACACCAAATTATGATTAGATGATAAAATAATATAAATGACATATTTTAAAATAAATTTCTAAATAATTTCCTTAAAATTATATCAAATGTCATGCTAAATGGGGATAATTTGTGCAAAAGGCTAAAGTGTTCTAATTAGTACTCGCAAGTACATGAATCAAAGTAGTCAGATTTCATGCAAATGAGGTCAATTCCATGAGGAATCTCAAAAATTGTATTCAATTGGAATCTCATTTACATTAATTATCCTAACTAAAAGTGATTAGATTGTGATTTCATTTAAGAATTAAAAGCACTTGAAATTATAAACATGCATAAAATTTAAACTAAAAGGAAACTTTTTAAAGTAAAATTAGAAACTTGTAACATGGAATTATATCTTTCAATACCTAACTTGCATTCAAGAAAGAAACTAGATTGGAAACATGAATCTATAATGAATTTCCTAAAACTTAAACGTAATGCATCCTAAAAACTAAGATCTAAACTAAACATTTAACTAACATAATAAAGGAGCATTAAAGAAATCTAACACAACTAAATATGGATAACAAGCATGCATGAAGAGTGTGCATGAATCATAAAATTGTTTTATTGAATGTAAGACCTTTACAAGAATGGTATGCATGGAATATAAACTAGTTATTGAATGTACAAAAAGAAAAAAAAACTTTACATGAAGTATGAGCAAGATTCATGTGCATGGAAATAAAATAACTTGATTTCAATCTTCAATCTCTAATGCAACCCAATAATCACTCTTCAAAAGATAGCATTTATGTGAACCAATGGAGGTAATCAAGGAAAATGAAGGTAAGATGGACATGAATCCTCGAATAAGATGATTCAAAGGCTACTCTCTCTTGGCTATCCCTACAAGAGATTGATAGGCTTTGATCAAGATGAGCTAGAGCACAAAATAGAAGCAAAACAAGTAGAAGATAAACCAAGAAAAGATGCATATGAAACAAAGGAACAAAAGCTCTGCAAAAAGAGAACAAAGGTCTGTGGATCTTAGCTTGAAGATGGCATGATACACCCCATCAAGGATGTGTGAAGATTTAAGATGGAAAGATGCATTGAAGCCCCTTGAAGATGGCATGGTGAACTAGTATTGAAAAGTCCTGTTGAAACTCCAAAGAAAAGTGCATACAAAATTTTAAGAAACATGCATGAAAAGCTAGATTAACATGGTGTGGAAACTAGTCTTGAAGGTCTCGTGGAATTCCTCAAATGATAGAGGGGTGAAAACCCCCTACTTTTTTTTTATATGGTTTTTACCATATCAAAAGAGATAAGACTTGCTAAAATTCTATAAATATGAAGAAAGAAAGAAAGAAAGAAAGGATAATAATGAGGGAAATATAGAGATAAGATAAGGATGAGGGAATGGTAGTTGGATAATGCAAGGAGACTTAGGAAGTGGAAATTATGAAAGGAAAAAAATGGGAAACTAAGAAGGGGAGATTGGACAAAATTTGTCCATGATCTCCTTCTAATTTCTCCACAATGGAAGGTAACAAATAAAGGGAAAGAAAAATGGGCAATGATTGGGCTTCCTCTCTCTTTATTAGTGTACAATTCTCATGCATATCTTCCTTGTTGACACTGTCCATTTTTTTTTGCTATTTATCTCTTTAGAACATGTTTTATGCAAGTTGGAGAATCACATTTTCTTCCTCAAAATGTGTGGAACCATGTTGGATGGCTTAAGTGGCTTCTATTTTATGGCTTACTTGATGGCTTTAATGGCTTGCATTCTTGGTTTTATGCCTTGGTTTTCCTAATCTTTTATTTCATTGCTTATGTGGCTCAGGTGGTTTGAAATCTCATGCAAAGGTGGTTGAATTCTACTACCTTTTGCATGGACTTTGTATGAGCCCATTTCTAGTCATCTTGATATCTACCAATTTTTTTTGGAATCCATCTACTTGATCAAGAATGAACTTGGCCCTTGAAGATTGAAATAATAGAACATAGGTCTCGGTTTATCTAGGTTGATTTGGATCATCGATTATCATTTAAAGTGATTTGGATAGTTGGATCATTCTTTGAACACTTGCAAAAGATTGAAACACTATTTAATATTTATAAATTTATGATAGATCACATACTTACTCTGGATTAGCTTTTGCACCTACAAAATATCAAAATTTTTTACTATTAGTTCAGAAATGCATGTCATAAATTTTGTAAAATTCCTAGAATAATATCCTATAGTCTATGACACATGTATTGCTATTTGTGTACTTTTTATATAAAATTGACTACTTATCAAACACCCCTAAACTAGCATTCTTGCTAGTCCTAAGCAAAACGTGGAAAAACCATTTTGTATAAATTCTCATTTTTATAGGTACTCACGATTGTATTTAGCATATATAACAAGCCCTACATTACACCTAGCGAATAAGTTAAGCCTTGTGAGGGTTTACAGTGAATTTACCGACAAAATTTTAAGGAAAGGCACCTTCATTTACTTTTTAGAATTTTCTTATATCCATACTCAAATTACCACATTGGCATGTTAACTAAAATGAATGAAAATTTTAAAACCCTACTCATATGCTAAAGGTATTCCATTTATGCTCAGCTCTCAAACTATAGTGTGTGTACAATCTTCATTTATAATATAAATGGATCTCCCTATGGCAACTTTACCATGGCTGGAACATCCGGCCCTTATAGGTTAGTATGTTTCAACCCTTGGTGCCCAAGGCAAGGATCCCATACCTTCCACAAGTTCCCTTCCATGGGATTCTTTATAATTCCCATGCTAGTTAACATACCTTATTTATAAACTCATCTAGTAGATAAACCACTAATTATTCACCTTTTAATCTTGTTCAATAGCTAACCCATAATGAATTATACACGTTCCAGTCTGAGTTTCAAACATCCCATATTAAGATCTAGGGAATGATGCATTCAATCCTATTCTAACTCCCAAATCTCCAACATCCTACAGTTTCTAATTCTCATGGAAATCACATTAGATTATTTCCATCTAACTTTGTTACTTGGTTTCCCATCTTAATGGTCCAAGATCTTATCTTGTCTACTCATGGATTTACTCCATAGTTGTAATCTTAGCACCCCAATCCACGTAGGTAAATGACATCCTTTTTTTACATCTCAACCACTTGATCTTGGTAATGATGTCTTTTGGTTTCTAAGAATCTATATCTTCGAATTATCTGAGGATGTGATGTAAGATACTAGAAAAGATTTGTTGAGTGACTCTTTTGTATTGCAACACCTTTTACCAAATTAACTCAAAAGAATCCAACATATGGGTGACATGAAGAATGTGAATGGCGCTTCCAAGAGTTAAAGTATTGATCCACTTTATTACCTATTCTAATTGTTCCTTCAAGAAGTGGTGGGGATGTTATCTATTGTGGTGCTTCATGAAAGGGCTTGGGATGTGTGTTATTGCAGTAGGGGAAAGTAGTGATATACGCATCAAGGTAATTAAAGAGCTATGCATAGAATTATGCAAGTCATGATCTAGAATTAGTTGCACTAGCATTTGCATTGAGGACTTGGAGACATTACTTGTATGGGGAGCGATTCAAAGTGTATATTGTTCAAAATAGTTGAAAGTACTTGTTTTCTCAGAAGCATATGAACATGAGACAAAAGGCATTGGTGGATGTCTTGAAAGACTATGATTTCTCCATCCATTATCTCCTAGGCAAGACTAATGTTATTATAGATGCCTTTAGTAGGAAGTTTACATGCTTGGTAGCACATTTAATGATAAGGGAATGGTAAGTGTTAGAAAAGGATGAAGTGTGGAATCCAAATTCTAAAGAATTAAAATCAAGCATCATTTTTGCCAATTTAAGAGTAGAACTTACTCAAAAGTTAAAGAGGCAAGAAAAAATGACTCTCAGTTTATGACCATTAAGGCAAAAGGAGAAAAGGGTTTAAATGGATTTTGCTACTGGGAGAGCTGATGTATTGAAACTCAAGGGAAATCTTTGTGTTCCAAATGAACCAAACTTGAAAAGAGAATTATTGGAATAGGTTCACTAATCTACATACAATATGCATTTTGATATCATTAAGATATATTGTGATTTAAGAAGTCATGGTGGAACAACATGGGAAGAGAAGTTGTGATGTTTGTGTCTATGTGTTTAGTTTGCCAACAGATTACCATGAAACATCAGGGGCTTGCTATATGTTATATCCCTTGTTAATTCTTAAGTGAAAATAGCTGCACATCACAATGGATTTTTTTACTAGATTACCTTAAACCAAAAATAACAATGACACAATTTGGGTAATTGTAGATAGATTGACTAATTCCTCTCATTCCTTGGCCTCTCGAATGACGAGCTAATTGGATAGTTTGGAAAAATTTTACAATTAATAATTTGTAAGACTACATCAATTCTTATAGCTATTGTATCATACGGAGATTCTCAGTTCACTTGTACCTTTTAGAAAAGCTTGTAGGATGCAATGGGAACACAACTAAACTTCAGTACAACTTTTCATCATAAAGCTAGTGGGCAATAAAAATGAATGATTTAGATTTCAAAAGATATGCTCAAGGCCTATGTCATGGACTTGAAATGAAATTGGAATGATCAATTTCCTTTAATCAATTAAAATGTTGGTCTCCAACATGCTAGAATAGGGAAAGGAAATTTCTTGGCCAAAGATACTTTAGGAGACAACTAATCAAATCAATCCATATGCATGCTTTAGTAGTAAAGGAAGGCTACTGGTTCTAGAGAGAGGAATGGCTGGGATGGTTACCTATTGGAGAGAAACAAGCAGTGAAGGGGGCACATTTGGTTGGTTTCCTAACTTGGAAATCGGCATTAGTAGGTTAATAAATAAGAAGGAGATGCTTCAAGGTGCCTTTTCAAGAGCTATTCAAAGTGATTTACAAAGGGAAACTTTCCTCAAGTAGCTAGGACATGTTTCTCTTTGATGAGAGCTGAGAATATAAGATTTTATATATTAATGAAGGATGGTTATAAAAGCGAGATAACATGTTATTTCAAAGGCTGCTACTTAAAAAAATAGCTTTCAACATAGACAATGGGAAGCAGCTAGTTGAAGAGGCTTTCAACATTATATATGAGAACGAGAAAGGAAGTGGATATTTTGTCTTCATTAAGCTTCCCATATCTTGTCTTTTTCAAGAAGCTCTACTTTGTTTTGTCTCTTTAAGCAAGTAGTTCTCACTCACTCTCTTGGATTTCTTGGACTTGCTCTCTTGGATGGTGGTTTTGTATGTCTTGCTTCTCTTCTCCTATGATGATGACACAAATGAAGAAGGTTGATGTATTGCTTGGCTTGGAGAAGATCCTAACATGTTGATGAGTGACATGTCAAGACTTTTTGAGCATTAATCTGATCAGAAGAAGTTTTTCTTTATTTGAAGTTTCATCAAGTAATTGTAATTTGATTCAAAGTTTAATAAACTTTGTGTTATTTTGATTAGTTTTAATGGTAAGATTACATGCTTCTTCTTTGTTTTAGTTTAAGATTTAATCTTAAGTATTGGCTTTGGTTTATGAGCTTTATTTACACTAGGTTTAAAGTTAATCTTATGCTAAGATTAGTCTATGATTTAGTGAATTTTTAAGCCCCCTTAAGATGGGTTTTCATCCATTGTAAATATGGCTAGAAACCTTACTAACCTAAGCTAATATTAGGTGTTATTTTTGTGCTTAATTCATCCTACTTTTTGGTTCTTTTCTAATATTTTTAAGACATTTTTCATCTTACTTTAAGACAAAATTTTCTGAAAATTTTCCTCAATTTATTTCATGCTTTGGTTAGTGATTCTAATAGGTTAGTTTTGGTTTAATTTTTAGAACTTTTTTTCTTGTTATTTAGGACAAATTTCATAGGCTAGATTTAACTATGGTTTTCATGTTAGTTATGAGTATCTACATCATTCATCTTGGGTGAGATGAAACCACCTTAAGCCATTATTTTTACTCATGTATAAGTGATTAATTAATTAGGACTTTTAATTATCATTTTTCAAGTGCATGTTACATAATTTGAGACACATAATTAGTATTCTTTATGTGGGAATGATAATGTATTTTTCATAGTTTAGGGACTAATCTATGATTAAATAATAACTAGTATAATTCTTAGATAGTTTGTGATTATGGAAAATACAAACTATACTTTGAAACCATACTAATTAGCCTAGGCATATAATTAGAATTGAGAAAATAAGTAAATATGGATTTTAATGAACACAACTTCCATGTTAATATTTCATCATTGTTGTATTAACATGTCCAAACTAAATCAATGATTCTTATATAAGGATGATTAGCTACTAATGTGGTGGATTCCAAAACCTTTGACTTTCAAATTTTGGTTAACTTGTTTTATAGAGTAATTAATAATAGATTAGATTTTCTTAATTGCTTCTCATTGTTTGGGTAGGTTAGGATAAGTTAATATAGATTCAAATTTTTAAATTGAGTCTTTGTGTGATTAGCCCATACTTGTACATCTATATTCAATATCCTCGTGTGCTTGTGGTAATGTTGAAACAAGAGTAATTTTACGATGCTATATTTGATATACATATAGTTATTACACATAGTATTTGTAGAAAAGTGTATTTATAAACCTGATAATCACTTAAAATATTGTTAATTATGGTTTATTTTATATTTTTACAAGATTAGGGTTCAATGAAGTGATTCGAAAACTTTTGGCAATTTGGGACCTTAAAAGAGTGCTAATCCACCACCCAACAAATGTCACAGACCCACACATTAAGATCCAAGAATTGAAATAGTTCAAAATGCAATGGGGGTGTCCTTATCACTTTTAGAGTAGTTAGAAACTCCATGCATGATACCCCTATTATTGGCGCAAAAGTGGTTGTCATTATCAAAATCTGGGGTGGCCAAATTCCCATGCATCCATGCATGCAATCACAACCCAATGGAGCTTTTAAGTGAAACCAGTGAAGGATACATTGGATCCATGTGTATGGATTTTTCTCAAACAAAACAACCCTTAATGTGGGATACACATGCTAAGTCATCTTTCTCTATCTCACTCACCTATTTGGACAAGAGGGGTTTACAAGAAAAAGATATAGGAGATGTGTATACAATGAAAAAAATAAGGAAATACAATAAGTAAAGGAAAAAAGAAAAAATACATTGAGGTTTGGAGTGGAATCAAGGAAGGATTTGAGTAAAATTTATAGAGAGAGAAGGAAAGAAGAGAATGGGTGATGTGCCTATACACTTTTTTAGAAGATTTTGCAGAGAGAAATAAGAAGAGGAAATGAAGTGGACCAATGGGAGAAACACAAAGAAGCGCACATGTGATTCTCTTTGGCATTTTGGTAATGCTTTAAACAAAAATTTTAGTGGGAGATTTTAAAAGGTTTGCAACACTAAAAGGAGACTCCATTGTGAATTGGAGGGGAGTTGATAAGTGTTCAATTTGTGTAAAAAGTATCCAATTACTAGTCCATGTGTTAAAACTTGTACTATTATTTCTATAGTTGTGGCCAAAGTTTATAACACATGCATTTCTAACCTAATAATTCAAAAGTTTGATATTTTGCATGCTTAGAAGCTAATCCAAATTAAGTATGTGAATAATCATAATTTTGTAGGATTTAAATAGGAATTTTACTCTTTTGTAGGGGCTGAGAAAGTGATCCAATGGCCGAGATCAAGTAAGATGAGGATTGAAGATCAAGATCAAAAGAGAGAGCAGGGGGCCATTTCCAACATTTGGAAGCTAGATTGAGGCTTGAGATCATCTTAAAGCAAGCAAGAAAGTAGTTGGAAACATCAAAGTTGATTAAAATGGGCCCATGTACAAATTCATGCAACTCCACCACCTTTGCATGGGAGCCATCTAGACCACCTTAGCCATATAAGCCATGATCAAAGTTGACAAGCAATTCAAATCCAAATGAAAGGAGCCATCAAACTATGAGAGCCAATGCCACATGGAGTCACACTATTGAATGAAGGTTTTAACAATTATCGACATGCAAAAATTAGATTTTCCAGGGATAATTAGGAGTTTAGGAAATTGTAAGATACCCATGCATAGGTGGACCAATCAAGAGAACCCATCTCTTTTCCCTCTCTCTCTCTCTCTCTCTCCCTACATTTTCTCTCCTTCTTCTTTTCTTTCCACCTCTTATCTCTTTCCTATGTACTTGTCCATCTTTCTTTCCTACCTATTTCCCTCTCTATCTTACCTTCCACCTCACCCAAATAGGAATCCCATGATTTTTACAAGGGGGAGACACACCACCCTAAAAGTGGCATCTCCCACTTTGGTTTAAACCTACACTTTCCACTTTCTAATTTTCACCAAACCACCCAATTTCTTACTTAGAGTCCCATGTCTAATTCTCCTTTCTCATCTTAGAATAGGATTTTCTACAATTAGATACAAACACTCTATAAATACTTAAGGATTCCATGCCCAATGGAAGTAGAGGGGAAGGTTTCCAACTCCATGAAAAGTGGAGTTTCATCCAAGGGAGATCTAGGACTCTTTGACTACTGTTCTTTCGGGGTATTGTTAAGTGTTTAATTTTGGTCAAAATTCCCCTAATTTAGTGTTCAATTAGATCATCTAACCGTTCAATTTTACAAAACTTAGCTTGATTTTGAATATAAATCCAATTGACCATTCAAACCTTAATTTGTCAAAATCAACGGTCAGATGATCATTAGAGCTCATTAGATGACAATGTACGGTTCAGATGAGTCTAATTTAGTCTATTCTTTTGCAGATCAACCAAAGGATGCACGGACGGCTGTGATTAAAAGATAACGGTGCAGATCATCTTAAAGGGCAATGGATGGATCAGATCATGCATGAAGATGGATGTGATAGTTTCCTAGAAGATAATGGAGCTAAATTTGAAATCATGGAGAAAAAGGAAACCCTTTCCCCCACTTCTTTCTTTCCTTTTCTTTTTCTTTTTTCCTTTTTCCTTTTTTCCTTTTCCTTTTTCTTTTTCCTTCTTTCCTTCCTTTTCTTTCCTTTCTTTTTCCTTCCTTTTCTCTTTTCTTTCTTTCCTTGTCCTTTTCCTTTTCCTTTTCCTCTTCCTCTTTCCTTTTCTTTTTCTCTTTTCTTTCTTTCCTTTTCCTTCTCCTTTTCCTTTTTCCTTTTTCCTTCTTTCCTTTTTCTTTCTCTTTCCTTCTTTCCTTTTCTTTTTCCTTTCCTCATTCTCACATACCCAACTTCTTTTTCTCCCCTACTTCCCATTCTCTACTCTCTTAAAAAGGCTCTTCTTCTCCTTTCTCACCATCCTATTCTTTCCTCTCCCCATCTTCCTCTCTCCCCCACTTCCCATTCTTCCTCTACTCCCTACACCCAACCATACCCAACTCTCTCCATTCTCTCTTCTCACCTTCTACTCCTCTCATTCTCCCTCACCCCCTCCTTTTTCTTATCTCCCCCTCCTTCTCATAAATCTCACACACAGCCCCTTCTCTTTCCTTTTTCTCATTCTCTTTTCCCATTGGCCGGCCATAGGTGCGTGACACACCAAGCCGGCCGGCGTTGTCCCCTTCTCATTTGTTCTCTCTACCATGATCATCCCCTTACCTATCTTCTCCTCTTTCCTATATATCTCTCCCGTATCTACCTCCTCCTTTCTCTATTCTGTTCACCAGCAACATAGGCCGACTTCCACTGGCTTTGTTTTTCTCTTCCACGCAACGAGAGAGAGGAAGGCTTCCTCTCCAGTCTCTATCGTGCTCTCCCTCTCCCTTCCATCCCGTTCTCCCTCTATCTCTCCATCACCCCATGGTTTTCTCTCCCCAGTCTCACCCTTCTTCCTCCTCGCCTAATTAGCCCCAGAATCCCTCCTTCATTTGTAGGAAATCGCAAACAGAACCTGAAGAAGCCCCCATCACCGCTTGCTCTGGCGTCTCTGTGTCCATCGTTCACTGGCCACTCCTCACCGGCGTCATCTGCCTAGCCTGGTCGAAGCAGATACGGTGGCAGCCAAACCCAGAACATCCTGGATTAGGTGGTCTGCTTTGTCTCCACCACTCAAGAGCTGTGCGACAACCATCCTTCTAGACCATCCCTTGCTCCCTTGCTTTCACGGCCAGACCAGCGGGTTTCCTATCTCCTCCAATTTCCCTTCTTCTCTTCCCTTCATCCTCAAACCCTGCTTCCATCACACTTCCTCTCCGTCACTGGACGGTCCGAGGAAGGAAACCCGAAACGGGTTTTGTCTCCCGTGCCCATTCCTCCTTCCTCCTCTCTTCTCCCTTTCTTTCTGCCTCTTCTTCCTCCTCCATTTCTCCCTTTCTTCACCGGGTTTTAGTCTGGTTTTTTCTTAAAAACCAGATTTTTAACAAAATTCCGATTCTGCCCTCCCTCTTTCAATGCAATTATAATTCTGTCCTTTTCTTTTAATTCCATCTGTGTCCCCTTTTTAATTCCATCTGTGTCCTTCTTTATTTTGGTTTTATTCTATCTGCGTTTTTCTTATCCAGGAACTGTCCAATCTGAATCAACTCAATTAAGGCCTAACCCATCAATAGTTTTGCCTTAATCAAAACCAAATCTTCAATTTCTCCTTCTTTTCTCATCCGATTTCAAATTAATTTTACAAGTTCATTCTTAGGACATCTCTAGACATAATCAATGCTTCTGATCTTAGATCTGAAATTCAAAAATCAATCTGAGCCGTCCAAATCTTGAAATCACAATTTAGCCCAAATCTTGACCATTTTGAAGAATCTGTCAAATCCGACCGGTGGATCACTAATCAAGAACGGGTTAAAGATATCTGTAAATGAGGATCAACCTTTAGAAAACCAGAAGTGAAGATTTTGATGAAAATTGATCTAGGGAAGTAGTTTTTTCTCATTATTTGATTTTGTTTGTTTTCTTTAAGAACTGGAAATTCTATATTTTTGAGAAGTTTATTAGATCTGAACATTGATTCTCATTTTAATAATACCAGTAATTTTGAGTGATTTATTTTTAATTTTAAATAATTAGATTTTATTGAAAACTCCATTTTAAATCAAGTCCTCATAGGATTGACCCGTACTTGAATAAGCTACCCTACAATAGCCCGTGCACTTGCGGTAAAACAATCAACAGGTATTGCACAAAAATTTTCAAGTTTCCTTTCCATGTTTCTTGCACTTGAATTCCAAGTTAGATCCCTACTTTAATTCCTTGCTTTGTTACTTTGTTTTATTGCTATGCTTCCTTGTCTTTACTACGTTACTTTCATGCTCATCTTTATGCCTTTGCATTCCTTGAATCTTGATTTCACTCATCCTATTTTTCTTGATTAATTCTTCAAGATCTAATTTTCTTTTTCTTGTGTCATGATAGCCAAGAGAAACAATATCTTGAATCTATTTTGCTTCCCTCTCATAGTGCTCTTATTCCTTGCTTCAAGCACCTTGTTTTTCTCTTGACTATTTCCTTGTTCCTCTTCTCTCCATCTTTTCCTTTGATTTTTTCTCTTGAATTCACATGCATGATATCTGATTTTAGATTGTGATAATTGGAATATGTTAAATGTTTGATTTGAAGTTGAAATCTTGCTAAAAAGAGTGTACATTTTTTTGCTTTATTCTCTACGTACATTGCACCGTTGTTGGATGTAATTTCAAGTCAATGAATGAATTTGTTTCAAGAGCAATGTTTCCATTTAATTCTAGCAGTGAACTTTTAACTTTTATTGTTATTTTCCATGAAAAGTTCTTGCAAGTTTACTTTCCATGCTTTGATTGATTTGATGGTGAAATTATACCATGTTGCTGGAATTCTGCATCTCTTGTTTAATGTGTAATGTTCAGCAATCCATAAACTTTGTTATTTTATTTGCTTAGGAACCCATTTATAGATTTAGATAGTTTAGTTACTGGTTAGATTAGTTTACATATTAGTTATCTTTGAATTCATGTTTATGGTCTTTTTCCCATCCCATGAACCGTGTGCACCTTTCCATGAGTCATGCGTGTGGTGATTGAAGTTGGATTCTCGTAGTTAGTTGTTGATCTTTACTTAGTTTAGCTTAAATTCCGGTAGTTAGTTGTTTTGCATCTGAGATTAATTTATATAGTTTCTAATTTCAATTTTTATAAAATTTTGATTTTAGGAAGTTTTATGTTTATCTTGCTTTAATTTTAGCATGTTTCCTTAGTTCATGTTTTCATTCATTTCATATTTCCTTCTAGATGTTGTTTACATTCCTAGTTTAATAAAAATCGATCTCTTTGGCTAAGGATAACTTGTTTGAATATGGTCCAATCTATTGAATTTCCATGAGATGCCTTGTTGGATCAACCTCTCTCATGTGCAATTACTACTTTGATTTGTGCGCTTGCAAGTAATTTCAAAGCTACACTAGGAATCTAATGTGTTTCATATTGTCAAGTAGAATGAGGTCTTATATTTTATTGTTCTTCATCCAAAGAAGGGAAAGATTTGGCGGTATTTTCATGGTGAAGAGAGTGTTCCTAAGGGAGTCCTAAGGCCTCTTTTGTGTATCTAAATTATTTAAGGTTTTCCACTTAAACATAAGGAGAGTTGCAGAGAAGTGAGTTGCAACATTTCCTACTTCTAGGATTTTGGGTTTGTCTACCAACCCCTCTCTTTCTTATTTTCTATCTTCATTGGGGTCTTCCCTCTATTCTCTCAATATAGAAAGGAATCCCAAAGGTTTCACATTTTCTTTTGGGTAGTTTCTATAGTGTATTTCAATCTCTGTGGAGTGTTATTACCATTGTACTTTTGTTTGAGATTTTAACAAATTGATGAGAGTTTTGTAAGAACTAAACCTTGCATTTTTTCAATATCCTTAGTTCCTTCTTTTCCTTTCATGTAACTTGTTGAAATCTACGATTCCAATATCTTCATAAAGAAGGCACCATCCTTAGAGAAAGAAAAGAGGAATATTGTGGAGATTTGTTTTTGTGCTCTAATGTGTTATCTCCATTGGTTTTGGGTAAGATTTGAACAGATTCTAGGTTATGGCTATTATGATGGGGTAATTTTCCTTGATGAGTGATACATCAAGGGAGGGAAAACATAGTTTGGTTGAGGTTTGATGGAGTGAATGATGAGTGCTTAATTTTTCATAAAAACCACCCAATTAGTACTCATGTGTTACAACTTATAGCATTAAATTAGGGTTTTTAGACCAAAATTCATAACACATGCATTTTTTACTTAATGAAGCAAAAGTTTGTTACTTTTTAGGTCTAGAAGCTAGTCCAAGATAAGTATGTGATTAATCAGGTTTTTTTAGGATTTAATTATGATTTTTCACTTTTTACAAGAAATAATATGGTGATCCAACGGTCGAGATCGATTGAGATGAAAATTGAAAATCATGATCAAAAGATCAAGTCAAAGCCTCAAAACCATCAGTACAACATGAGATCAAGGGGCAAGATCAATTTATGGACCAGTAATGGATGTGATTAAAGGAGCTAAACATGGCCAAAGTGGGTCCATGAAGTAAGCCACGCATTCCCACCACCTTTGCATTGAAGCCACTTAAGCCCCCTTAGCTATATAATCCATGAAAGAAGGTGGCAAGCTAAGGAATTCAAGCCAAACCATACAAGCCACTCAGGCCAAGGATTGAAGCCAATAAAACAAGCCAAGGAAGCTTCCTAAGCCAGCCATGAGCCTAGCCAATGAAGTCTTCAAGGATACCCATCTAAGCCATCAAACTAAGCTAAATGGAAGGCTAGGATTGGTGGAGATTCAAGAGAGTTATCCATGAGTTATTTTGAAATAATTAAAGAAAAATCTATTAAAATAAGAGAGCATGGGGACCAATGGGATAAGATCCACCAATTTTTAGAGTTTTTCTCACTTTTCCCCACTTTTTCGTTAATTTCCAACCCACCCTTAAGATTCACTATGAATTTCCAAAAATTGCACTCCTTCCAAATCTTAGGAAACTTCCGAACCAACCAAATTTGTCTGCCTACCCTATCCCATCACTTTCCTAACCATTCCCACTTACTTTACTAAAAAAATGAGTGTTTTCATGTTTTTGAAGGGGGAAGATGTCCCTTCCTAAAATGGTGGCATCTCCCACCTGCTTTCGACCTTAAGTCAACTTCCTTCTTCCACCCTCTCTCTTAATTGAAGTCTACCTCTTTCCCCCCATCCTAGCCATTCAAATCAACCCTCTTTAATCTTGACCACCCCTTAATAGTAGGTTACCCTAGGAAAAATTGGAAAAAACCATGTAAAACCAGCCCAAAGTCCAAGCAAAGGAGGATTTTTCTGCACATTGTAAAAGGATGTCTCCACCATAGGAAGGAGATGCCCAACTCTTTCTAGATTTTCACTCCTTTTTCTTGATATTTTTTTATGCTTTTGGGTATTACTACTTCCTTACAAGGTTTGTGCTTCTTCTCCAAGTGTTGAACCTAGAATTTGTGGGGTTTTGAGTCATCTTTGAAGGTTGGTTGGCCTTTGCTAGAATTTCTTCTATTCATGCCATCTCTTGCTTTGTTTTCCTTTAGTTTTCCTTGATTTTAAACTAAGATTCAAGTCTGGTTTTCCCTTGGAGTGACATCCAAGGAAGTCATCTTGAATATATTTTTGTTCCATAGCCTTCATTGCATCTTATTTCTCTTTTAGCTATCTTGAATTTCAAAATTTAGTTACTTAAGTTCCATTATTTCTTTCCTTAGTTTTGCATAGGATTCTCCCTTGATTTCAAGCATATATGTTCATGAGTGAATGTTGTAACAATTGAAGAAGAGTTTGGCTTGAAAATTGAGGAGTGATTTAGATTATGTGAACATCACTATAATAGCATTTAATTTCATATTTGGATTACATGTATCGAATGTTATGTTGATGAATTTTTGGATGTGATTTAATGAGATTAATGGAATTTTCAATTCATATTTGTGTTGAGCAGTAAATTAACTTTGTCCTTGAATGTTTAATGGATTAGAAGTGATTAATTTCATGTTTTACATGTTATAATAATTGAATGTTTCAACTAATTTACTTCTGGAATTTCTTTGCATGAATGGTATATGTCAATTTCCAGCACTATACAATCTTGTCCACTTGACTTTTCAAGAGTCCAATCAAATTGTTAGTTGGCTTAATGAATGTTAGAACTAGATTTGCACGCTTAGGTTTTCAATAGAGTTGCATTGATCCACTTATATCCAATGAATCATGCATACCATTCCATGGTTATATGCATTATTGAAATAGTTGATCTGGTTGCCCACTTTCCTTAGTTTTGCATAATTAGGAAAGTAGTTTGTTCATGCATGTTTCCATTAGGTTAGTTGTTAATTCCATGTTAGGAAAGGTAGTTTAGGAAAGTTTCTAAATTTTATTTTAGGCAAGTTATTAATTTGGTAAGTCATAAAATTAGAAGTGTTTAATTTAGGAATGTTTTAATTTTAGAAAGTGCATGCTTTAGGAAAGTTTTCAATTTAGCATGATAATTATTTTTGTTTAGTTTCCATTTTTTCATTTTAGTTTCTAATTTCTTGTTTTAAATTCTATTCTCAATTTAGGTTTAAAAGATGACTTGAATTTTGGCTAGGTAAGATAGTTTAAAGTAAGGATCACTAGAAACACAATAGTTCACTCCTCGTGGTATTGACCTCACTAGCCTCGTATAGTATGAACAATTTATGCTTGTGAGTTTATTTAAAACAACAACAAGCTTTTGGTGCCGTTGCTATGGAGTTGTAGTAAATTGTGTAGTGTTTCACATTGTAGATTATATTCCTCTAGTCTAGGTTTAGGGTGCATTAGATTAGAATTTTTGCATACTTTTTGCTTGGTTGCTATTTTCCTCATATTGACCATATTTCTTTGATTTTTGTGTGAAGAAAATTAGAAAAGGAATGGCAGCGATCCTATGGTCCATAGCTTCATTATCTTAGATTAGGTTTTATTGCTTTCCTAGATTAGGATTGGATGAAACTTGTAGTGAGGCTCATTGTAAATTACAATTTCAATATTATTTAATTTTAATTATATTGTAATAATACAAGGCATGTGTGGGGTATGGTGGCCCGCACTTGATCACCATAGGACCCCTCACTATGAGTATCTCCCATTCAATTTTTAGGATAGTTTGCAGTTACTATAATTTGCAGTTGGATGCTAGTATAATTCATATAGATTAGGACCTTTTGTTGATAATTATTGCATCTTTACTTAGGATTGTTGCATTACAGCACCTATCTAACCTTGGTTGGATGGCATATAGGTTGCATTACTTCGCTTTTGTATTGCATTGCATATTTACAGCTTTATGGTGGAATGGAATTAATGATCGTAAGGGCCCCAGAAGAACCCTTATAAGATAAGGACTGGATTCTATCACGAGTTCCTTAGCCCACCTAGGAATCAATCAATCTCCTTGTATGCTAAGATCCCAACTCTTCAACATTAATTTAAAATCAAGTAGAAAGGGACTTAGGGTATCAAGCTCATAAGACCCTTTTAGAAGAACACATTCTATTGTCACTGTAGTGGCTTCTGAGCATTATGGTTATAGTAGGTGTCTTAAAATCCAAGCAATTTTTCCATGCCTTCCATTGACATTAGTATAGGTCAAAACACCTCCTAACATGAGGATTATGTTAACCACTTTTGAGTAGAACATAATTGGTAAGCAGTAATCAAAGCTGGATAGATGGATGAGCTATCTAAATATAGGTCTAAGAAGCTACCACTTATGCACTAAACAAAGATGATCAAGTCACTGCCTGATTAGTGCTTACTAGGATTTCATTGTGTATCAAGCAGAGTTAGAGTCAGCATTAAGATTAGGACATTTAGCTTAGGGTAGTTTATGTAAGGATGTCGATCTCATAACCTAGAGCTAACACCTTTCAACCCAGAGATTCAACACAATCTTAGACAAGGGTAAAGAAACCAAGTTCCTATCCACATGGTTGAACCACTAGTAAAAGTCAAGTTCAAGGAAATTAGAGATTTCTATGCTCCTCTACAACTCAACACCCCATCCTGCATAGCTTTACCTCCTACAAATGCTAACCACTTGGAGTTAAAACTGAGAGTCATTTAATTACTCCCCACATTTTATGGTGAAGACCCAGAAGACCCCTAGCTACATATCAAAGAATTCCTTGATATTTCGTCACATTTAGGTTTCAAATTTTTTAGGATAATTCTATGAAGCTTAGGCTATTTCCATTCTCACTCAAGGAAAAACCAATTCATGGCTTAATTCATTGGAAGTAGGTTCCATAAATACATGGGATCACTTGTCTAAGAATTTTTTCAACAAATTCTTCCATGTTCACAAAAACTTATCAATTTCCAACAAAGAGATGATGAATAGTATTACGAGTGTTGGGAATAATGGAATGAACTGCTACAGTAATACCCTCATCATGGATTTGTAAAATGGCAACAAGTTCAATACTTCTATGAGGCATTAACACCTCAAAATAGATAAATGATAGATGCAGTGAATGGAGGGACCCTCATGCTAAAAGATGAAATTGAGGCTTGGGAGTTCTTTCAAATCTAGCAGATAATTCCCAACAATGGTATAGTTCAAATAGAAGAGAGAGAAACAACCAACCCACTAAGAAAGGGGGTCTGTATGAGATAAAAAGGTATATAGATCTATCTTATAAGCTTGACTCTATAATTGAAAAATTAAACAAACTAAAGCCTTTAGGTGGAAGAATGGACAAGCTTGAAACTATGTTTTAATGTTTCATGGCTGCTAATTTATCCCATAAACCTCCACAAGAGGTATACTCTACTTGTTCTACTCCAGCTCATCTAACTTCAGCCTATCCATCCAATAAAGTATACATTAAATATCTTGCAGACCAAGCAAATGCATTGAATGCATATTGTCAACCTAGCAACAACCCATATTCTAAGACCTACAATCCTAGATGGGTTAGGCATTGCAATTTTTCCTGGTCGAAGAATAATCACAAAGGGGGACCACCAGTGAATCCCCAACCCAAAATTTCCCTTCTAAGCCTATAGTTCCTCAATAGTCACCTGGCTTCCAACAACCTCAGCAACTAAAGAAACCATATTTAGAGGATAGAATTGAAAGCATGTTTGTAAAACAGAATGAAGCAACAAAAGGTGCCCTGAACCAATTCTAGAATATCATTTCTAAACCCCTAGCCAAATTAGATATGCAGGTGAGCCAATTGTTAGCTAAATTACATAATAGAGGAAAGGGTCAATTCCTAGTCAAACCATCCTCAACCCTAATGGTCAATTTGAGACAAGGTCAAGTTCTCAAAATTAGAACCCTCATGAGCATGCCAAGTCTATAACCACCCTTAGGATTGGTCATCAAATTGATAAAAAAGTAGGACAGGCTAAGGAAATTACAGAGGAGAGAGGCAACTAAAACACAAGAGAAAGAGAAGAGATAGAAAAACCATGTAGAACCTATAATGGAGGCAACCTATGTGCCCAAAGCCCCTTTTCGTTAGTTACTGAACAAGGCTAGAAAAAGAACAAACTTCAACGAGTTAATGGAGGTATTTAAACATGTCTAAATCAATATTCCATTGCTCAATGCAATTAAAGGCACCCCCCTATGCCAAGCTCCTAAAAGTGCTTTGCACAAGAAAAAGAAAGCTAAATGTACAAAACAAAGCTTTCCTCACTGAGTAGGTAAGCTATTTGATTCAACGTAAGACCCCACTAAAGGTTAGAGACCTAGGGTATCCTACCATTTCTTACCTTATTGGAGATCATGTCATAGATAGGGCATTACTTGACCTAGGGATGAGTGTTAACTTATTGCCATAATCTATCTATGAGCAAATAAGACTCGGTGAGTTAAAACGAACTACTACCATGCTGCAATTAGCTAATAGACTAGTGGACCAGTTCTATTACTCGGTTGATTTCATTGTATTGGACACCCAACCTATACCTAATCTCAATAGTCAAATTTCAATCATACTTGGACGTCCATTCTTGGTGACGTCCAATGCCATTATTAACTATAGGAATGATGTAATGAAATTGTCATTTGGAAATATGAAAGTTAAACTAAATGTCTTTAATGCTAATCGACAACAATTAGATCTTGACAATTCTTGTGATATCAATTTGATCGAGAGTCTAATCAATGATATTCATCCTCCATTATCCATCTCTAACCCACTAGAGGCTTATCTTATGCACTTTAATGGAGAATTTGGTATAGAAAAATCTATCAAGGAGGTAAACAACCTTCTAGAGGTTGTTCCGATCATGGACACCTCTAAGTGGGGTCCTCATGTGGAATCACTTCCACCCTTTAAATCTGTCCTCACACCCACAATAGAGCAACCACCCTCTATAGACCTAAAGCACATGCCTAACAACTTGAAATATTCATACTTAGGCCTAGACGAAACCTTACCTATGATAAAAGCATCAGATTTAGATAATGAACAGGAGTGTAAGGTTTTAGATGTTCTTAAGGAACATAAAATTGCTCTAAGTTGGATGATAGCAAACATAAAAGGGATTAGTCCAGACATACATATGCATAGGATAAACTTAGAAGAAAATGAAAAACCTTCTAGGGAAACCCAAAGATGATTAAACCCTCACATGAAGGATGTGGTGTAACGCCCGAGCAATTTACGCTATTTTGGACATTCTATAAGAAATGAACTGTGTTGAATGTTTTACTTTATTTAAAATAGTAAATAAAGAAATTTGTGAGGAAACTTGGAACCATTATATTCTACTCGAAAAATGGAATCCAACGCCTCAAAGAATGCCAAAAACGGAGTTTGTATGAAGAAGTTACAACCGTTTAAAGATCAGGGGCAATTCTGTAATTAAAACAAAAAACGAAAAGGACAAAAATTGTAGGGGCCGTTTTGATAACGGCACCCCATCATTTTCTTCCTCTAAATTTCTCTAGAAACCCTAGTTTCCAGAGAAATCTGCCATCGCACTGCCATAGCAAGGCTATAAAAAGCCCTATCTCTCCCTCTTCAAATCACGAGTTTTTCGCTCATTTTGGGACTGGGGTTTTCGGCAAAAATCAGAAACCCGTCTCAACCTAGTTTCCTTGAGTTTTCTGGCAACGACTAAGCCCGAGTCAGGCCATCCATTGCCATTTCCCCATTCCCCTCTCTTCTTTCCCCCCTTTTCTTCCTCTGGTCGCACCAGAATAGTGGGCTTTTCCCTTCATCGAGTGTTTTGGCGACAGAGGGTTTTCAGAACTAGAACGGAGGTTCTACCACCGGTGATAGGCGCTCCATGGCTGCCCAGGTAAGCCGTTTTTCCCTTCCTTTTCGTTTTGCTTCCCCCAGGCCAGATCCATGCCGGATCTAGTCTTTTCCCAGCTGGTTTTTCCAGCCGAAGAAGAGAAAGTCTGTTCCAACCGGCCCTGTACGAACCAGGCATCCCAGAGACTCCATGCTCCACGTGAGCCTAGGACAGGGTCCCTGGGATGGGTTCCAGGCGTACGACAGTGCGTACACTATCCCTGGTGCTGCCTTCGGGTGTGCGCAATGACGCAGGGCACGGGTCCTGGCTCGACCAAGATGCACGGGGTGCCCTGGGAGCTGAGACACGCCATGCTACACCAAAGGTGCGTCTGTGCAATGCCATCCAAGATGGGCGTCATAGCGCGTCGCTTGAGCATGCATGTGCGCGTACAAAACACGGTCCCTGGCACGGCCTTTGGGCACGCACGCACGTGAGGCAATCGCGGTTCAACTAGGATGCACAGGTGTCCTGGGAACTGGGACACGTGGACCTAATGAGACTTTAAAGTTAGGATTAGAGGACAATTTACAGAGTGTAACTATTGAATAGTAGGTCCATATCATAGGATCTAGCCTGACAATGAATTAGGCGAGGACCCATGGACCCTAAAAGGCAAATCTAGCGATCTAATTTCTAGATAGATCGAAATTGTTAAAAGACTCCTTGTATCCATTCATATCCAGGAGTTTATAAATGAGACCCAGGGACGGGTTGAGTGATGAAGGACGCGACTCTAGAAGACTTTGAGGTAGGTGCTCTACTACTAGACTTTTAAAAAGAGCTATGATTGTTTTGAATGCATGTTTTTAAGTATAAGTTATATGATTTGTTTAGCATGACTTAATTTTATTCAGCATGCATATGATAAAGACATTATGCATAGACATGCTTTGCAAACAATTGCATAAATTGCATGATTTGTGGTTATTGAGTTTTGAAAAATTGCATGTCCTTGAGGGTTACCAAAAGACGTTGGAGTGCCCAAAAGATGCTGGGTAGGCAGTTGTGAGGGACCCAAAGAGGACAGGTTTTGAAAAGAGAGGTTTTTGCTTGTTTGATCGTATATGATTTGGGCTAGTAAGCTCGTGGGCGCCATGCCGAGAGGTTGGGGTGGCCTCCCAGCCTCTACCACTATTAGGTGGAATGGGTACCACACCCAAAAAGGGCATGTCCCTACGTCGACTGCATGTGGTACAGGGGGCTACCACTGGTGTCACGGCACTGGGTCGATGTGTCATATGCCTCGTGGAGGCTATGACCGAGTGTCCCTAGGTACCCGAGGACCACACGGCGGCGAGGTCGTGGGCATAGTGGGCCCTATGGTTTGAGGATTTATTTGCATTGCATATGACATGACATGAGGTTGGTCGACCATACCGTATATCCATGAGTTGGATTCAGTGGAGCATCTTATGCATATCATTATGTTTATGATATATATATATATATATGATACTTTCGAATTGGATTATGTGATTCTTTAAGTCGTCAGTATTCCAATTTGACAATGGTTTTTAATATCGATATTGAACATGATTGTTCGAATATGCACATGTTTTAAAAAGCATATGATTTTAAACACAGCATGCATTGTAAAACTAGCAGTGATAGACTCCTACTGAGTATAGTATATACTCACCCAATCCTTAACATTTTTCAGGATAGCTCCATTCACGAGTAGAGGACACCTATGTTAGTGCTACAAGCAAGAAAAATCAAAAGGAGACAATCATACCTGTAGGTAAACGCTCTACCCTTTGGACATGTGTTTGTATTTATTTACAGATGGGCTGAGAGCTGTGACTGGATAGACTTGGGGAAAATATTTATGATTTCTAAAGTTTTTCAAAAAACTACTTTGGTTGTTGTGAAAGCAAATGACACTTGGGGTTTTCAAATGAGTTTAAAACTAAAGATTTTTTGCTGCATTGCATGGATTTTATAAAATGGTTTTCAAATAGGGATGCATCCAGCCTTAGGAATTAGATATTGCATTTAAAAATGCATGAGAAAACCCGGGTCATCACAATTGGTATCAGAGCCCAGGTTCTATCCTTTCACAGCCAGTCCAGCATGTCCAAGGGTCATAGACAATTGAGAAAATTAAGAAAAAGTAGTATAAATAGGAGTGTAGAGATGACTACTTCTATTTGAGGATTACAATATTAATGCTCAAGGCATTTCACCATAAATAAATAGGTGAAACACAGATTGGTTTAACAAATAATTAGGCAGAGGATAGTGCTACCCTTATCCAAAATCTAGTCTAAGACAACTTAAGGAATAAGGATTGTTGAGCAGTGGTGCAAACAGGGAAACTCATATATAAATTAGATTATGATGAGAATGATGAATAAGGATGTTAGTGAACTTGTTAATAGATAGTTCTGACCTGCAATAAAATAATCTCATCAAAGGTGAGAAAATCGAAGAACCTAGATGGCTATCTTACCCTTCTAAAGAATATCAGAATATGAGTACGCTATCATATGATATGAGTATGATAGAGAATGTAAAAGACATACTTTGAGAAGATTTTGATGATAATCTGATAGGGATGAGCATACAAGATGATGTTAGGAGATAACTGTGACTTGTACTAGATCACAAAGGTATGGATCCTGAAAGACTTAGCTCAATTTTGGATATCTTAATTGGAGTCTCATGAAGAGTGAAGTGATATTGAATAAAAACTACCTAAGTATTATGGAGAAAAACAGAAGATGTACACAAGTGACATATTATGTGATTAAGAAAGACATAACACGAATATGATAAGGAAATGAATTCAACCGAGTTATCAAAAGATTTTGATGATAATACTAAGGATGATAATAGATTGATCCTAACATTAACTTGTAAGAGAAGTGTAGCATGACCAAAATGGCAATGCCATCATTGAGACATTGTATGAATTTTATTGAGGCTATAGGTAATTAAGGATTTCAATGATATTACAAAACTTCAACATTTCCTAGAAGTATTAAGTTTCTCTTGACTGCCGCGTAGATCAAATATATGCAACCACTCAAATGAAAGCATTGATCTAGGTAGATAAAAATGAGGATTTTGAAGAAAAGAGAGAAAGAGATAGAGATGTAACTATAAGTATTCGATGAATATTAAATATTCAAAAGAAGAAGATCATGACTTTATGGAGATGCATACAATTCTTTCATCTTGAATTCGATGGGAAGGTCAAAGCAATCAACTTCGAAGGAATGATGATAGATGAGTTGGTGATCTCATTGTAAAAAGGTATAAAAGAAAGAAAGCATATGGGGTTTAAGACTTTGAGCAGAGTATCGAATTTCAGGAGATCATGTGACAAGAAATTTTCGAAGAGGAATGGTGACCAACTAGAAATTAAATTCTACAAATGGTTTAATATCAATTATTACAATTGGATTCTTATCGGATCCATTAGCTTATGGGGAACACCAATGGATATAATCCATAAAAAGGAAAATTTGGTGATATCTCACCTTGCCAATAAAATATATTGAAAAAGGAATTAAGCCAGGATAGTGACTTGTCCATTTAGCAAGTAGGGTACCATCAAGGATCAAATTGAGGTCTTACTATCATAGATTGGAAGACCAGAAATCTTGAGACCATTATTTAGTCATTACCTTTAGAGTACTGTTGACTAAATAAAGGTATCCCACCCTAATTAATCAAGTATGTTAGTATCTATGAGTCAGTAGTCGAAGTTATATACTCAGAGGGATATTATAAGTATTCAGACATGAGTTTTACCTAAAAGAAGTTACTTGTTAGACTAAGTCATTTGAGGGTATGAGGTCAGTTGATTAGGCCACATCATGGAGGAGCTACAAGTATAATAAATATAGTAACAACTGAGACAGAAGTAAAAATAAGGAGTGATCTCCACCAGGGAGACAGATTTTTCCAAACCTGAATAGATACCATGGCAAACCATAGAAATCACTGTGGGTCTAAATGATGTTGCTGACTTGGATTGAAAAGAAAGGTAGATAAGTACCGATCACTTTAGAGACCCTTGAGCTTATGACAAAGATATATATGGAAAGAGATAAATAGGTAATCAAATAAAGTCTTTCTATATGTCTACGAAAATGTTCCATGCTTACCTGAGTGTTTTTCAGATTTGATGATTTAACAGCTTCAGCATAACTTGATGTAGTAGATATTGAACGAGAACTGCTATTATAAGCTAAGTATGAGCAGGCACTTGAAGGATAAAATTTGAGGAATTGAGAAAATCACTACTTATGAGGATACTTCCTGACAATACAGACTGCATGATTGATGATAAAGCCTTGATAAAAGATTCAGCAATATATTGACATAAGGGATGGAAGGAGAAAAGGTGAGATGGCTAGCACATTATAAGGTGAGATTTGATGTTACATTGCCTTTAGACAAAAAGTTAGTTGCTATGAGCATATACCAAGTACGAAAAATCAATTGAAGGAATTTCCTAAGGACTAACCCTACTGGATTGAGTATAGAACTTTTGGACTGAAAGGTTATGAAGAAAACCATCAAGCAAAGAAAGGACAAAGAGGATGATAACAAAGGATTCAACCATGACCTAGTAAGGGTACTCGGTTATGAATAAGAGACTTTTTTATTTGCATAAATGGGAACATTATCGAAAATCCTAATGACAATTGATGTGAATAGTGAGATAGGCCTCTGGACGAGAACATTTGACCCATGATGATGAATCGACCATTAACATTTGACATGAGAAAAGCGTTCAATGAATTCAATAATTATGAAACTGGATATAGAGTTAGGACATTTTACTTTCAGTATATGATAAGGTCCTCGATGAAAGATGCTACTAATTGGCTTTCATGATTTTATTTTAAATGCAACTTTGGTTGAGGAATCAAGACACATATGGAAAACGACAGACAATTGAAATTCGAAGTTAATCAAGGGTTGACTGTAGAGCACATAATACCATATTAGCTATTGAAGTATCTTGGGGACAAATATAAAAGATAAGAAGCAAAGTTAGACACAATATAAAGAATATAACTTTTTTGGACACTTACGAATGACATACAACCAACCATTAGAAGGAGATGTGGATGATGAAGAGATCACTAGATGAAAGACAAGAAGAAAAAGGGATTATCCTATGATATTCAAAATGAAATAGGAGAAATAAGATCATATGATCTCAAAGAAGTATGGAGTAATTTATACATGAATAAAGAACGCCGAAAATGGAGTTCGTATGAAGAAGTTATGACCGTTTAAAGATCAGGGGCAATTGTATAATTAAAACAGAAAAACGAAAAAGACAAAAAACGCAGGGGGCCATTTTGATAACAGCACCCCATCGTCTTCTTCCTCTAGATTTCTCCAGAAACCCTAGTTTCTAGAGAAATCTGCCACCGCCATTGGCAGCACCGCCATAGCAAGGTTATAAAAAGCCCTATCTCCCCCTCTCCAAGTCACGAGTTTTCGCCCATTTTGGGACTGAGGTTTTCGGCAAAAATTGAAAAGCCGTCTCAACCCAGTTTCCCTGAGTTTTCTGGCAACGGCCAGGCCCAAGTCAGGCCAGCCATTGCCATTTTCCCATTCCCCTCTCTTCTTTCCCCCCTTTTCTTCCTCTAGTCGCACCAGAATGGTGGGCTTTTCCCTTCATCAAGTTTTCTGGTGATAGAGGGTTTTCAGAACCGGAACGGAGGTTCTAACACCGGCGATAGGCGCTCCATGGCTGCCTAGGTAAGCTATTTTTCCCTTCCTTTCCGTTTTGCTTCCCCCAGGCCAGATGCATGTCGGATCTGGTCTTTTCCCAACCATTTTTTCCAGCCGGAGAAGACAAAGCCGGTTACAACCAGCCCTGTACAAACCAGGCATCCCAGGGACGCCATGCTCCACATGCGCCTGGGACAGGGTCCCTAGGATGGGTTCTAAGCATACGACAATGCGTACACTGTCCCTGGTGCGGCCTTCATGTGTGCGCGACGACCCGGGGCACGGGTCCTAGCTCGACCAGGATGCACGGGGTGCCCTGGGAGCTGAGACACGCCATGCTACACCAAAGGTGCGTCTGTGCAATGCCATCCAAGATGCGCCTCATAGCGCGTCGCTTGAGCATGCATATGCGCGTGCAAAACGCGGTCCCTAGCACGGCATTTGGGCGCGCACGAACGTGAGGCGGTCGCGGTTCAACCAGGATGCACAGGTGTCCTGGGAAATGGGACACGCGGACCTAATGAGACTTTAAAGTTAGGATCAGAGGACAATTTACAGAGTGTAACTATTGAATAGGAGGTCCATATCATAGGATCTAGCCTGACAATGAATTAGGCGAGGACCCATGGACCCTAAAAGGCAAATCTAGTGATCTAATTTCTACATAGATCGAAATTGTTAAAAGACTCCTTGTATCCATTCATATCCAGGAGTTTATAAATGAGACCTAGGGATGGGTTGAGTGATGAAGGATACGACTCCAGGAGACTTCGAGGTAGGTGCTCTATCGCTACTAGACATTTAAAAAGAGCCATGATTGTTTTGAATGCATGTTTTAAGTATAAGTTATATGATTTGTTTAGCATGACTTAATTTTATTCAACATGCATATGATAAATACATTATGCATAGACATGCTTTGTAAACAATTGCATAAATTGCATGATTTGTGGTTATTGAGTTTTGAAAAATTGCATGTCCTTGAGGGTTACCAAAAAACGCTGAAGTGCCCATAAGACGCTGGGTAGGTAGTTGTGAGGAACCCAAAGAGGACAGGTTTTGAAAAGAGAGGTTTTTTCTTGTTTGATTGTATATGATTTGGGCTAGTAAGCTCCTGGGCGCCATGCCGAGAGGTTGGGGTGGCCTCTCGGCCTCTACCACTATTAGGTAGAATGGATACCACGCCCAAAAAGGGCTTGTCCCTACGTTGACTGCATGTGGTACAAGGGGCTACCACTGGTGTCACGGCACTGAGTCGATGTGTCATATGCCCCGTGGAGGCTATGACCGAGTGTCCCCAAGTACCCGGGGACCACACGGCGGCGAGGTCGTGGGCATAGTGGGTCCTATGGTTTGAGGATTTACTTGCATTGCATATGGCATGACATGAGGTTGGTCAACCATACCATATATCTATGAATTGGATTCAGTGGAGCATCTTATGCATATCATTATGTTTATGATATATATATGATACTTTCGACTTGGATTATGCGATTCTTTAAGTCATCAGTATTCCAATTTGACAATGGTTTTTAATATCGATATTGAACATGATTGTTCGAATATGCACATGTTTTAAAGAGCATATGATTTTAAACCCAGCATGCATTGTCAAACTAGTAATGATAGACTCCTGAGTATAGTATATACTCACCCAATCCTTAACATTTTTTAGGATAACTCCATTCACGAGTAGAGGATGCCTATGTTAGTGCTACGAGCAAGAAAAATCAAAAGGAGACAATCATACCTATATGTAAATGCTCTACCCTTTGGACATGTGTTTGTGTTTATTTACAGATGGGCTGAGAGCTGTGACTGGATAGACCTGGGGAAAACATTTATGATTTCTAAAGTTTTTCAAAAGCTACTTTGGTTGTTGTGAAAGCAAATGACACTCGGGGTTTTCAAAATGAGTTTAAAACTAAAGATTTTCTGCTGCATTGCATGGATTTTATAAAATGGTTTTCAAATAGGGATGCATCCCGCCTTAGGAATTAGATATTGCATTTAAAAATACATGAGAAAACCCGGTTCGTCACATGTGGTCATAGATGAAGTCCTAAAGCTCTTAGATGTTGGCGTCATATATTATATCTATGATAGTAGTTGGGTCAACCCTGTTCAGGTTGTACCTAAGAAATCCAGGGTCACAGTTCTCAAAAATGAGGATAATGAATTGCTACCAACCTGCATGACCACTAGGTGGAGAGTTTGCATTGACTATCAAAAGTTAAACACAGTCATGAGGAAAGATCATTTTCCTTTACCCTTCATTGACAAAATGCTAGAGAGGTTGGCCAGACATAGTTATTATCATTTTTTGGATGCATATTCTAGTTACAACCATATTCCTATAGCACTAGAGGATCAAGAGAAGACCACCTTCACTTGCCTTTTTGGAACCCTACAAACATATGCCTTTTAGGCTTTATAATGCTCCAACTACATTTCAAAGGTGTATGTTGAGCATTTTCTCTGATATGGTAGAAAAGTTTCTTAATTTATGGATGACTTCTTAATATTTGGGTCATCATTTAATGAGTGCTTGCATCATTCAAAGTTAATTCTAGCAAGGTGTCAGGAGAAAATTCTTGTTTTAAATTGGAAAAAGTGCCATTTTATGGTACAGAGTGGGATAGTTTTAGGCCACATAGGATCACCTTCCTCCACCAAGGATGGTGAAAGAAATTTGCTCCTTTCAAGGACATGCTAACTTTTACAAACTCTTCATCAAGGATTTTAGCAAAATTGCCAAGCCCCTCTGTAATTTACTTACAAAGGAGGTCATTTTTTACTTTGATGACAACTGTAAGAAAGCATTTGAGTGACTTAAGGTAGAGTTGACTTCTGCACCCATTATCTAACCACCAGATTGGAATGCATCATTGGAGATAATGTGTGATGTGTTAGATTATGCCATTGGAGCTGTTTTGGGGTAGTGCATCAATAAACATCCCCATGTAATATATTATGCTAATAAAACACTAAATGATGCACGTCTCAATTATTTAACCATTGAGAAAGAGTTGTTAGCTGTAGTATTTGCTTTGGATAAATTTAGATCTTACTTGTTAGGGTTTAAATTTATAGTATACTTGGATCATACAGCTTTAAAGTAACTTCTTTCTAAAAAGGATGCCAAACCTAGGTTGGTCGGACAGATACCACTGCTATAGGAGTTTCACTTAGAAATTTGAGACAAGAAAGGTGCTAAAAATGTTGTAGTAGATCACTTATTTAGACTAGTGGTGGAGCATACTAGCGATCACATGCCTATAACTGAATTCTTTTTGGATGA